>JBAMJR010000137.1:4200000-4617500 GCA_038501785.1 Myoxocephalus aenaeus
TATCCGTAGTTATAACTTACATTCACTGTAGGTTTCGCATGCAGAACAATAAAACAGATCTGATTAATTTTACAAAAAATCTGGCTTTGAAGACGATATAAGAGTACATTTAGAAATTTAGCTCTAAAAATAAATCCCTTAAATATTGTGAATTTGTTTTACTAAATATCTTATTGACGTTCTTGGCATTTCTGAATGAATGTGACAGTGTGAAACATGTTTCATGTTAATGATGTACTTTGATTATTCCTGACAATATGATGATGTTTAAAAGAAGGCCATGTGAGGGTGTGTGTTTACATGTGAGGTTGAGGTTGTTGGTATTTGTGAGGCTTAATTAATGTCTGTGTCTCTCCCCCTTGTGGTGTGGGGTGAGACTGCACGTTTGCTCTTAAAAATAAATGTATACTGCCTGGATTTTACATAGCAAACTGCCATATTTCTACTCATTAAAACACAAAAGTAGACATACAATTTGTGTCCTTTTGTCACTGCATGAAGCGACCAATTCACTACAAACAGAAAGCCTTTATTTTTTCAATTGCTCTGCTGTCAAAAGTGATAGATTTCAGTGCTTTCACTTGAATGTGCATAGCTGACCAAATAAAATGCACATGTTAAGAAGATCAATGAATGTGCAAAAGTACAATTGGACTGTGTAACAAACCTAGTTAGTATCAAAACTAATCATTTCTGTATTTCTATTTGAGCCAGAGGATTAGATTATTTCAGGCCCTGCAATTTAGTGTTACACAACCTGCTGCAACTTTGACTGTACACCACTGTAACGTGCATGTGTGAGGGCTGCTGTTTGGTTACCAACAGATAGCGTGGAAATGCTGCCAATTGACGTAGTTTGAGCCAGATAACATCTCATAGCTCCATTGTAGACGCATCGTGGTGGTTTTAGTGGTTTGCTTTTCTTCTTTTGCTTTCAGTGAAAGGCCCCAGTGTGCTGTGGCTCTGGCATCATCGTGCATTAGCATACCTGTAGTAGAGAGTGCATCGTGTGGCGCAGGAAATCCTCAGTGTAAACCGTTACCACACTGTATGTTTGGATAACAGGCAGAAGAGACTAACAGAAGCTCTGGCGCTGACCTGCCAGTACTGAAAAGTCATAAAACAGTGTGCTCTGAAGTGGAGCGGAGGTCAAAGCCTGTGCTCTTTCCATGTAAATATGTTCCATATTCTCTGTTATGCACAAACATAATATGCAGTTTTTGTGTCTTTCAGATGATCTTGTGGGACTGGGATCTGAAGCACTGGTACAAACCACAGTATCAGGTCAGTACTGTGTTTATTTACATTGTAACTTTAAGGTACCCGTGTGTGGTTCATCCAAGTAACACACAGATAATGCAGGTCTACTCAGAGAGAGGAAGCTGTCTATAAGTCACCTTTCGTACACTCTGTTCTTTTGCTGACATTTTTGCTTAGGCAAAATACACATTGTGCAAAAGCTGGCATACAATGACCTTGGAATTGTTGTCATGCCACATTTGTATCTTACTTAGACATTCTTTGTCTTGTTTGAACTATTTGCGTAATCCAACAAAGAATTTAGCTCCCACAGACTAAAAATCATTATTTGTTCCTATTAGGCAGAGCCAAGCCAGTCAGGATACTTTCCCACATGAAACGTGACCTGAATAACACAAAGATCACACCTGTTTGTGCTACATTGCTCTTACAATTTATGAGATTTCACTTTAGATATTAGAATAGCGCTACACTTTTCATATGGGCTCTGGATACAGTGTATTTGTATAACTGTTGTTAGACCAAACATCTTTTTAAGGTAGTGGCATGAATCAGTAGATTGTCACGTTGCCTGTTGTCAATATTATGCTGCACTCCAGCAGGAGGCTACACAAGCCATGAGCCAACATTTGGGATAAGACTACTCTAGAGTGTGCTGGACAGAAGTTGCCCTCTGCCAGTTAATTTGCTGCCCTGCTCGCTAATCTGTGTGATGTATGTGTGCATATGGCAGGGTGCAGTGAGCGGCAATGGCGTGGATCTTTCAGTCATCAACGAGGCCAGGAACCTGGTGTCGGACCTGCTGATGGATTCCTCTCTGTCGGCACCTACCACCTCAGCTCTGCGCAGTATCTCAAGCCTCATGGGGACATTTTCGGGCTCCTGCCGCCCCAGGGTCAACCCCTTCACTCCCTTCCCAGGTTTCTACCCCTGCGATGAGGTGGAGGACTCTGTAGAGAGGAGTGACAGGAAAACCATTAAGGTGGGTAAAAGCACTACAATGCCACCAACCTAGTATGGTTACATAAAGAGATGAGTAATAGGTTATTCCAGTCAAAAAGTCAGAGTGCTGAAGGAGTCATCGTGTCCAAACTTAGGAACAAGCTCAGACACTAAAAGCTCCTTCAGAAACAGCAGTACCTATTGTGAGAAAGGGTTTTACAGCTGTGAAAAGTTATCAGAGCGACAGTATCCTTGATTGTCACCAGATAGATAACGAAATTACACAATTCACTACATGAATAGCCAGATGTTGTGTTATGTTGCTCGATGACGTTGCTTTGCTTTGTGGCTCTATGCTGGCTTTATGTGGGGTTTTTTCGTCAGTCTAAATGTGGCTTAAGTTCAGAAATGCCCATAGCTTTTTGATGTGATAATGTTGTTCATGTTACATGACCAGCATCTTCAGTTTGTGTAAAAACATGTGTCTATACTGGAGACTTCTTTTCCCCATCAGGGTTTGAGCAGCAGAAACAGCCTCCCCACCCCTCAGCCCAGGCGGAGCTCCACCTCCTCCTCGTGCTCAGCGCTCTCTTCTCTCGACTCCGCCTCTTTACGCTGGGAACGCAACAATGGCAAGAGACCCCACCCTGAACTCAACTTGACCAGGTACCAACAAAAACACGCTTAGAAACACACACTCTCGCCAGGATTGCTCGCACGCTGTGCTGTACTTTAACCTGAACCAAAGGCAATGTGACTTTACTCCTGCTGTGGTCGTCCACAGGTGGCTCAGCAGCACCTGTGAAATCAATCATCAATCATTTTTCAGCCTGAAAATGTTTTATGAATTGTTCTCAGTGAGTTCTAAATAAGCAATAAATCCTCTTCATTATAAAAATAGAAACAATACACTTCACAGAAAACCAGGTCGACTGGGTATTATATACCTGTTGTGAGGGCCAGGTAAGAAATTAAGATCACATTTGATTTTGAGTAGAGAAGCCAGATTTGACAGTTAGACACCAATGCTGAGGTGTTACTATTATTACCAGAGCAGAACATTGGTTGTATTTCATGTATTTCACACGATAAATTATCACAAAAAGCAAAGCCATTCGAACCGTTTGATAACATGCCACTTGGTTATAGTTGCACTTGTCCACAGTGCAGTAATTCCTTTTTCATCACAGTTGATTGGCGAGGAAATAACTTTCATAGTTTAAACCATGAACAAAAAACAGTGGACAATAATGGTACCTACTGTTCACATGCATTGAGAGAAAGTCAGGCTCCTTTAGTGACTGTCAACAAATGTATTTGTTGATGTATTTGTTGACAGTCCTCAAACAATAAACTTGCTGTCGACACTGGGGTGCAGTGTCTATATATCTCCACAGGATGGCAGTAGAGACTAGCTATGTTGTTGGCCAGAGCGCGCCTGACAGTGAGACATCGAGTATTCCTTATCTTATTCTTTATCTTTGCTAAACATATGCTTAGAGTCTTCTTTTTTTTAAGCCAGAGTTGAATATGTGTGTTTTGTGCTCCAGCTCAGGCCTGCCTAATGGGCCCAATTCAAACCTGCTCACCATTCCCAAACAGAGGTCTTCCTCTGTCACCCTCACCTACCATGCCGGGTCCAGGAGAGCAGGTGAGACTTAACCACAAAACTTCTCAGAGACACTACATGTGGATTAATTGCTCATGTTTGGACTGAATCTCATGGCACTCTCTCTTCCTGTTCTCCCTTCGTCCTCTCCAGGTGCATCTCCTAGCCTGAGCCCACTCACCTCACCAAGCCACAGTTTTCTCGCAGTAGGCACAGGTTCTTCGTCGTCCCTCGTCACTCGATCGCCTGTGGAGTTCCCAGACACTGCTGACTTCCTGACAAAGCCGAGTGTCAGTCTGAACCTGCACAAGCCCTTGGGCTTCACCCTCAGCTCACCTGATTTCCAGCAGGGCCTCCGTAGCTCCCCCTTCTCTCTGTGCACCAGGTGAGACCCGCAGTACTGAAGCGGCATGTCATTGTTTATTTCATGTTCGTGGTTATAACGGCAATTGGTCATGTCTGTGATTGTCGTGTCCACTCTAGTTGTGGTCGTCAGACGCTCAAGGGAGGTTCCACGATTGAAACGGGGGAATCCTCTCAACCATTTACCAGTGAGGCTCAACGCAGGCGCTCGGGTACATACAAATACATTTCATTCACATTAACTAGTGTATCAGTGTGGTGGCAGTCTTGCTGGAGATGGAAAGAGAAACACTTCTGTAAGCAGTTTAGGGGGTTAACACTGCCCTCTGCTGGACTCCAAACGTAATGCAAGTTGATGCACACAAAGACTGACAGAGGTGCACACAGGAAAGAATGTATATTTTGATTTTGTAACATTTTGTGTAATAGCTAGATTAACACGTTGAAAATTTACTTTTTCTTATCAATGGTTTACTACAATCACTTCCTCAATAGCTGCTATAACTTCTGGTAACCAGTATAAGGTTTAATTTTCTTTTTTTCTATTCAGTTTACAACAGTGACCTGTTTTGGGCAAATAAAAGACATGTATTAAAGACAAAATATTTACTCAAAGCACATTTAAACACTTCAATATATTGCAAATCATTAAGGGGAATAAATAAAAAAGACATTCTGTGACTGCAATGTATTCTTTTAAATTAAATTTAAAATTCATGCAACAAGATAAAAAGATAGTGTGTGCATGTGTCCATATACTCACGGCTTCCTGTGCTCTGTTGATGCAGCAGGTGAAGGGTTGGACTTCACAGGAGAGCCTCTTATCAGGGAGGAGAGCGTGGAGGCGGATGTGTCTGGGGATGGGAGGCCAGACGTTGCAGGTAACCACGGGCAGGCAGAGCAGGAGAAGGAGAAGCGCTCCAGCACAGACCAGCAGACTCAGGAATCAGAGGTGGGCTTGATCAGAGTGCTCCAAGTAACGATATCATTGTTTACTGCAGAACAGCTGAAGGAACAATTACTCCTTTTGTCATGTTATTTGTACTATTCTTTCAGCCATAAATTAGTTGTTTGCATGTTCAGAGCACCATGTGTCAATAGAAACAATACTTGTGCTAATTTCTACCATATTTTCTGATTGTTTCCTGGGTGGGCAGAAGTTCAGACTAGATCCTATGCTGGAGGACCATGATGCTCTCATGGAGAGGATGAACACCTGGAACTTCCAGATCTTTGACCTGGTGGACAGAACAGGAGGGAAGAGCGGAAGGATACTCAGCTATGTTAGTACAACACGCACAAACCAGTCATCTCCTGTCGCTGGAGCAGTTTGTCTTTTAATTTGTCGGCCTGTCCACACTCCTAAGAATATAATAGCCATTAGTTATTTTGAATTGGATATAATCATCATTGCAGCCTTTATGGATTTTTATGGATTTTAGCATTTTAGTCTGACTTTAATGTAAATATGCAAGATATAAATTAAGATTATTAGATTTCAGTAAATGCAAATGTTTTTTTTTCTTTTCCTGGAAATGATATGTCTGCTCAGACAATTAACTTCTTGTTCATGCATAATGATTTGCACAAAGTCATTTTAATGTTCAATGTATTTGAATGTCCACTGAGCACCGGTGAGGGAGCTGGTTGTGTTCTGATTGGTGTTTCAGTAAAGCTGGCGTGTGTTTCCCCAGGTGACATACACCCTTTTCCAGGATACGTGTCTGTTTGAAATTTTCAAGATCCCTGTGAGGGAGTTCATGACATACTTCTGTGCTCTGGAAAGTGGCTACAGGGACATTCCTTGTGAGTATAACACGGTGTAGTGTTCTAGAAAGTCAAAGACTCACTTTTTTTATGTCAGCCCAGGTTGTTCATTGTGTTGCTATTGTGTGGCCAAGCTAAGCTGCATTTGTAGTTATCCATAAATGATCGAACATTTGAAAATGCATGCTGGTGCCCTGTACATGGTACAATAGACTAATTTAAACTATCACGGTTACAGATCACAACAGGGTCCATGCTACTGATGTACTCCATGCTGTCTGGTACCTGACCACTCGCCCAATCCCCGGGTTCCAGCAGATTCACAGTGAGCATGTGACAGGAAGTGACACAGGTGGGCTCATATACTCACTGTTCATAAACATCTGTTCGATGGTTTGAGGAACACCGGTTACAATCTGGACACATGACTGCACAACAATCCTCTCAGGCTAAATGCATGGTTGCATTATGTAATATATCGATGTGTTGAACAGATTTTAGCCATGTTGAGTGGATTGAGGGGTTTTCATTGTTCACACTCTAATCAAATTTTTTCACAAAAGCCTGCAAACAATAACTTTTCTGAATGGACTCTGATCTTATTAATAAATAGTTTTAAAGAAAGAAATATTATAATTGTTTTACACTGCCATTGGCTTCCCCAGAGTATTAACACTTTCTAAATGTGACTGGCATGGAAAATATAGTCTTTGATTTGTTAAAGACATTTTAGTGTATCAGCATCTTGTGAAAGAAGTCAGATTATTGGGCGAGAATGCACAATAGTAACATGCAAAGTTAAACGGAACAATATAACATATAACCCCAAACCATTAGAGATTAGTCTCACTGCAACATTCATTGACATCCATCATGTTTGTTGTCATGTTCCAGATACAGATAGTGGGATCTCTCCAGGAAGGATATCCTACGCTTCCTCCAAAAGCTCCTCGATTTCAGATGACAGCTACGGCTGCCTGGCCTGGAACATACCTGCCCTGGAGCTCATGGCCCTTTATGTAGCAGCTGCAATGCACGATTATGACCACCCCGGTCGCACAAATGCCTTTCTAGTAGCCACTAATGCATCTCAGGTATCCTGCAGCTTTTATTGGTACTTGAAAGTGTTGTAAAATACATTGACACACGTATTGAAGCTCACTGGGAAACATAAACACACTTGTGTTTACAGAAACAAAGGATCCGATGTTCAAAATATGGGTTTATGGAAAATGACATTTAACTGTTGTGTCGGAAGACAGTGTATACACAAACGTATACTGATTATTAAGTAACGTTAGATTATTAGTTGTCACCTTAGTCCCCTTTTTAAACTGGCCACCTTGATACTAAACTTTTTATTTCTCAACGTTGATGTCCAAATGTCCTGCTATCCTTGTGAACACCGGAGTGCAGGGCTTTCTTTAAACTCTTCTATTACACCAGACAATTCCATACATGTGTATGTACACTATTGTTGCAGTTGTCCAAGCTTTACAAAGAAATGCACAATATATTCTGTGGGTATTAATGAAATGAAAAACATGTTGGATCCTTTGCTACAGTCTCAGCATTTGTCTGTACTCTCCTAAATTAACCATTCCACGGTGAGGGACACTGCTTGCAACAGGTCTGCAACTTTCCCTCTAACAGGAAGACAAACATAACCACTGACGTCTTGACCCTGAAAGATGAGCCCTTTGTGCAAACAAGAAATTACATAACTGTCTCTCTGCAGTGGTGATAAAGTATGTCTGAGTGGTTCCTGATGGATGCTGCAGGTCTGTCAGCAGAAAAAAACGCCACTCAACACAAATAGTCATGAATAATCAACCCACATGTCCACGAAGACACACCAAATGGACTGCTTGCATATCCAATTTTATCTAATGTTTTTAAAGCATAATCATTTTTGTTTTTAACATCCCTCTGAATCACCTCTGCTGCTGCAGAACTAGAAACAATTCTCTTGAAATGGTGTTTTGAGTATCCTACAGAAACCCTAGTTTTACAGTTAATCTTTAACTTTACAGTCAACATTTAAGTCATGTAATGTCCCGAGATTAACACAAAGTTAAATACGCTGTACAAACTGTCTCAAGAGGAGCTCATATGTAAGCTTAACTCCACAGCACACACCCAGCTGATCCCCATGCTGCTCCTTCAGCATGGGGATAACCTGTTCAGCAGTGAACAGGTTAACTGCATGCCCCTGTTTAAATATTGTATCTTCTCAACATGACCACTGATAGCACTCACACTGTCTGGGTTTTGTAGAAGTCCCTGGAAAGCGGGTTAAAAGAAGGGAGAGGGAACTCTGAACCTATTGATTGCTAATGATGCCTATGTGGTATGCAATGTCTAAAAATCTACTTTTAACTTGTCTCTTACGTCAGCTATACTTGCGTTTGAGGCAGTTACATTTCTACTTGTATAACCAAATCCCCTCACATCCTGTTTATCTCATGTACTGAGTGCTTGCTATTTTTAAAGCCATAAAAAATTGTGTAACACACATGCAGACGTATTATGTAAGCAAATGTATTACTGAAATTTTCGAGGAAATTGTAGGAATCTTGTTAGCCTGTGGTCTTTCCCCTCTCTCACCACTTGGCTTTTCCCTCCTGTGTGCTGTAGGCGGTGCTGTACAACGACAGGTCGGTGCTGGAGAACCACCACGCTGCGTCTGCCTGGAGCCTCTACCTGTCCCGGCCCGAGTTCAACTTCCTGGTCAACCTGGATCATGTGGAGTTCAAGCGATTTCGCTTCCTCGTCATCGAGGCTATACTGGCCACAGACCTCAAGAAGCACTTTGACTTCCTGGCTGAGTTCAATGCCAAGGTCTGAGATGAAGAAATCATAACAGATTTATATGACCAGAATAGATCATTATCCATTTATTGATCCTTTAATATCTGGCAAAATATTGATTGAAACATTAGGATGGTACGTTAACGTTTAGTTACTAGTGACTAGTTAGTACGCCGCATAATGGATGCAGGAAAAATCAGTCGACCATTTGTGTTAAGACATCCATCGTTGTTTGTTTGTTTGTTTGTTTGTTTGTTTGTTTGTTTGTTTGTTTGTTAACAGGTCAATGATGTGAACAGTCCAGGAATTGATTGGACCAATGAGAACGACAGGCTGCTGGTGTGCCAAGTGTGTATCAAGCTGGCAGATATCAATGGGCCGGCCAAAGTTCGTGACCTGCACCTCAAGTGGACAGAAGGCATCGTCAATGAATTTTATGAGCAGGTGGACTGCATGCTAATGTGTATTCCGTTAACACAGACCATTTAATTCATTCATCTTTATCATTTTACTTAGGGAAGAAGGAATACCTCAAACAAGATTATCTTATCCTTTATGCCTCCAGGTCCAGCGACATCTGAGGCATTATATTTACGGGTTGTCCGTCAATCCGTCCGGTCTGTTCTTGTTAAGATAATATGTCCGTAACAGCAGTAATCCACCTATACCCTAAAGTAATCCCCTTCCCAGCACAAACACCTCCAGAGAAAACACATGTCTGACACATTTAAACATCTAGACAGCAAGGTTACACATAAGGGACAGGAGAAGGGACAAAAACAAAAGGGAGCGATTAGTTATATTAGTGACATCTATCAATCCCTGTAAACTACATCCCAGATATGCAAAAGTATGAACAAATTAAAATATATGACAATTAATAGTTTAAGGAGGTCCTTTCAGCCCAGTTCAGTCTGTATTGTCCTGCATGGGAAATGTGGCTTTCTGCATAATAAAAAAACACTAAAACAATACAAATATCAGTTAGAAAGTATCACATTAATATTGTTCTTCCCCTTACTTTGATTGTAGTTTGTATCAAGGCTCATCATTAAAGTTCTGTGTTCCTGAGACGTTTTTAACCATAATCTTTGTTTCTGCAGGGTGATGAGGAGGCTACGTTGGGATTACCCATCAGCCCCTTCATGGACCGCTCCTCTCCACAGCTGGCAAAGTTACAGGAGTCCTTCATCACTCACATTGTAGGACCACTTTGTAACTCCTACGACGCCGCTGGCCTGCTTCCCGGCCACTGGATTAATGAAGAGGGATCAGATGAAGACAATGAGGTGGGGCAGGTGGACACAGACACAGATGAAGATGAGGATGAGGATGAGGATGATGAGCTAGAGGACGAGCTGGCACCACGTAAGACACCAACAGCTCATCAGTGTTGTCGAGTTTACCTCGCAAAAACAGATCACAGTAAACCAATCTAGATTATTTTAAACAGTTCTTTGTGTTTTCCCCGTTGCAGAAAGGAGGAAGAGCCGCCGTAGGTTGTTCTGCAGCATTATGCAGCACCTGACGGAGAACCACAAGGTGTGGAAGAAGACCATAGAGGAGGAGGAGAAGAGCAAAGAGCTCGGCAAGCAGCAGCAGCCAGACGGCCTCCTCCCCAGCCTGCCGGCCAGTCTGCCCACCTCCCCGTCAGATGACATCCAGGTCATCCAGGAGGAGGAGGAGGGAGAGGAGCGTCAGTAGCAGGAGGATGAAGGAAAGAACAGAGACGCGTGAAGGAGAAGAGGAGAGGCAGTATAAGGACATGAGTCCCTCAACCAACTGTCTTTCACCAACACAAACAGACGTGAGAAACACACACAGACAGTTGAAATGCACTTTGCTTTCTCTCTCTCTCTCTCTCTCTCTCTCTCTCTCTCTCTCTCTCTCTCTCTCTCTCTCTCTCGCACACGCGCGCGCACACACACATATTGAAAGATTCACTGTGCAGACACTCAGATGCTAAAGCAGTCACATTGTTTTTGGAGAAACAAAAAGGCCTTACTACTGTGAGCGGATCCTTGCTGCAACGGTGGGAGCCCAACTCCTATGCACTTTCACCCCGTGGAGAGTCGAGTGCACCCAGAATAAAAAGCACCAGAGCTGAGGAGGAAGGTGCAGAAGACAAAGAAGAAGAGTGTGGACAGGGTCCAGCATTAACTTTCCCTCCATGGCTGTGATGCTGCCTTGAATACAAAGCGCTTACACCTCCCTTAGGTACAAAACAATTCCTGTCTATTTCAAAATGAAAGATGGAGGAAAGAGGAAAGATAATGAAGCAAGCGACATTATGAAACAATTGATACCCTTTACCAAAGCAAACAGTTCAAACACGGAAAGACCAGAGACTGAGACTGTTTCAGCCTCAATGTCAGGTATATTTTTGAATTATATATATATATATATATATATACGTGTGTATATATATATATATATATATATATATATATATATATATATATATATATATATATATATATATATATATATATATATATATACGTGTGTGTATATATATATATATATATATATATATAAATATATATATATATATTAAATGTGCCTGCCTGAACCTTTACTGAGTCCTTATTGGCCCAGAGCCTAGGCTTGTGTAGTTCTCTCTCCTTGCTGGCGACACAAAACACTGTATCAGACTCAGTCACAGAGACATTTTTGAAATGTTGACTGATTAATAGCATTATATCTGCATCATTTTTGATGCTTTTACTCATGTGTACCACCCGTCTATTTTTTTATTTTTTGGGGGGGGGGATTCTTTAACTCTCCTCCTTGCTTCATTTTGTTTCTAGTGTGTGAATATTTTTGGCGGGAATGTGACAGAGAGAATGAGTAAGGAGAAAGAGAGCACATTTTTTATTATTAGTATGTAACTTGTGTGTATGTATGTTTGTGCGTCCTTTCAGTAAGGGTTGGTTTCTAATCAGTGAAATGTCCTCTGGTGTTAACATTGAGATCAGGAGTGCTGTTTCAATGAATGGATTCTTCATTTTCCTATTTTGATTCTAAATATTATTTTTAAAGGTTACTCAGGATTCACGCAAAGGTGAATAATTATTTTTGCAAGGATTTATGTAATTAATATGAAACTCACTTTAAAAAGTAAGACAATTGTAATCTGGGTGACTGTAGTAGTTTGTAATCTCTCAATGAACAACTTGACGACAAACAAATTCAAGCAATTGCAATCCTCTGTGACAGAGGAGCATACAGTATGTGCTGTCTGTCGGCCATTCATACACTGTTTGCATAACCTTTTTACAACCTCACTGGAGAACCGCTTATCTCCATTCTTAGCAGACTGCGAACGCCTCTCTTTCAGCAACACCGTTTTGCAGTTCTATTACAGTTTATTAGGTAATTTATTTTTCAATGTTCAATCTTCTCACTTTTAAGCTAATTATAGCATATTTATTCATCTGTGATTCGTCAGTAGGCAAACACAGATGTTTAGATAAATTAAAAGCTCACCCAACTCTCTTTTTTCCTCATTATTTCTTTGTTTTTGCCAGGGATCCAGAGTGTATTTCACTTTGGAGCACCATTTCACACTAGTGTGTGTGTGTGTATGTGTGTATGTATGTATGTGTGTATATATATATATATATATATATATATATGTGTGTGTGTATATATATAAATATAAATATATACATACATATATATGTGTATATATATATATATATATATATATATATATATATATATATATATATATATATATATATATATATATATATATATATATATATATATATATATATATATACACTAGTTCTCTATTTTTGTCTCAAGAACTCTTGGCATTCCACTAGAATAAAATGTTAAATGGAAGGTAAGGCAGAATCTGTGCCTAGCTCCTTTATCACCTTATAGAATCATAATCTCTGGAGATAATGTTAAGTAAGCAGTATAAATCAACATAGTAATATTTAAAGACAAAACAATAGATACAGGTGTGCACATTTTAATACCAAACAAGTGTTTAGCCGCTGTACAAAAGAGTATGTGCATATATATATTTTTTAAATAATCAAATGAATGCATCCGTTTTCTACTCGCAGCTGACATGTTGTACATTGAGATCCTGTAATTACCATTGTGTTTCCAGAGTTTTTATCTACTTCTATTTACAGGTGTGGAACTGTGGGGTTTGGTGTTTTGATTTAGATTTTTCACTTGGTTTCAGCCTCTTGCTGTTCTGTTTCATAACCACTCTTGTATTCTTCATTATCTCTCTTTATCACCGTTGTCTCAGTCGACCCAACTCGTGCCAAACTTTACCTACATACAGTAGTTTGTGGGCTTTGATACACTGATTGGCAAAATCTCTCTGGGCTCCAGTACTGTTCATGCAAGAGAAACATCTTGAGTCAAATATTTCACTGGGCTCTACGTGGCAGTGACGGTGGCTAAAGTCAGACTTGGACTCAGGTCAGAGCCATATGCATTCTGACAACTCTGTCGTCAGTTTTTTTTTCACATGGAGCCATGTTGGATCATAAATCCTCGGTAGCTCCCAACCCGACATACTCCGGCTCATTAAGTTGTAAAGGTGTGTTGGCTTCTCACTGTGCAGTCTTTCAAACCACAGTGTCCTCTGATGATTGTGCCATAAATACATCTATGAATGGTTGTTACCCTTATGTAGCATCAATATATGTACATTTGTCTAATGTAACCATTCACCCTTATCTACATTGTGGGGGCAATTGATTTTTGTTGTTATTTATAGCTGTCATAAAACACCATCCCTAAAGTATCAGACGTTCTCAGTGATTTTTATTGCTGCGAGTGTGTGTGTGTGTGTGTGTGTCTCTGTATGAACTCGCAATATACTAGAATAACACTGCCTTCTTTTTGTGTCCATGCCACCCCAAATAAACTGAAGAGAAAGACCCTAAAGACACACACAGGTGTTTTCACTTACATGCCTCATTAGACCTCCTCTCAGGCCAGTGGGTGTGTACGAACTGCTTGATTGACATCTTGGTTAGGTTGCGCTTGATATGGTGGAACAATGAACGCCCTATAAACGGAGGTCTAATCAGCCACATTCATCATCTGTGTGGCTGTGCTGTTTTAATGTAAATATCTCTTACATTAACAAAGGCTCAAATCGTTGCATGAAGAAGGAAAGCGGAAGGAAAGTGGTTATGGAAGATCTCAAACCCTCAGGCAATATTAACCCGACTCGGCAGTTCCCCTTGGCATTAGCACACAGGGTCTTTCCACTTATGGTTTGGATTTTATGGCCTGCAACTTTATTGTTTTTGTTCGCTCACACCATACTCATGAGTGTCGTTTTTGGCAGAAGCAGAACCCTGTTTTTTGCAAAATTGTTCTGAAAACACACTGTACACTCCCTCTCCAGCACCAAAAAGCAGACAAACGCAACCAGCGACTATTGGGTGAACAAAGAGGAGCATTTAGTAGCTAAATAACCAGATGTTTTCCTCAGGAGTTGGTGGAGAGGAAAACTGAGTTAAAATATTGAGTATCGAACTTGCATTCACCAGGTTGCATGAAACATGACTCCAAATGAATGCTAATGTTTTCTGTGTCTGCTCAATTTATGAATACGCCACAGAAGAAAAAGCACATGATGTATTGAATAGTGCATTTTTCTACTGGGAGCAGAGCAGAGCAAAGGGGGGAGAGGTACATTTAGAACATGGGTGACACTGCTGCTTTTCCTCTTCATGAACAACACAGTTTACAATTTATGACCACTCGTGATTATTGTACGTTGGGTGTCCTGGAACTTGGGTCACTGAATCAATAGGCTGTATCCTATTATTAAAATTATTTTGCAAGTATTCAAAGGGATGATCTGGGACCATGTGGATAACACACGTTATAATTAACGTGTGTTATCCACATGTTACTTAGTAATAAATGTGAGACCCTTGTACATTTTTCAGTGTTGGGTTTTAGCAATTTAGCAGCAGCTAAAAGATGACATGGCAAGTTTTAAATATCTTAAGAAAGACTTTATGAATACACACAAAAAAACTTGTACTACCAGTATTGCAAAAAAAAGGGACAAACAAACGTTAACCTCAAACATAAATGCATACTCTGTTAATACTGGGAAGCACCATTTATCAGAAACCAATATTGCATTGTCAATTTCTAGAAATCCACCAGGGTTGCATTTGCCTTCCAAGAGACACATTTTACAGAGAGCGCAATCCCGAGAGGGAGGGTCAGAGTCAGTGGTGATGGCCACATCCAGCTCCAACACACAGTATTCAGAACTTTCTTGGAAAGTCACATTTCACCCCACGCGTGCAAATCAGTAGTGTCATTTGTCTGACCTGAAGCTGTCCTGAGGAGGCAGGGCTTTGATCCATCATAGGTGTACTTACTATTAATCATTGACATAAACCTAAACCATTGCCACTGCACCAAGGTTCATAGACATTTCATTTTTGGGGCTCAGAGCAACTCTGAGCTACAGAGAACTAAATCAATAGCACACAAGTGTTCCCAGAATGTCTTTCAGCATCAAGTTTTGTCGCCTCCCTTACTGCTTAAAAGTAATGTGCAAACATGCATATTGCTCAGTAAAATAATTCAATAGTAATTGAATACACTGGATGAAATGTACATATGTAAAAAGCTACTTTTATCGCTGAAAGTCCTTTCGGAAAACTGACGCACAGGAACTGGACGCTACAGTCCAGAGCGATGCAGTTTTCTGCACCTGTATCATGTGGTTGCATTGCTGTGCAAAATAGTTAAATACTGGCTTGAACATTTAAACAAGCTGTATTACATTTTTGTTTGCCTAATATTGATAAGGAGTGTCTCAAAAGGAGGGACTTTTCGGCTGCCTGCGGACAGCACAGATGGAGTAAGGTTTGGGCTGTAAGGTCATGCCCAGTTTGGGAGTGACAGTTGGAATGCTTCCTGGAGGAAACTGAAGATGAAACCTCTGCAGCAAAGTGGTGAAGAAGAGGAACATCTCCATCCTGGCCAGCTGTTCGCCCAGGCAGCACCGCCTCCCTGAAAACCGAAAGTTCATTAATTTGGACTCTCTAATACACACACAGGCACATCATCGGTGCTCAGAAATGGGGAACACAAAGTGATGAGGAAAAGATGTGTTTAACTGGGGATTGTGGCTGCTCTTCTACATGCTCTATGAGAATGTTCTGTGATAAAGAAAATGAACAGGGACCTGAAGAAAATTAAAATCATAAATAGATGCTACAGCTGAAGCAAACACATTTGATATTACATTTATACAGATATTTCTTTTGAAATTTGGGATTTTATGGACACTTATCGGGCCGATGAACTATGATCATAACGGACTATGTTGAAAATTACAATGTATGTCTCACTGACCTGGGACATACTGTGATTACAGTTACAAATAACCTAAAGCCACAATCATTGTATCAAGAGTATTGGAATCTAGGAGAAACAGAGAGACTAACCCAAGGAGAATGGCAGGAAGGCCTCACGCTTCACAAAGTTGCCATTGCTGTCCAGAAACCGCTGTGGTGAGAAAGCACCTGGATCTTTCCAGTACTTCTCGTCAAAGTGCACTGAATAGAGGTTTGTGATCACCATGGTGCCTTTGGGAATTGTGTACCCATTGACTTTGGCATCCTGGGTGGTGGCACGGAAAATACCAAGGGGAACGATGTTACAGAAGCGTAGGATCTCGTGCAGAACAGCCTCCACATAGGGCATCTTCTGCTTGTCCTCCCAAGTGGGTGCCCTCTCATTGGCCAGCACGCTGTCGATCTCCCTGTGCACCCTCTCTTTGAGGAGAAAAACAAATGGCATCAGGCATTTATTCATGCAGAACATTACATAAGCATTATATTTAGAGCAGCCTACAAACAGATGTTCATCAAATCTCTCTCTGGGTCAAATGTTCTCATATTGGAAGGATGCTTCTACTATAACTGACCTTGTATGTTGGGGTAGAGAGCCATGTACAGCATGGCCCAGCGCAGGGTGTTAGTCGTGGTTTCTGTGCCAGCAATAATGAGCTCACCCACTGAGTAGACAAGGTTCTCATAGGAAAAAGAGGAGTCGGATCCTACGGTGCTCCCCGCCAACTCATCCAAATAGGCATCAACATAGTGGCGAGGTGCGTGGGGCACCCTGCCCTGTGAAAACCTCTGTATAACCTGCAGCAAGAAGTCATACACCTCAGCAGCATTGCGGAACAGCTTCTGGTGTTTTCCAAAGGGCAAATACTCAATCCAAGGGAAGGCGTTGTAGAGGAGGGCCCAGCCGCTCACTGCTAGCTCCACGTTCTCACTGAATAGCTCGATCATGTGCTGGAAGTTGCGGTCGTCGTAAGTGAAGCGCTGTCCAAAAATGATCAGGTTGGTGATGTTGGACACGGCGTTGGTTACCAGGTGTTTTGGATTGAAGGGCTTTCCCTTGTGTTCATCAATGGCATCGACGAAGAACATGCACTCCTCTGAGATCTTCCTCTCAAACTGTTTCTGGCCGCTGCCGAAGTAACGGAAAGAGTTGCAAGCCAGTTTACGGTGTTCAATCCAGCTTTTGCCATATTTACAATTGAGAAGCCCTTTGGAAGATGGAGAAAGAAGTAAAGCAGAGGAGTTTATATCATGCCAACTGCAATCATTCAGATACTGTTGCATTAGAAATAGCATTGCAATCTTATATCATCTTACCACCCATTTTGGTCATTTTCATGAATAAAGGCAGCGATGGGCGATCAGCAAACACCTCGCTTTGATGGTAGAGGCATTCCTTGACACAGTCATATCCAGTTAATACCACCGTCAGGATGCCTCCCAGGTCAAGACTGAAAATCTGAAACGTACACATTGCAACATGAGCACTGCACTTTTGTTCTTTGCACACATTTCTGTGTAAATGAGTGCCTGTGTCAAGATATGTGAGATTAATACCACCATTGTAGCCATGATGCAACATATAGCTTATGTCTGCTCTTTGTCACAATAGTGTCCAAACTGGGTTTTCATGAGCCAGAAAACTGAGAATGAGTTCAACTTCCCTGCACAGGGCAGTGAGTGAATGAGACAGACTCTGACCCCTAAGGTTATCTCTCCATTTACAAGATATCCAGCTCTGCACCTAAATGACGTGTAACATTAACCAAAATCAACTTTGTGTCCTGTCTGTGCTTTTTGGGAGCCCCTGAATGGTCGGTTCTCCTCCAAATGCTGCAGACCAAATTTTAGGGCGAGTCTCTTTTGTTCGTTTCATGACTAGTTCCCAATGCGTGTGTGCGTGATGTGTGTGTCGTGCAAGTCTAATCCTCTGGTATCAGGTCATGCACTAAACAGTTTGCAGAGTTAAAAAGCACGTGCAGTCAAAAAAACGAGTCAGAGTCGTTACCTGTCCATGCACTTCGCTCTGCTTCTTGAGGAAGACGTGCGGCTCGGTGGCCAGAGACATAATGTTCCCTATCACAGGGATGGGAGATGGACCAGGAGGAAAGCCCGGGGGTCTTCTCTGCTTGACGAGCTGGCGAACCAGCAGAAAAGCGAGGAGGGCGACAGTCAAAAAGCCCACACCAAGGAGAACCTCTGGGCAGGACGCCGGCACCAGAGATTGCGATTTAATTGAAACCATCTTCCCAAAAAATCTCTTTTCACTCCTAGACGACCTCTGCAGACTTCGGCGTTTCCTCAGAGGAACCGAAGCGCATGTGTATCATCTTGCACATTTTGCTATCCCCCGCCTCTAAAGCTAAGATTGGCCAGAAAAGTCAGTGTCAGCTGTTGGTGAACTTTGTTCTGCCCCTGATCAATAACCCGGACCATTTTGGTGGTTATATGTTGGGTTTTGCGCTGCTTTTATTGAACCTGCAGAGGGGGCAACCCACCATATAAGTCACAAAGTAACGCTGCACTTCATCCCACCCATTAGCCCAAAACACGCTGAAACGTGAAAAGTCGAAGTTGTAAAACGTTGACAAACAAACAAACCAGCGTTTTGATGCATAAAACTGCACAAGCAGTAGGCAGACTGACATCAAACAATCATGTAAGTATTAAATATAACATATGAACCTATAGTAGGGGAGACTGGGTGGATTAAACCGGTGGGCACAGAGCCACCCATTGTTTCGAGGAAATCAGACAAAGCTGCTGACAGTCTGGAGGCAGCTTTCCCAGTCGGGAGGTGCTGCTTCCTGGGTCCTAAAAAGATACGATTAAAACTCAAATAGAAAAGGCAATTCTGTTATAGAACTTCATTTTGACGTTTGACTGTTTAGGCAAAGGAACATCACCCACATGCAATGCATTATTTAAAAATGATGCTTTGTCAAAAATACATATAATAAGTATCATAAACGTGTGATTTGTTGTCTGCCAAAGGAACCAGGGTGATGCTAACTTATGGGTTTGGCCTACACAATTCATCAACCCTCGAATATGTTTTATAGCTGAATTAATTTCTCTTCTAGATTTAGGGACTTTTGGAATTACAGCTGCTCGTTATTTTTATTGGAAAAGAGTTTGCAACACTGGGCAAGGTTTTTAGGTGGATACTTTTTATTATTGCTAGTTGCTTTCTCAACATTACTAACCGAAGCTTTTCATCATGTTGTAGAGACCATGGTAACGTTGAAGGTAGACAAGTATTTTTGGGAAGTAGAGTTAGCTTTGGCTTCATTCAGACCACAAATAAGCTCTGAATGAAGAAGATAGAGCACAGATTGAAATGTATAGGAAACAAAAGGAAAAAGAAACAAGCTAATGACTTCATGGGAAGCTAAATAGTTACAAGCTATGACTACTGAAATAGGAAGATCAGCATGCTAGATAAAAGCAACATGCAAGGAAGGAATTTAACCTCAAACCTGTCTGTTAATCTTAAAAGTTCAATATTAACAAACTAAAATTCAGTAAGGTGAAAATAATATTTCCCCTCCCTCAAATGTAAATAATTTGTTTTGACTGTTCCATCTATGTAGTGGTCAAAGTAACTATATATATATACTGCTTTGGCTGCTTTTTTAGAAAAAAATAAAAATAATTTCAAGACTGGTGAGCTAAAGATAACCCAAATAAACAATCTGTCAGGTGGACCCAAATGCCGATGCAACAGTTCAAAAAGTAAATTTATTATAACAAAAAAAAAAAAAAAAAGGTTTAAAAAACACTAACTTAAAACAGAGAGGTTGACAGACTTACTCACAGGGACAGAGGAACGGACAGAGGAACACACAGGTAACACACAGTACGAACCAACACTGGGCTAGGAGACAAACAGGGTTTAAATACACAGGGGAGGGGCAGGTGATTGGAAACAGCAGGGATTGTAACAATATACTCAATATCATAATAGATATCATCAACTTGCTGTATTGGCCTACAGTCTCAAAGGTGATGTGGCCTTTCAAAATGTGATTGTGTGAAAAAAGTATTTTGTGATTCCAAAATCAATTGCTTTGAGAATATAGTGGACATCATTTATTTTTGAATACACGCACATGTGAGGAGAAGGAACTATTGACAACTTTCTCGACGCGGAGGCAGAACAAAATAATACATACTACCGCCACAATAATACAACTTCCAAATGTGTTTTTTTTTCTGGTGTTACCCTGTTTTTTGTTTTTGTTTTTTTAAGCAAATACACTTTGCCCCAGTAAGCTGCTCCAGTCAGCCCAACAGGTTAAAGGTTAGGTCATGACGACCTACAAAGGTTAAAGGTTAATGCCGTGTTCACACCGGACGCGGCGCGAATTTGCGGCGCGACCAGATTACATGCAAAGTCAATCCACAGACGCGCCGCCCCGCGAATCGGCGATTTTTTCGCGGGGCGGCGCGATAGACGCGTTTGTGGCGGCGCGAACAGAGCGTTTGACGAGGGGCGAACAGAGCGAAGGACGCGGCGCGAATTCGCGTGAGTTCAATTCTCCCAACTCCAGCGGAGAATTCGCGTGACGCAAAGTTGCGGCAGCCAATCAGCGTTGAGAATCAGCGTTGAGAAGCTCCGCCCATCATCACCGCCGTCTTGCCGGTCCCGCATGAAACTGCTGCTGCTTCGCCTGAACCAGCGCTGGCAGCGGCCGTCATTCAGACACTGTTGTGGGACTACGGATAATATTATGAACCCAGACACCATGGAGTTTGATGTTCCGACACATGTGGAGTTTACACAACAAGTATAAAGCAGAACTAGTGGTTAATTCCATGGTGGATGGCAGAATCGGTATCCGTTTTACGGAGAAGCCAGACGCAGTTCCTGGAGGAGTCGGAGAAATTCACCGAGCTGTGTGCGGCTACGGATGGTGTTATGAACCCAGACACGGGGGCGTTTCATGTTCCGACATGTTTGGGACTTCCACAACAAGTATAAAGCAAAACTAGTGGTTATTTATTCCATGGTCGATAGCGGAAATGAAAGCTCCTTTCACAGAGACAAGTGACTGAGATAAGCCACGCCCCTTTCGCGGCGCGATGTTTCGAGTTTGGTGTGAACACCCTCGTTTCACTCGCGCGAGTAAACTTCCGCGGTGAACGCGGCGCGATAATTCGCGCCGCGTCCGGTGTGAACACGGCATAAGGCAGGCACCACATTCCAATGGTTCATTGTCAACTCGTTGGCTAAAAACTGAACTCATCCAGACAGTGCAGGACTATGTGTGGAGGTTTTAAAAGCAGGTAACAATGTTTAATACTTCCATAAAACTGTAGGACGGTTATAAATAAATCGGAATCTTTGTCAATATTGTAACGACCCTAAGGTCAGGGAAGCTACGAGACGTAAGGCTTATAGGGTTTTTATTCATGGAACATAGAACAGGCTACTGTGGGCCGTAGCCTACGCCAACACAACAGTAACACAACAAGCTTCGCCACCGCTCCGGGTCCTAGTCTGCTCCGAACGGCTCGTAACACAACACCACACACAAAACAACATCACTCGCCCTCCAATCACAGACACGCCCCACCGCCACCGGCTCATGAGCCGTTCACTGACATCCCGAACACAATACCCACAACACAACATTTCTCTCAGTCCGTTACACTACCCTCCCCCCACAAAGTCCCTCGCCCCCGAGGGGGCAAACAAAGTCTCTCAGGTGGCCAGGGGGCCTCCGGTTCCTCTGAGGCTGCCGTCGGCGCTAGGGAGAAGGAAAAGGGGTTGAGGGGACGCTGGGACCAAGGGCAGGGGATGGGAAGGGAGGGGCTGGGCCAGGGAAACCAAGGCCAGTCTGTGAAGGGGCGGGCGAAAGGCTGGGCCCATTGGGAAGGGTTTGGGGGGTAGTCTGGGCTGAGTCCAGGGTTCCCCGTGTCCCAGGTTCTTGTGGGGTGACTGTGCCCCGGTAGGGGGCCAGCCTGTCTCTGTGCAGAGCGACTTTCCTTCCTCGTGGTGGCAGCTGGACCCTGTACACCACCTCTCCAAGTCTCTCCAGGACTCGGCAGGGCCCCACCCACTCACTATCGAGCTTTGGGCACCTGCCTTTCTTCCTCTGAGGGCTATACACCCAGACCAGCTCTCCGACTTCAAAATGTCGTCCTCTGACGTGCACATTGTAGTTCCTCTTTTGTCTTACGCCCGCACTGCACATCTGGTTCCTGGCAAACTCGTGGGCTGACTCCAAGCGGTCCTGGAGTTTCCGAGCATAGTCGAGCCCCGGGGGACCCGCAGGGGCGTCAGGAGGTTTCCCCATCATCATCTCCCCTGGCGTCCGGATTTCTCTGCCGAGCATGAGAAGGGCAGGAGAGCAGGAAGTGGAGTCCTGCACAGCAGACCTGTAAGCCATCAGCACAAGAGGCACGTGGTCGTCCCAGTCGCGTTGGTGTTTAGCTGTCACTATGGCCAGCTGCTGTGCCAGCGTGCGGTTGAATCTCTCGACCAGCCCATCGCTCTGTGGATGGAGGGGTGTAGTGCGGGTCTTGTGGGATCCCAGTTTGTCACACATGGCGGCGAAGACACGAGACTCAAAGTTTCTGCCCTGATCTGTGTGGATGACTTCCGGGGCCCCAAATCTGCTGAACATTCCCCCCACCAGAGCATCCACAATCGTCTCCGCCTCCTGGTTCGGCATGCAGTAAGCTTCGGGCCACTTAGTAAAATAGTCCATGGCAGTGAGGATGTAACGGTTACCTCTCTCTGAGTGAGGAAACGGTCCGAGAACATCAATCCCCACCCTCTCCATGGGACACCCAGCCGGAAACTGCTGGAGCTGAGCACGAGATCTGTCTGCAGGCCCTTTCTTCGCTGTGCAGCTGTCGCAGCAGCGGCAGTAGTCCTCCACATCCCGCCTATGTTGGCCCCAGTAGAACCCCTGGCGGAGGCGACGGAGGGTCTTCGTAACGCCGAAGTGACCAGATCCCGGAGCTCCGTGCATTGCCCGGAGCACTGCCTCTCTCAGAGCCCTGGGCACCACCACTTGCCACTGTGTCTCTCCAGTCGCCGGCCCTTTCCACCCCCTCTGTAGCACACCATCATGCAGTCGCAGGGCCTGAAAAATTGACCAGAGTCCCTTTGTGGCTCGAGAACACATGGTAACCTCTCCCCAAGGTGGTCGCTGTTGGGATCCCACCCAAGCGAGCACTGGCCTTATGTCGACATCCTCTTCCTGTTTGCACCCCCACTCTGCTGCGTCCACAGCTGTTAGTCCATGGCCTGCTGGCATGCCCACCGGTCCCACGGCAGCACATTTCACATCAGGTTGCAGCCGCTCTTCTTCCTGCGCCTCTCTTTTCTCACAGTAGTTGCAGCCATCAGCGCTGCAAGGCCGGCGTGAAAGCGCGTCAGCATTTCCGTGGCGTGCCCCCGGTCTGTGGACCACAGTGAAATCATACGCCTGTAGCTCCTCAATCCAGCGTGCCAGCTGGCCTTCTGGCTCCTTAAAAGACATGAGCCACTGTAAGGCAGAGTGGTCGGTCCGGACTGTGAAGTGGAGGCCCCCAAGGTAATATCTGAAATGTCGGATGGCACAGACCATAGCAAGCAGCTCCCGTCTCGTGACACAGTAGCGGCGTTCAGCCTTGTTAAACTGTCTGCTGTGATACGCCACCACTCTCTCTCCTTCAGGAGTCACTTGGGCCAGCACAGCACCCGCGCCTGCATTACTGGCGTCCGTGTCGAGGATAAAAGGCAGAGTGGGTTCAGGCGGTGAGAGGACTGGGGCCTCCACAAGGGCTCTCTGCAGTGAAGTGAAAGCTGTATGGCACTCCTCTGTCCAATCAAACACCACCCCTTTTTGCAGCAGGCGGAACAGTGGTACAGCTATGCAGGAAAACCCCCTCACAAACTTCCTATAGTAGGAGGCCAGGCCCAGGAAGCTTTTCAGGTCCTGCACAGTGCTAGGGGTAGGCCAATCCTTCACCGTCTGCACTTTATCATCCATGGTGCCGACACCGCCGCCCCCAAGCTTGTGCCCCAGAAATGTGACCTCCCGTTGCATGAAGGAGCATTTCTGTGGGTGCAGCTTTAGACCTGCTGCTGCCACCCTCTCCAGCACCCGCCTCAGGGCCTTGAGAGCTGCCTGGAAGGAGTCACCATGCACCAGTATGTCGTCCAGGTACACAACACACTCCTGTCGAGGGATACCAGCGAGTACCCTGTCCATTAGTCTCTCGAACGTGGCAGGAGCATTGCAGAGGCCAAACGGAAGGACTTTAAACTGCCACAAGCCCCCATTAGTGATGAAGGCAGTTTTGGCCCTAGCTTCAGGGCTGAGAGGGACCTGCCAATACCCGCTCCGCAGGTCCAAAGAGGAGTACCAGGCTGACCCTGCCACCGTGTCGAGAGCCTCGTCGATGCGTGGAAGGGGGTAGGAGTCCTTTTTTGTCACTTTGTTGAGGGGCCTGAAGTCCACACAGAAACGCCACGCCTCCTTCTGCTTTTTGGGGACCATGACGATCGCCGAGGCCCAGGGGCTGGTGGAAGGCTCGATGATTCCCGCTCGCTGCATCTCTTGCAGGGCTTTGTCTGCCGCAGCCTGCCTGGCCAGTGGGAGGCGTCGAGGTCTCATCCTAATCGGCCGTGCATCTCCTGTTTCGATGTAATGCTGGATGAGATCTGTGCGGCCCACATCGTCCTCCGACATTGAAAAACAGTCCTTGAACTCAAGAAGCAGCTGCCACAACAGATCTTGTTCGCTAGGAGTCAGACCACCACAGTTTGTCTGCCAGACCTCCCTCACTGCCAAGACTCTTTCACGGTCGTCAGGTGGAGAGGCGTTTGTCACCTGTGTGTGTGGACTTGCAGCTGGCCGGACAGAGGCGGGGGGTGGTTGCAACTCAGCAGCTGGCAGGGTGGAGGGCGGTGGGGGTATCTCATTTGAAGGGATGCAGCTATGAGCAGCATAATTTGTTGTCTCAGCCGTCAGTGTGGCAACGGTGTGGGTCGCAACACAGCCAGGCCGGGGTGGCTGGCGCCACATCTGGATGACATGGCCATCAGGGAACGTGAGAGTTCCTCTCTTTGTGTTGATGACACAGTCCAAAGCCCCAAGAATATCCAGTCCCAGTATACAGTCCTCCAGGTTAGCGACCCACACCGGGCAGCGGATAGACTTCCTCCCCAGCCCCAGAGTCACTATTGCTTCTCCAACCATGGGAGTTCGCTCCCCGGTGACTGACTGCAGTTTCACTATAGTGGGAAAAATATCAGTTCCATTTTTCACCACATCGGGCCTCACCAGGGTTGCTGACGAACCTGTGTCTACCAGTGCAGAGCAGCATGTCCCTCCAATGGTGAGCGGTGCATACCAACAGTCTCCTATCCAGGTTCGGCCCAGCACCACTAGTCGCTCCAGCTGACCATCAAAATCCTCCGGTGGTCTGGTTGCCCCTATTTGGTCGGACGGTTGCGTAGCTTTGTTAATTAGAGGGGGCTGGGACAGGGTGCCAGGGGTCCGCATCGTCCCGATTATGCGGTCCCCGGCTCGTTTCCCTTGTTCGCGGTGGAACGGGGGCAGTGTCGAACCAGGTGGCCAGGCTGGCCACACCCCCAGCAGACTCTTGGTCGTGGCTTGTCTTGTCTCTCATCTCTCAGAGTGGCAGCCCTCACCAGCTGGGTTAGCTCCCCCACCCAGGCAGGCTGCGCCAACTCCCTTTCCGTCTCACAAGCAGCTCTCCCCTTTGGTGCTTTTTCAACCACTTTACCCAAGGTGCCAGCACACAGCATCTCTCTCTCCGTAGCTGACTCCAAAGCCTCCTGGAGCGACCCAGGGTGAGCGAGTAGTGTCTGGATGCGCAGGTCAGCTGGCAGCAGGGCCTGGAGGAAATGGTCCCTAGCTAGCTCGCTCTGGATGGACGGGGGCATGTGGGCGTAGGTGCGGTGGACAAGCCCCTCAATGTCATTAGCGAGCTCCCTCAGGGGCTCCTCTGGCCGTCGCTGTCTGCTGCACAGTTCAGAGCGGAGTAGGCTAGTGGCAGAGCATTGTCCAAATCGTCGCTTTAGAGCCCCAATTAGTGCATCATAATCACTCCTATCATCGGGACTCAGCAGCAGCAGGCTTGATAAAGCGTCACCCGTGAGGCACATCGCTAACTGGAGAGCTTTTACTTCAGTGGACCATCTACTGGCATGGGCTAACAGTTCAAACTGTGCATGAAAAGCTTCCCAGTTGGATTTACCGTCATATCTGGGGGTCTTTATTGTGGACGGAATAGCTTCTCTGCGTGTCTCAGTGTGCTCAGTCATGTCCCTTTCTGCGGCCGCAGTCATTCCTCTACGGCCGCCATTTCCCTCACCGTCGCGGCCCGAGTGGCCAAAGCCAGCCTCCGCAGCCATCCTCGCGGTCATTTCTTTTGCCCGCTCTCGGTGCTCCGTCGTCTGCCAGACCCCGGCTGCGCCGTCCCATTCTCGTTCGTCACTTTCTCCTTCCCGTTTAATCTTGAGACGGCTCCCCGACGTCATGTTTCTCCCCGTTGACGAGCGTTAGCCACTTAGCTTCTCTGCTGCTAACTGGCGTGGCGATGTTATAGCGAAAGTTTTACTTCTGACACCAAATGTAACGACCCTAAGGTCAGGGAAGCTACGAGACGTAAGGCTTATAGGGTTTTTATTCATGGAACATAGAACAGGCTACTGTGGGCCGTAGCCTACGCCAACACAACAGTAACACAACAAGCTTCGCCACCGCTCCGGGTCCTAGTCTGCTCCGAACGGCTCGTAACACAACACCACACACAAAACAACATCACTCGCCCTCCAATCACAGACACGCCCCACCGCCACCGGCTCATGAGCCGTTCACTGACATCCCGAACACAATACCCACAACACAACATTTCTCTCAGTCCGTTACAATATATTTTACATAATCCCTTTTATTAACGATACATTTATTTATTAATGCACTTACTGTTTTGCCAGCAGGTTTTTGCGATATAGTCTGTAGATGGAAGTTGAGAATGGATAGAGCTTGCAAGGGTTAATCAAAGAAACTATCATCTCATTAATGGTGGTTTAAACTATAAACAGTTTGCACTTTTGAAGAACCGTGCTCTCCATGCTGCTGTGGGATAAGTTCATCTTGACTGGCTCCTCATTAGACATGCAGTTGTTTACCCAGCCGTTCCTTCCTGCTGAGACAGCTGCTAAGCTAATTTTTTTGGATGGCCTCTACAGACCTCTCCCAATCATTCATATTTGTTAGGGCTACCTAATGAGGACATTCTTGCAAATTACTTCTTTGCTTCCTGCCAGCTCCAGAGACTCTAAAGCTATTCTGGAAGCGTTAAACACATCTGTCAAATTTAATCAAATAAACATGTTCTCACTGTTGCATTATCTTGTTAGCGGTTGGATTAATCAAAACACCAGCAACACAATGAATGTCCAGGTGGTTAACGTTGACCATATTTTGGCATTGATTCAGAAAATAAATAATATAACCAGGTTTATTAAAAACAATATTTGACATAATCACGACAGCTTCTACTAGGCAATGTCATGAATATACATGTGTAATATGAGGAGCAACAAGGCAGGAAATGTTGAATCTGGAAGGAAAAAAAAAGTGGAGAAAAAATATACATGAATATTATCAGGTTATATCAGGTGTGGCACTTCATTTTTACTTCTCAATTCCCAAAAAATGTATCTAATCTGGAAAGAAATTTAAGAAAACAAAAAACTATTTCTATCTACTGTATTTTCTATATAATCAATGCAATATGGATTAATATAATACATTGTTAAATATTCTTAAAGGAGCACTCCACCAATTTTACCAAGATCAGTTCAAAAAAATAACCCTGATGATGTCACATGGCTTGAGACTTTTTGACAAAAGGCTTGAACTACAAATTTACTTAGGAGTTTTGACAGACCCCACGTGAATCAGCCAAGAAGAAGCTGCAGCAAGGGTAGGAGTTCACATACAGTATACATATTGTCATATCACCCAACCCTATTCTGGGATAATTGTATTCCTGTCCTGATATAAATGTATAGGATTTAAAGCGTTATAAGGCCATTTGAAGATTGTTCTTCCTGTTTAGCTAAACTGTGGGGCATTGCGTGCCATGTTTGTTTGGGTGGGTCCCTTTTCTACTGTGGTTCTACAGTTACTCATTTACTATCCGGATGACTGGAATGATCAAGCGCATGAGGAAAAATCAAATTACTGACCTTCCCTGGTAATACTAATGTTATTCAGAACCTCTTTTTCCAACAACATAATGAAAGTGGCAGGAAAATCAAGAGGTCTTGTAATCCCTCTGCAACCACTGGCCATGTGTTTCAATGTTAGTTTAGGTTTGCTCAGCTTTCTAATGGAGAGCAGCAGGTGTAAGTCCCTTTACTAATGGATACTTCATCTCATGTTTGTAATTCCATGAGCAAGGAATGAGGGTAAATTGATGTTCTTTGTGATGGCGCAGAAACCGATCTGTTAACTGTTTTCAGGCACTTCACTTCCATTAGAGATTTTCCACACAGTTGCTGTTTCTTCTCATCATTACCCTGTGTTCACAATGTCACTGTATTGTTTGACACGTTGTGGTAAAGCCAAAGAATATTTTCAACACAGACAATAAAGTTCTTCATCAACTAACTACTTAATTTCCTGCTTACTTAATTCTGACAGTTCCGGTAGGTTGAGCGGCCATCCAGCCATCACATGCCACAATTGCTTTATGTTCACATTCAAAACACAAGCTTGCTCCTTTACGACTGAACCAAAAAAACTCTTCCCCGAAGTGCCGTCCAACTATTTGTGTCTATGAACCACTACCTCCATTCAGATGTGGGAACTTAGGTACTGATATCAAGAAAAAGACTTGTTCTTACAACCTGACAATTGATTTAATCTCAAAAGCCGACAGTAGTGCAAATGGAGTCACATTGACATCTTCATCCTTTAAAAAAAAAATCTGTTATACTTGTGAGTTGAGTGTTCCTGGAGATCAGGTACCACAGTGCTGTTTTGGTGCTCACTTTTGTGTGGAACTGTCTTTTCCTGTTTCGACTGCTCCCTTTTCAACACAGTTTTAGACTCTTTTCTAGTTTCACAAAAAAAGCCTTTATCTCTTATAATAATTATCTGGGTTTCTCTTCCTCTCTTATTGAGGATCAGTCTACACTCTTGGATAAAGAGCATTTTTCTTTCTTACAGACCTATTATTTGCATAAAATATCAAGACTTATTTAACGATGGCCTCTGTTCAGCTTGCCTTCTTAGATTCAACACTAGCCTGGAGGCTTAGAAGGGCGAAAAAATGGACTGATGTACACTTCACCTCACAATTATCCATATATATGCTTGAATGTCATCCTCATGCACCAACTTTAATATTTAATATATAGCCTAACTGTGGTATCATTCCAGCTGATTATCAACTCTTACTGCCTGTTAAAAAAATACAAGATGTTGATATGAGTGAGTTTTGAAGGAGATTCTCTTTGAGACTTTTTCCCAGCCAAGAACGAACGGTGGCGCTTCTCTCTGGGAGAAGACACGTTCACACACTGACTCAGCTGAGACTGATGAGCACTGCACTGAGCAGAACACTGCCCTCTCTGTCATGAAGGCTCTCCTGTGTTGCAATTAATTTTGCAAGCCAATTCGTGCCAAGCATTAGGGAATGTTAACAGTGTGAGATAATTGCATTCTTGACAAGACACTTTTCCCCTTGGAATGTCATTTCTCTGCTCGTGTCGCTGATCAGAGCAGGACGAGGTGAACCGAGGCCAGGGAGCAGCTCGAGTGCCAAACAATGTGGTGAGTATTTACTTTTACACAGACTGGTGGCTCTTGTCATAGAAGAAGAGACATCCTTCTTATCTGAGTTAGAGAGATGGTGAGCGTGCTTTTAGCTTTTGTATTGATAAGAATTTTGGGGAATTTTCAAACAGTAAGATTGTTTGAGCACTGCCATCTAAAGTCGGGATACTATGCTCAGGGTTTTCTATCAACCCAGTACAGCATTTCTGCTGTACTGGGTTGACATTCCACAAGAAGCTGGATATGAACAGTTAACTAAATATATTCTCTTCAGACTTCTTTGCAAGGTAATACAATGAGACAATAATCATTGTGTGTGTGTGTTTACAGTTGGAATCTCTTTCTCTAAAGTCTGACGTCCGTCTTGAGTAGTTTCTGATATCATATGGAGCTGTTGGAGACTAATTTAGGGCTTCTGGTATAGAGCCTGCAGGTCTGCTCAATAGTACTAAAAGGCTCATTCACGCTAATGAGTTTCCTTGTGACGCAAAGACCAACTGGGAGGCAGGGTGCTTTATGATACATCATCCAATATTGTTACATAAGGGGAATTACAAGATGGCCAGAGACCAACAGCACAGTAATTAGCTCGGAGAAACGGGATGGACACTACTGAATTCTGTGGGAAGGTTTAGTTTATCCATGGACACTATTCCCATTCAAGAAAGGCATTATTTTATCGAATTTGACATACATTATGAAAATGCACAGGATAAAAACATTGTTCAGCTGTGTCAAATGAGGCAATAATATATTGAAACATGTAAACTGTAAATTTTTTGTCTGTTAGATGGCATACTGATTGACCCCGTTCCCCTCTGCCACATTAAAAATGCATCTTGAGTGAGTGACTGCAACAAAGGCTGTCACTAGTTGTTTTAAGCCCCGCAGACCCGATGTAGGTTCCTTTTTACATATTTTATTTAAACTGTGTAAAACATTACAATAATCATGAACAAATATATTGATGTTACACATCAAATTAAACAAGAGAACCTGGGCTACAATTATTAGTCAGCCATTTCAACACAAGTCAAACACCAACTAAAATAATTATTAAAATATCGTAGTCATAATTTTGTCATGAGTCAGCCCAATCGGCATGTTTCCGGAACTAGCAACCCGTAGCTCGGTGCTATCAGAAAGAAACAGATGGCAAAAAGCAAGACAATTCCACACAGATTCCAAATCTCTGCTCCAAAGCATCACCGAGATATGAACCAAAGAACACAGCAACATGAATCGCTGAGTCAGCAAATTAAGAAAAAAATAAGAAAAAATAGCGAATAGAAGAAAAAATGCATTTCCCCCAGTAAATCCACACTGATATAAGTGTATTGAACACCATAAGTAATATACAAGTGAAATATAAGGTTTGGTACATGAAAAAATGTAAATGTCACAGATGCGCGCAAATATGCGCAAATGTGCCCTAATGCAAATTTTTTAAACCTCGCCTGAATTCTCTCTGTACTTTACCTCTCTGACTTTGTTCTGCTTCACTTTTTCAAAGTCAAACTTTGCAGAGAGACTGTTCACATATTGTGCTATGATTTGGGAGATTTTGGACCTTAGTGAAGCATCATTTCAAAGAGATAATCATCCTGAAAGTGCTTTTTTTTATAGGCGGACCTGAAACTTCTATTTTTGCTGTGTTTGAATCTTTATTTACTCATAACCAGTAACATATATACTAATATTTACACATCTGAACAAAAGCTCACATGGGTTGCCTTTATTATAACACCAAAAATATGCAAATAGCCCTTGTGGTTGAGATACACCCTTTTTAGTTTGGGTATGTCATTTCGAGCAGAATCCTAAAAAATGCCATGGGGCTTAAAAGGTTAAGACATTGCTATCTGGTAATATGTAATGACATATGAATCACTTGTGAACATTCGTAAATGTGATGACTCTTGTGGATCTCATGCCACTTATTGGCCCTAACCTTGTTCATCGTAACCACTTGGCCCAACCTTAAAAATCACATCGGCATATTTTAATAACAGAGGCACTGGTGATTTATGTTTTAATTCTCTGACCATTTTAATTAAACCTAACTATAACAGTGAGGTTTTTCTTTCTCATTGAAATACTTGTCAGGTTTTTGTGAATTAAACACACTGATGACCGTATATTAATACCATTTGCATACACGCTCTTTTATTGGCTTGCTGTAAGTGATGTAGTACTTCTGATTGGCTCGCAGTTTGAGGTAAAACATTTGACTGGCCAATAGACAGTGATCAAGTGCTCACTCACTTAATATAGACACCCATGGGGGACATATATAAAGCCATGCACTGCAAGGAGTGCTCAGCAGATTCACAAGTGAGACTATCATTGACATTCTTCATTACTAGAAGATTTATTATCACACAGTGAGTATTGATAAAAGACTGCTTTTTTTGTTGATTGTGTGCATTATGCTAAATATCAGACGATGCAGTTTTTGGAGAAGGTTAGAACTAGAGCTTTGCTGGTTTGATGATGTTATACTATTTATGATAGCCTGCAGCTAATTCTGCTAATGGACAGAGCTGCTGTTATAGTTGCTGGCAAAGCTTCCAGTGTCAGTATATCACCAATAACTCTTCTGCCTCCGCAAGTTCAGCAGCTCTAACAGTGAGGGTGTGTAACAGAGAGGGGAAATTCATATAGCAGTGAGTGCATGCAGTAGATGATTAAGTATGCACTAATAAGAAATAATGTCTACTTGAATCAAATGTTGTGGACATTTTAAAAACTTTTCCTTGCAACAATTTGTATTGCCTTGTTTTCCACAGGGCATCATGATCATGCTGAAACTCTTGAATCTCCTTCTTGCCTATGCGCTGATCAGTTGTCAGATGTACGTCTCACAGGCAGCTCCATCCAGGTGAGAGTTATGGCATTGTTCCGTAAAGAATGAAATATATTAACCTTGTAAAAAACATTGTAATTATTTGAATTATGTAATGAAATGAATGTGTTCAAAATTATTTCGGCAAAACAGTTTTCCTTGTTTACCATAACTAATCACATATGTTTGATTTTAAATCTATAAACTTAATTTATCCCAAGGATCAGTTTGCATACTTATAGATGTTTGCTTTTAAAAGGAATGAAACCAATGTTTCCAAATGACTTAATCAAATGTGTATTTTCAGAACTAGTAAGGAGTCAATGTCAGATGGAGTCACACTATCAAATGATGATGCCCAAAGGTTACTCAGAGCTATCAAGGAGTTCATGCAGATAACATCAGATGAGCAAGAGCACCAAACAGCTGATGGAAACAGGTAAGCCTTTTTTTTTTTCAGGTATTATCGTAGTATTTATAAATAAATACTGCGTTATAATACATTTTAATATAGGATGCGGTATCTATCTATCTATCTATCTATCTATCTATCTATCTATCTATCTATCTATCTATCTATCTATCTATCTATCTATCTATCTATCTATCTATCTATCTATCTATCTATCTATCTATCTATCTCAGCAAAATATAACACACTTTTGTTTATAAGCCCAACAGCTCCAACTTTGGTCTTTATTTTTTTTTCATCAAGGTATATAGTGAATTTAATGTAAAACTACTCTGTGTCATAATCTGTTAATGCATGGACTGCAGTTAGTAATTCATCCATCCATTTATGTAGTATAATAGTAAACGATGTGCCTGAAAGACCGTGTCCTTTGTCATAAAACTGAAGAGAGCATGATGTCAAAGAGCAGGAGAGCACATGCATGATAGATATTATAGAAACTGAACATGCATAGCATGACAAGTCAAGTAGAACGAGACATCTTCATATGTCTGTTAAATCTGTTAGCATGCATTTCAAATATTAATTTAACGCATGACATTTTAGAAAATCATGCATGTAATTATTCATATGTATGTGCATGCCACAGTTGCTGTAAGCCTGTTTCTGCATGTTTGTCTCTGTCCCTAACAGCTTGGATAGACCCCTTTCTAAGCGCTGCACCAGCTTAAGCACTTGTGTGCTGGGCAAACTCTCCCAGGATATTCACAAACTCCAAACCTATCCCCGCACCAACGTGGGAGCAGAGACGCCTGGCAAGAAGCGAAGTCTCTCTGAACGTTATGAAAACTACAGCAACTCATACAATTGAAACTCTCATTTTTAGCCCAGTCTATTCTTCTGTCTGTCTGAGTTAACGTTTGCTTGTTCATCCAGCTTTCCATTCACGAGACTGCTAATGCATGTGAATCTTATTTGTCTGACTAACTTCATAGAAATGGCTTTACTTAGATTTTCTACTAAGGTAGTTCTGTACAATACAATAAAATATAGAAACAGCTAAACACCTTTCTAATTATTTTTCTCTTCATAGTAACCTGGTACTTTAATAAATTCTTCTTTTACTTGGAAGCTGTTTTTAATTCATTCAAGATTGAAAACATGTGTTGTACATTACTCATTGAATAAAACATGAAAGGAGAAAAGGGTAAGCATGACAATAATGCACACACAGTTAATGGATTCATTGATTGTTTTTGTATTTCCATTGAGTTTAATTTGTCGTTGATGATGCTCAGCAATACTGTTAAACGTGTGTCATTCAGATGTCTGACCTAACCTTGAGTGACCTCCTGTGATAAACTGTGTTCACTGTCTTTTCCATTCTTGCAAGTAATGCAACAGCACAGAAGCGGGGATGCAACACAGCCACCTGTGTAACCCACCGCTTGGCTGACTTCCTGAGTCGGTCAGGAGGACTGGGACACAGAAACTTTGTTCCCACCAATGTGGGTGCCCAGGCGTTTGGCAGACGAAAGCGGCGCGGCCCTGTGTGAGCAGATACATGGTACGTTAGCTCTCATTGAAGCATACAATGTACATAACGTGTAGAGAGCAATTGGAACAAAATCATTCAACTCTACAGATGTCTGAAGGTGTATCATTATGTATTGGAATTGTGAAATTCCTATAATGGGTACCTACATTTGAAATGTGTTAATTATGTTATGTTTTTGTTAAGTATGGAAGTTCACAAGTTACTCTTAATGATCATTTATGTACCACACACTGACCAAACCTGATCCACGTACAGTGAACAAAAGTTATTGATGAATAGTGTTCATTGACAGAATCAATAACTTCTTTTAAGTCACTTCTTAAAACCCATTTTTATAGAATTGCTTTTAAGGGATGTTGTCCTTTTATGTCCTTGTATGATCTATTACGCTGTTCTTTTGTTCCCCTAGTTCTGTTTGTATATTGTATTTATTTGTTTTGGTTATTGTAGTTTTCATTGCCTATGGTCCTGTGTTTACCGATATTTAAGTTATGTCTTCTTTGCTTCTCTGTAGAGCACTTTGTGAACTTTGTTTTTAAAGGTGCTATATAAATAAAGTTATTATTATTATTATTATTATTATTATTATTGAGAGATCCTTGTGGCCAAAAAGGTCTTTTACCACTAAGGAACTTTGATACCATATTATCTCTTATCTCTGATACCATATTATTTCTGTAGCTCTCTACTGTCAATCTATGAAATACAACTTTTCTTTAAGCTGAACCTTTTTATTGTTGTATATCCTCTCGTTGGCTCTTTAGGACCGAGTGCCTCCTTTGAGGGACACAACTGCATCATCATCTACCTGCAAACACTTGGAAACATGGACATGTATAGAAGGCCATTCATCCCAAACATGGACTGATCTCTTGTTTTCAGAAAGCTGTGCACTGGTGTTGTCATCATCAAGGAAAGAAAACCTAACTAAACTTAACTTAAATATGTTTTCCTTTGCTTAGAGGGATGACATTGTGTTTTTCTTTGTCTTTGCTTGTATTCTATTATCTGTATGACCTGTATCTGCTTAACAGTGAGGCAAACTGAATGTCTGCACTACCAACAACACCTTTAACAACTGTGGCTGTGGCCTTGATGTAACACTTTCACTTTCATTTCATTATAGTGCACAATGTAAGGGTAATAAATGTACTCATGATTCTAAATATTGTAATAATTGTGACTTGAAAGCAGGAATAAATTGTATTTTAACTACATTAGGCTTCCATGTCTTGCTGTGTTTTTGTTTGATTGGGTGATCAGCTGTAAGCCTTAGCTGTCCAGCAGCACTATCTATTTATTTCAAAAAAGTTCATAAAATGTGTTATGAAAAGCAAGAGCATCACATCATGCAGTTTAGGATATTTACTTTATCATGGAATTAGAGGGGCCACATTGCATTTACTACACATGAGTAATTGAACGACTTTGTGTGTTGTAAACTTGTATTTTATATTCTTTTGTTATGAGATACAATGGTGAGCATGTCCCTGACATCTCACCACATCTCAACATTTTATCTTTCAATACCTGGCTCATTTTGCCATCCAGTGGTTGGATATAGAGCCTTTCTCAAGAACAAGAAGATGCTGAAGTTGTATTGAAATAACAACCTTTTGTGACCTTTTGTGTGTCCATCTGTGCTTTTTCAAATAATAGAGTAAAGAAAATTGCAATCACTTTCAAGTAAACCAGATTGATCAGAAAAAATAAATAAAAAATGTGCAATCACTTTGTTAGAACAATGCAAATAAAGTTATATCTGTAACATAACTGATATTTAGCCAAACATAGCTTATTGTGGCTGCAATTACGAGTTTTACACTGCATATCTGTTGTATCATAGTGGCTGCAATGAGCCTGCTTTCCATTACAAATCTTTTTTTAAACGGGGTTGCCGGCTTATACCCGTCGCTCTCAATTCATGCTCAATGTTGAGCTTAGATCTGTATTTCGTTTTGAGAGAGACGACAGCAGAAAAGCCGATCTCACGGAGGTATGTGGCGAGTTGGCAAGAATCTTGGCTGTCGCGCATGCGCAAGTGTAACCTGTTAACGGCGTAAACGTAAACATTTACACAAAAGTAGAGGCATTTCACTATGTATTTATTAATGACTTAGTTTTATGTCTGTGTACTTTATACTTTTTTAATATGTGAAGTTCTCAATAAAGTGCTAGTCAGGACTATGCACATGAGCCTGAGGAAAGTATTATGGAGGAGGTTCAGGAGCAGCCCTCTGTCTCCAACAACAGCAGATAAAACTACAGCTCCATCAGTGAGGTAAGAAATACCAGCTGTACAGTAGTACAGCTAATTGTTTAAGAGTGAATACACTTCTCTTATGTAATTAAAATGACTGGACACGGACCACAAACTATTATTGTTTTATGTTTCACAGGCAGAGAAATCAGAGAAATCATATGGTCTTCAGGAAGCCCTATAGAGGTGGAGAGAAGAGCCACGGCAGAGGCCTTGAACAACGGAAAAGCCGTTAAAGCTCAACACAAAGCTGCGAGAAGGAGAAGGCTCTGTCCTTAAGAGCGTTCAAAATAATCAAGATCCAAGAGAAGGAGCTCTCTGAGAGGACTCTGGCTTTGGAAAGGATCCCGATCGGCGGAAAATTATTAAGGTCTTCCCTCAGACGTGAGCAGAAGCGCTTTGATCAGATGATCTTGGAAAAGCAGGCTTTAGCGGAACGTCTAGAAATCCTCTGTAACCAGAGGGACACATCTGCAGGCTCAGAGAGTATGATGCACAACATGCATACTTTAAGGGTGGAGAATGCAGACATCAGGGCTAAATTCCGTCATGGGGACCGAATATGACAGATCTCTCTCTGAGTGCCATGAAGAGAAGACGTCAAAGAACAATGATACCATCACTGAGAACCAGATTACCATCACTAAGCTCCAGTGCGCTGTAGACAGGCTCAAAGAACAGCAGTCAGAGAGCAAGACAAGGTGAACAGAACTCATCTGAGACGAGGGCCTAAGGACATAATGTGTTTTGTGATTGTATGATTGTAAATAGTTGATTTGTTATACTGGATGATTTGTAAAAGTTGAAAAATAATAAACTTCACTTTGTACAGCCACTTATGTTTTACCTTTGCCGTTTTGTGATCAAAAACTTGGGTTCAAAGGCATATTGACACAGCACTATACAATGTTGGAATCAATTTGTAATATCAAACATACTCTGGGCAAATATTATCAATCAGTCCTAGTACCTTTTGGGATATGAGTACAGTACAATAATGTCAATAGATGGCTTTCGCCATCACTGAAAATAATATACTACAATTAACGCACAGATCAGTTTGCTGGGTTGACATAAGGGCATACCATATTTTTTTAATGTATTTTTGTCATTTTATTTTGAAGGCTAAATTACCCCACATCTGTTAGTAGTTGCTTAGTTGTGTAACTTTACACAACAGGGTGGGGAGGCGTGAGATGCTCTTTCCAGACAATGGATGGCAGTGATGGAGGCAAAGCCATTTTTTAACAAAACAATTAGTAAAGTAAAGGTTTAAGAAGATAATATGAATTAATAAATTTCTGGTATTACTACTACTACTCACAATTTTTTTTGTTTTTACCCCACGTGTAGTATGAATTTAATGTGATCACAAGACAATATATTTGTCTGGGAAGTGGAAAGTCGCCATCTTGTGTTCAGGATTCATACAGTTGCAAGAAGCTGTTCATTTTCTTTTAGCTTCTTTTTTAAAGCATATTTCATGAATGCAATACACCGCACCATGTTTCACAGCACAAATCCCAATGTAAAACTGTTAACATTACCATTGCGGAGATAGAACAATTATTTATACTCTACATTGTCATATTTAATTCAATTTCAACAGAAATCTCTAATTCAACATAATAAAAACAAATTCGACAGTGACATGGCTAAAGGTGGTTATCTACCATATACTGTATGTTCAAAGTTTAGGGGTATAAAGATTGTTATTTTCTTTTGCAATGTTTTAAAAAGAGAGCGAGAGAGAGCAGCGGTGACACTATTACATCACAATCAGAGGCTGACATTAAAATCGGTCTCAATGTCTATGTTTCTATACAAGGACAGACAGTATTAACCTCAAATAAACAGAATGAATCCCATAAAGCGCAAATAATGATACGAAACGGAAGCCCTTTCCTTTATGGTGGTAACTTCCAAAAAAAGTTAAAAAAATGAAATAATCCACCTCCAGTTACATCCAGCAACAGAAGCCATCAGACAGACATACATCAAGCCATGGATTCTTATTAAAAGTGCCACTTTTTTTTTGTTTAAAGCTAAAATATCACCGAATTTATATATTAAACAGCTACAAATCTCTGAAATATTTGCCCAGTTCCAAATATTTGTAGGATGTGAGCTTGGTACACAAAAAAGATACAGATGGCCACTCAACAACCCACGCACCTCACCTGTAATACCTCGGAGCCCAACAGTTTGAGAACCACTGACTTAAAGCGAGTCATTGCTTTTTACATATTGCATTACTATCCTGTGAGCATGAACCTACTCAAAATTAACGTTTTTATTTTGTTTGTGTAGGTGTGTGTGGCTGACTGTGGAGCTCCATTGGCTCATCTTGTTCACCAGACTGTGAAAGCTGGTCTCAATCTCTTCTTTCGTTCTTCAACTGGTATCCACACTGCATCTTTTCCTTCTGCGCTTTTAATGGTTTCACAGCACATCTATGTTGTCATTGCTGAGGCTTTCCTTACAAAGTTCTTTATATTAGATATGTTAAATCGAGTCATTCCAGTTTGTAAATGTTGGGTTAGTGTACAACAGCCAAACCTTTTTCAAGAATGGGATGGTGTGTCACGTACACTGCAGGCCACTGTCACTTTTGTTTCCAATGTCTTACAGACTCACTTTAGATGTTAGCTCAATTTTTCTCAAAGAAAATATCGGCTTACTCTGTCACATCTGTCACTGAAATACATTTATTTTGGGGACAAACAGCTTTGTTTCTTCAGCATGTGAATAGTTTGTCACGATGTAACGACTTTGAATCAGTTCCATTTTGTATGTGCATTATCAACGGCCAACGAAATACACACAGAGTTTTGTTCCCTCTTCTTCTCGCAACAGTTAGCCCGACATTTTCCTGCAGAGCTAAGAGTGATTTGTTGCAGACTTAACAGCCCTCTTGAGTACTATTTCTCTGGAGTTCCTGTGTAACAGACCCAGAGCTTCACGGCTGCTTGTCTTTCCTAATTGACACGCTTGTTCTACAAGTTGTTTGACCCCTCCATTCTACTGTCTCTTTAGGGAGAAAATACTTTTTTACAATTTGGAATGTCTACACTAAGGGATTATTACGACACAACACAGACACACGGTGTTGTGCAAATTTAAGCAATGTCCAAAGTGGGAATGAGTCTCTGTTTAAAACACCTCACATCTTGATAAAAGTGTGACATAGGAGGGGTGTAGAGAAATCATGTAAACTCAGTAGTGTCAACGCTAGTTCACATATAGTCGACCAATATTGGAATTTTTCACAACGAAGTTGAAGGTTTGGCCACTTTCACTGACACATTTGTATACATTTTTGGTGTTTTGGACAGTATGTTTATTGCTGTGTTTTTATAGTGTGGGGTTCTGGATCTCAGAATGTGTCACAGATGTGATAGCCTGATACAGCCAGTATCAACCAACCAACCACTGAGCTGTGTCAAGCCTGACACACATTTTAGTGTGGTAGATTCATCTAGATTCAACATAGGTAGTTTGGATAGTTTCTACCATTTTTGCAGCCTTTCTTTTTATTTCACTTTTTTGTTTTCGCATAAGCTTTTAGCAGTGATTGTTTGTCCATATGTGCGCTCTGCACTATACTAAATGTTTGAAGAAATGGCTTAATAATCGTAAACTACAGAAGCAACACAAAGTCACATTCTCATACTTGTATGTGATTGATTGCCAGTGCTTTATAGAAAGTAAATGCTCTCAACTTTCCTTATTCTATATTGTTTTACATGCAGTCTTAAAGAAGCTGTACATATTGAAAAAAACACAACAGCACTTTATTGTGTCCGTGGTGGTTGAAACATGTTCAAGGGAGAGTGTTAAAAATGTGCAACTCTCTCCCCTGAGTGTTGACAGACAACACATATCGGAGTTGATTAGACAGATGAGAGTGGGTCACTCTTGGATGTGAGTAGCCATGTGCAAACAGAGCTAATGAAGGAGACGAGGGCTGGTGTTAGAGATAGTTCAGAGCCTCGGAGGAGCTGTTCGAGATGCCAGATCTCTTGAGTGTCTGGGGACGAGCATCTGTCACTTTCCCCTCATCACCATCTGGATGACAGACTGTGAGTCAGTCAGAGGGGCTGTATCTTACTTTTCTTGTTTAGCTGCAGGAACACAGACGTTTTCTGCTTGCAGACTGGTAGTTTGGGACCAAACGTTTCTACATATTTGAATACTTTTAGCTTGCATCACATGGGAGAAAAGGCAACACTTATTGTGAATATAATGAAGCACTTCCTGATGTAGATGTCCAATAGAGGGTGAACGCTGAGTCAAAGTGCCAGCAGACGATTTATCTCTGCGCCTGTCCACACACTGTTGCTCTTCACTGTGTTTCCTCCACCTCCATAGCGTTCTGCTAGACGCAGCACGGATTCAGCGCTGCACTTGTAGAATTCAGATTGGAATTGCATTTCAAACCACCTTTTACATGCATATCAGTTCTGAAATAAGGTGCAAGTGCTTGAAAACCTCTACTATCTGCATCTCTTTGGGCTGTAGTGCCACCATGTGGCTGAACATGTGATAGCATGCAAAGATGTGCTGTGCTGCATGTACATGAGGAGTAACAGATGGTTATGTCCAAATAAGCTTGACTTGATAATTTAAATATAAGGAAGGCAGATTTATTGTAAAATCATTTCTCAAAAACTAAAACGCTTTGACTGCAGTTTCATAGAGAACGGTACAAATCCAATCAAATGATTTAGTGTTCTGACCTCTGTGCAAAATATTTGATTGGGAATATTAATAAACAATAACATTTTAGATGTCAGGATCCTCTCAAAATATAAGAACTTTCTCACTTTGCACATGTGTGTGTCTGTATTTGTCTGTACTAAATGATTTTAACTTGCTGCGTTCTAAAGCCTGTTGTAATGTTCAGTACATGATGTATCAGAAAGTCATAGGGAAGAGATATGTCAATTTGATTTCAACTTTGTTCTCCTAGCCTCCTTTAGTTGTGTAACAGTAAAGTTATACATCCATGCGGTACATCAGTGATGTGCTGAATTAAAGCATTCATTGTCAGCAAGGCGCTCTATGCTAGTGTGGTCTCTTTCCAAACACACACCAATACGTAATCTCAGTTCCCAAAAACACATTCTGCCGGCTTGAAGAGCCTTTTCAATAATACAGCGCTTTCATATTATATTCATAATGCACTACGGTGAACACTGCAACCAAGTCTGCTGGGTTTAATTTCATGTAATTTCAGGTCCTCATTTGGCTTCCTACATGTCAGTGGTAATGCAACTGCTGTATTTGATCTAGATCCCCTCCATTTGGATTTTCCCAATTTCCAAGATTTCAAGATGAACTTTGTGCATAGCATTAAATTTAAAGAGAAATATAACCCCATCAGGACTCTTCACTCAGTTATTTTTAGGGCCCTGACACCCCTGTGTTTATTCATTCATGAAAATAAAGGGGCACAGTTTGTTTTTTAAAAGAAACATTTAACATTAACTATACAGTATGCATAAGACGCAGTGGAGAACAGACTTGTATCTATGTACTTTGGACCTAACAAAGGTTGCATTGCGCAAGCAACATAGCGTCTAATAATTATTTGTAGGCTCCGAAAGTAGGGGTAGGATTTTAGTATTTGAATAAATAGGGAGCTTATGTTGATTTAAATATGTACATCGGAAAAACAGTCGCCTTTTGACTTTGGCACACCTCATTTTCAAAAAGCTACGAGCTTAATATACTGAAGATCATAATTCAGAACTAGAAGTTGATCTGCTTAATTTATTGATATAATATGAATGACATTTTAACTGGGGGATAACTATAATACTACTACGACTTCTATTATGTTCCTGGCCTTCTGAGTTACTAATGTTAATGCTTACATCCAACTGACCATCAGCCAAAGCCAAACCAAAAGTAAACAATCTTTCAAAGAACATTGCTTTTTATATCCAAGATTCCTCTAACATAAAAAAGTATTGCTAAAATTGATTTATAAAAAGTAGTTCCAACTTCTATCTCAAATATGTAATTTATTTTCATATACTCAAGATGGCAGCAAAGAGCCATGCAACTCTTCTACTCAATTAATCAATTGTCTATTCATGAAGTTTATTAAAAAAACGGTTTTGCTGTTTTCTTTTCTTCTGTGCCAGATTTATACAGAACATAATTATTGCAGAGACATTTCCTTTCTGGTTGTAAAGCCGTCTAATCAAACAAATTATTCCAGCAATAGAAAATGCACCGAATGGTTTAAAGTCTGGCTAAAACTAAATTAAGTTGTGTATGAGATGAGGATAATGGATGATTTCTCAGTATCCATGATCATATTGAACGCAACATGAAAGTATGTTGTCTCATCCAAAATGATCAGGTTTTCCTATAACTCTCAAGCGGGTCCATGTCTGGGAATATATCAATATCATGTGCAATGCAGTAAAAACGCCAATGCTTATGTGCAGCCAGGTTGTCGATAGTGTTAAAACACTCTACTTTAGTTTTATTGCAACAATTATTTTAATAATTTTTACATTGAAACCAGAATAATGTCAAGAAGTCAATTCACTATCTTTTTAATAGTGAATAAATGCTTTGTGGAGGTGCTATTGATTGTTGAGTTAAAGAATATCGGCACATCTATGAATGCTTATTATATTTGAGAGTATGGCCCCTTAGCTCTTTCTGGACGCCCTGGTTATCAAACTCAAGCCATCATAGACATTTTGGCCACTTTTTAAAACCTCAGTCATCACTGGGCTTATTTACTGTGTGGAATAGATATTTCTAAAGACAACATTAAACAGACTTTGCAAGGTCTACGTTGTGCTCCGTCAAAGATTTAGCTCCTTGCACACCCTGTCTTGCTCTCTCTCTCTCTCTCTCGTTCTCTCTGAAGGCCGCCTTTGTAGGCATAGAAATGCCCTCTGTGTACTCTGCTTTACATTTGTAAAGCAGGCCTTCTATTCAGAGATGCATGCTGCTGTTGCTGATCTGTTTAATTGTAAATGACAGAGGGCTTTATAAGATGCTAATGTTTGATAAAGATACCTATCTTATTTTCAGCTTCATGGGACCTTGCTGGAGAACTAAATTGCTGTAATGCTCTGACATTCATCTGGTCTTGTGTGTCTTCTGATCATGCATGCATGCAGCAGTCACAATCTTACAGCACAACTGTCTATATTGCTCACAGTTGATATGAAGGTATGAATTGAGTTGTCAGTGGCTACTGAACATTTGGAAGAATCAAGACGAAAGAAAAACATTAAAAAAAATGTTTTGACCTGTAAATGTCATGAGGAATTATGTAATGTTGTTAACAGTTTGATTCACAGGAGCCAGCATTTGGCACTTGCTATATTATATATTTTATGTAATTCTATTCATCAAACATTTAAAAAAATCTGACATAAGAAAATCTAATTCTGATGCAATGGACATCTAATCCCCTCTCCTCATTTCTTTCCATTCTGCTAAATTGACTATTATCATTGTGATACCTGAACAGTTTAACAGTCCTCGTTCAGACCTCCTATTATCTTTTTTACACACATAAACACAAAAAGGTAAAGGTGAAGCCCTATGCAATGCTGCTGTATTCATGATACAATTGAAATATTTTCAATTACTGGCTTGTGTCCCAAAGCGGTCCTCTTAGATTAGGCCTACTAAAACATATTTTATTTTGTAAAACCTGGATGGTTTTACCCACAAAATCTGTACATATACACCAGTCTTTGCAGTTAAGTTCCAAATATGTAGCTGTGCACTGTAACCTGAAGTTTACCCTCCTGCACAGAGAATTCTTTCTTTTACAACTATTGTACAGTTCGGACACCATCACCCATCCCACCTTTGCCCTTATATCACACAGCACACACCACAGATAGATGCTCATGCGCTGATCATATTGTCTCCCAGCCACACTTTTAACTTCAAAGCCCTGCTCACCCTTGTGTCTCAGGAGGAATGGAGGCACCATAGCAGCCAGTCTTTGCTGCTTTGCCATGGTTAACTATGACCGCAGGCTGGAGCACCTCCCCATGCCTCCCGACACCAGAGCAGGGGCGGTGGAGGGGGGAATACGCGTCCTGTAGCTCCACAACACACTGCCTTGTGCGTTGCCACCACATAACCTGTCCCTGTGAAACAGAGGTGCATTATGCACCACGATACAAGGCTGCACTTGTTGAGAACAGTGTATGTATAATGATGAAAAGCATATAACCTGTGGAACAAAGTGTGCTTTACCAGATTGCCTCAGTATGGATTTCTTAAGGAGAATAATGCCATATTCAATCATTAAGAAAAACATGTAGGTGTGTGTCTAACATAAAAAAGAGATTGGAAGTGTTGAGTTGTATTACTTTGTAAAAAAAAAATCTAAAATCGTTAAAGATTTGAATTTCTTCAAGATTTTAAAATGCTGTCTGTATGTGTGTGTGTGTGTGTGATGTGTGATGTGTTTGTAGGCATAGTGATGCATGTCTCCAGGTCTGGAAAATGTCCTCCCTGTTGAAATGGTAGTGTTCAGCTCAAAGGAACAATGTGCTGGATTTACTTTAATATGAACAAAGCCTTTGTCTGAGGTGCTCGCATACTGAACGGGGGTCCAGAGTCCAGGAGCAGCTTTGAACTATCAGGTCAAAGACATCACAGAACCGACGCGGTGATTCGCATTCATCTTGTACCTCACACAGGAGACCCATCACATTTGTCCTTTTGATTGTCCTCTATTTCTTTAAAGGTCTGGCTGGAATCATAGGTCATCTGGAGGCTTTTATGTGGAGTAAAACAAACGTGTTCTTATTCTTGCTCTTCACTTTAGTGGAGGAACTGCACGGAGGTGTGGCTGCCTGCCACAGTAAAGACCAACAATTCAAATTGATCTCCAAATTTAAACAACCGATTACATTTAGCAAGAAAGTAATTTTAATTGAAAGACAGAAAGTGCATTTTACATATCAATAGAAAGGTGGGCATAGATATGAAATCCACTGCCATGAAATATGCAAAGCAAGCCCACCACAGAGAATAGCTGAAAACACAGGTTCTTTTGATGTTAAGTCCTTTGGTTGTGCATGTCTTCATTCAACTAGCCTGTGGATGTTTTAACCTTCTGTAAAACTTGCTCCAGCACTGCACTCTCCCTCTCTACACCAGAGTAACGTGGATCTGCAGTTCTGCCGGTATTTTTTATTTCATGACCGCTGTGTTTGTCTTTGCCAAGGTTTATGAGTGCCCACTATAGCATTTCACTATCCTGTTATGGTTGTGGACACTAACATCTTGTAATAAGTACAATTTGGTTATTAATGTGTCTTTTTTTTTTGCTGATTTTGTTTATCCGTACAATATTTTGATGGCCGCAGTTGTGTTATGTTGACTATTGCGCCTTGAGCAAAATTCACCGCATTTTATATACTTTTCTTGTTTACACACACACACACACACACACACACACACACACACACACACACACACACACACACACACACACACCCTCAAACAAACAAACAAAATAATACAAATGAGACTAATAATCAATCGACCGTGGAACACGTATCCTTTGACTGCAGGCTATTATTGCTTGAGTGAGCCCATGTGTGTTGTGCTGTATTGACCATTCCAGTTTTGATGATCCATTCTCATGAGAGGAAGCATGCGTCGAGCATCACAAAGGGCAGATGAGACACAAGGCTGCACATGCTCGAGCAGATAATTACGGGAAAAATATAATCTTTTCTGAATGTATGTTTTCTCCCTCATTTTCCATGTGACATCCAGAAGTCTCCTGTTGTACTGCAAGGACCAGGCCGGGTCCCAGCAGTGACCTAGACACTGCAGGTCTTCCAGGCTTCAGATGCTCCTAGAGAGAAGCTCAGGATTAGTTAGTATTCACTGGACATAACAAGGCCTTTGATGTAGCCCGTATTCTCTTTACTCACCCAGAGCATCAACATTTAATGAGACCTGATATCAGCCTTTTTAGGAGCTGTGAATATTTCAGATAAAATCAAATTGTATTTAACAATACCGAAAGAGCACGTTGTGGTCAGAGGTTCATTGTCACCTGTGTGTTCTAAGTGATGTACTGGAGTTATGCCTTTGTTAAATGGGATATGTTCATTAAAATCGGCCCATTTCACTCTCTCTTAATCAGCACCACATATGTCATGGGAGGATACTGCCTGGAGCTAAAAACTAGTGCATAATTTATAACTCCAGGTCAGGCTGTGCAATGAGTGCATATTATCTCAACAAAGATGCATTACTCTCCCTTCATTCCATATTTACAATTATGTCTTGATGTGCAGCTCATTTAGCACACAATAGTGCCATAATCCTCTCGATGAAATTTCATCGTGAAAGAATCTTAAAATGGGTTTCGTCTATCGGTTCACATTTAAATTTGATTTTAATACAAGCACCTTTTCTCTTTTCAAAGTCCTCAGCATCTGTCTAACACAAGTTGCGTGTGTGTGTGTGCCTCCGTGTCTGTGCGAGTGAGACGGTGAGACACAGAGAGAGTGTGCAAGAAAGTGTCACAGTGAGCTGTGACACTGCAGGTGTTTAAATTGTGGTGATGTAATTGGTCACAAGGGGAATAGAAACAAGAGCTTCACAGTCCTTGATTTGATCCCTTGGTTATTGATTTCTCAGTCTGCTTCTAACAGAAATAATTGCCACATGTAATGTATTATTCAATTACAAGACACTGCTCTCAAGTTTGGGTTTGATGGTCCTTTTTGAATCACTGAGACCTATAGATAATTCAACACTGTCAGCCCATTAAGCAGCGTGAATATTAAAAGGTATGCGTTAATCCTGCCTATTTATTAGCAGCAGTGACATTCACCAGTACTCAAAGTTTCCCATTTTCAGCCTTTGTATAGTTGAAGGAAGTGGGATTAACTTTGGTTCAGATGCAGGCATATTCTGTTGTTGTGACTCCTTTCTGTTCTATTAGCAGTCAAGCTATTTTAACTGTTATTTGAAGCGAAATGAAGATAATGTAAAGCACACTATTGCACCTGTGGTGAGGTGAAACGCTGACATGGCCTCTCCTGTTTTTAAGCAATGAGATGGAAGTGTATCATTTGTAAACCAGGGAGTCAGACAAACCTACAGGACAATGACACTATTAGTTATCATTTATGGCTAAAAAACATAAAGCTGTAAACATGAACATTATTTTCTTATTGTCTGTTTTATGTTGACCGTATAGCGATTTTGGATCGGCACATGCAACTTGGGAGTCAGAAGTTTTCTTGTTGCGAGAATCAAATGGAAAAATCTTAAATTGAGTACCTATCCTGACTTGTATTCTCTCGTATGATTCGTATGATGAGCTTGTAACAGACTGCTTTCTATGTTTAGTGTAAGGTTGTATTTAGTCACTTTATTTAAGCGTAGAAGTTTTAGTCTACTTTATTGAAGTAGACTTTGAAATCATATGATTCTCTTTAGGTGTGTGTATGCATGTACACAGTTCATGAAGAAAATGTCCTGCTTTTGGAAACTTAATGTACAGAAATTAAGATTTTGAAATAACAATGTGTTTTTGGTGTTGCCCCAATTTCATGTATCCTATTTGTTTCATTGACGTGTTTTGTGTTTTCTCGTGGACTTTAATGCAAACACTAACACTTTCTTCAAGATCACTGAATGTGCAGCTGTTCTCTTACATTGTATCATGACTGTGCTACATACATTTTGAATCAGTTTCTATTCTGTTTACTAGATAATACCGTAGCATCATTCATCTCTGAAGAAAGATCACTTTCAGTGTTAAAATCTCAAATGTTTCCGTTGCTGTGCAGCACTGTGTGACACAGTTTTATGATCAGCCATCCAGCACTTGTTTACAGCTCGGCTTCCCAGTCATGTTCTGTTAATACCCACTCCTGTTAATATTTATCGTCAGTCTTAATTGGTTTGATGTCACTACACTGGTGCTGCTGTCGGCTTGCTTGTTGAACCGACCTCGGTGTTGTTTCAAAGTCTTTATTATCGTGACATTCAAGTCCTGTTCATTAAAAGTCTTGTTCATTAAAGTTTCACTTTCCATTTTCATCAGTAAGAAGCTGATTCTGTAAATGCAAGAGAGCTGCGGAAGAGTCAAACCCTGCAAGCGATCACAGGGGAGGTGCATAGTCTGTATAAATTATCAGGAATATGAACTCGATCGAAGATGTAAATTGCACCAATGGTTAGTTATGTGGGGAATTGCCATGCATTTCATGCAGCGATAATAAAAATGAATTTTTGAACAAAGGGATCTTAAAATAATATCTAGTCTACAGAGAATACCCACATCAAACGAATAATTAAAAGCTTTGAAATATATCTTTGTGGTCAGAAGTGTGAAGCACTAGCCCTGTGAATATTGTACTCAATTCAAGTTTGTCAAAAGAAAAAACAAAACCAGAGTTAATTAACAGTTATTACAGGCCTTTTCAACTTAAATTTGACTTTCAAATATTAGCTCTTATATATAAACTATGCTTCTGGCATCTGCAAATTAGCTTTAGTGTATCTCTTCTAATTAGGCCTCATTGAACCATGGTAACCCACACACAATGGTATTAATAATTCAGCAGCATATTGATGCATTTAAGAGTAGTCATTAGAGTGCATTTTAATTACATTGTATTACCTTTTGTAATTTAATAAAACTATAAGCTTAGGTCAGAACCAAATTAAATGATGAGGTGATCATGAATATTAAAAAGGGAGTATTTGTGAATAGCTTTCACAGGGCTTTCAAGAAATTCTCATTATGAAAAAAGACTACTGCTTTGTGTTGTAAAACCCAGTTCATTTGAGGTCAGATCCTTTTTACTCGAGCCCTATATGTTTTTAATTGGATGGGGCTTTATCATTATCTCATTAGTAAATATGATGTTTCTATGTATCTTTCACATTGACACCAAACATTACACTACACAAAGCTTCAGTTCTCAATACCTAATTGATAAACTTAATTTCTGTTCGTTACCCAGTAAGTAATCTCAAAGAAAGGCACCAGTCTTTGTAGAGCATGCCTGTGGTAAAATTAAAAGTGTGGTTTAGTAAAACCTGCCCCACCCAGCCCTCACACTTCTCTCTCCCCCACCCACTTACCCTCCTATCTCCATCCTCCTGCCATCTCTCTCTGTCAACAGTGATTTTGCCTCTTGCCACTGATCAAACGCACCTGCCAAGCCCTGCTAACATTCCCGAGCATGTTCACTAATTACCCACAAAGCCTTGCAGATTTATAGTCCTAATAGGGGATTTTCCTCAAATCGGGGGCAGGGTTGTGCATTACAATGGTATTTATTTACTCATTTGGGGAGGAATCTCTTGGGATAGTGTGCATTATAAATGTTTTAAGGCAAATAAACTTCTATTTTTAACATGGTTCCATTGTAAATAAGCGCCTCCCTGTTGTATTACCATTTTTTCAAATGGTAAACAAGGGTAGTAAAAAGGGTTAAAGATACTGTCATAATCATCTCTTGATTTACATCCAAGTTAAAGCACTCGTGTGGCATTGACATCAGAGAGATCAACAACAAAGCTTAGCACTGATTATACTCCTCTTGTTTCACTGTAATTAGACAAAAGAGGCTTTTATCTGTGCACTTAATAACGGAAATGATAGATTAGGTGCTGAACAAATTGCCAATTACTTTTATGTTCAAACCAGTATACATGGATGCCATTGAAGAACAAATCTCCTGAAATGACTGGAAGAGCATGCTCAAACACATTTCTAGAGATTTAAGATTTTAACATGATATTTATATCATGTCTCCCCAAATCTGTGATCAGAATAAGAGATATTGAATGAGGGTGTTGAAGCCCCATTTAAGAATATCAAGGCTGTTGACTTTGGCATCCCTGTGCTAACGTTGAAACATTTTAAATGTTTGCAGACTTTTGCATTAGCTATATTTTATATTAGCTTTATATTTAGTTTAAACACACCTCAACGAGGGCTCAGCAGGTTAGCTCTAAATTGAGCTATGTATAGCTGTGTCATGTGATTACCAGCCACTATTCCTTTACAGGGAAAGCCATGGATATTTGATTTTGTGTCATTTGCATTCAGTGGTCTTATTTAGTTTGCATAAAAAGTAAAAGCATATTCCATCCTGTCACCCCAAATTGTTGGAAAGCCAAACCACATCATATGACAATTTTGATAATTGATCAATTTGTCCAAATGCTATCTCAGTTCATATGATGTATACCTGTGCAGTTGAGAATATGCTAGATTAAGTGTCCCAAAGATGTTTTAGCATGGAGAAATTAGCATTTTCTTCGTGTAGCTTAAGTGCAAACTCATCCATCTGTAAGGAGCTGAAGATGAAAACAAGTGTCCTGCTTCCTTCAACATCCTAAAATTGCTCCCTGGCCATCCTGAACTCTTTCTGAAAATGTCTCTGGCTTTTGTAGAGTGCCAGTCGCATATAAGAAGTTAAAGGATGAAGCCAAACATTTTTACTGTTTTGCAATGGTGTCTGCACATACAATTTAAATAATTTCCGCCTAATTTAAAATAAGCTAAATCAAATGGGTCATTGCATATGAAAAGCTCCTTTATGTTTGTTTTGAAGAGGTTGAGGGCAGTCGAACTGTGATTTTATATGTACACATTTCTGCACATGTATTATGTTTGCCAAACAAACAAACTGTGTCTGTATCTTGCAGAGAGCCAGGTTTTGAGGGCTTCATCTAGACCGAGTCAGTTGGTCTCAGCGTCAAATATCATATTTGTCAGGAGGAAGCAATCACTAGGGAGAGTGTTTACTGCCTTTCCATTTAAAAGAGAAACAACTTTTCCTTATCCTGCTGCTTTCTGCATGGTTAGCTCCCCAGTGCTGCTCTAATGGAAGGCTACCCGCTCTGTCGGTTCTCGGCAGCAGTAACAGCCGCATGGTGTGGGGAGAAGCAGAATATGGTGTGGAAGAAGTGCTTGAATGCTCCTCAAAACAAACAAACCTGACTTTCAGCTGAGCAAATACTTGGTCACCATACATATCATCATTAATGGATGGGGACATGGGTGGGTATAGGGCTATACACAACTTTAATCCGCTTTTCAGTTTATTTTCTATTCTATTGTCTATTTTCACACTTCTGTCAGACATTTCTAACGCACAGATCCACAGCAGCCCAGCTTTATTCATCAATGTACTTGAATATATTACAGTATATTGTGAATGACCTCATAATTTAGTAAAACCAGTTTGGACTCTTATACACTGAAATATTAATTAGAGTAACAATATCTGGTGATTATTTTAATGTGGCACGTGTTCATCGCATGTGATTGTCATTGCAGTCTAAAATGTTGTCTTAGTGTAGATGGAAGACCAGAATGTGGTGTAACGGTATCCTCATAAGTGAGCACATGGTCAGTAAGACATACATTTTCTGGACCCAACCACTATCACTCAGAGGCATGGAGGGCTTGTACCAGGGGAAAGTCTCAATGGATTAATCTACCTGAATGAACCATTGGAAATATAATACATATAATGTTTAGATTTCAAATATTGCCTTTTACATTTTTCACTCTGCTTCAGATTCAGATATGACCTATTATAGTGTATCTTTTGCACCTACCTGTTATTTAATAAGTCAGTGATTGTTGCTGTTATGTGTTAATGTATTTAAGTTGCAACAGGTTTTTTTTCCCTTTTAATATATTAATAAGCTAAAACAACACAAAGAAAAATCATAATTGGTCTATTTTCCTTTTGAATATCTTCAAATGGATTGATGTCTTTTTATAGAGTGTTGACTTGCAACAGATAAAACAGTTGCAGCATTAATTAATAAAACTGACTCTACAGGGGGCAGTTTCATAAACAAAAACACACATATACACCTACCTGTAAATCACACACACACACACACACACACACACACACACACACACACACACACACACACACACACACACACACACACACACACACACACACACACACACAGAGCCAGAAACACTGGCTCTTTTTTTTCTTCTTTTTTTCAAAGGATGTTGTCAGTAGGAGAATAAGCAATGGAGACACCACACGTTTGTAACATGCCAGGACCGATCCCCCCCAACCTGTCTTCAAAAGCATATGAAGAGTCTTAATAAAGGCTGCCATAACATGAGATCTTTTTAAGTGAGACACCCTCCTTCCTTTACCAGTCTACCCCCTGTGGAGCAGAAAACCTCTCTTCACCAATCTCATTTCCACCAATCAATAAACGTAGTCTTCTGAACACAACCATGCAAAGCCACAGCTTTGCTCCTTTTCTTCTCCTCATTGCACATTAGAAACAAACATCACACTCTTATTTATGCCAGGCTCATTAGATGCTGGTCTAAATAATATTCCAAAATAATTCAAAATTTGGCTGCAAAATTGAATTTAGCAATTTACATTTTAATGGCATTTTCTCCCCCCTGTGATCAATAGTTGTTCAGGTTATTACATCGAGGGAAGATCTTTTTTGTTCATGTTAGAAGGCCAGATTTGAGTCATTTAACAGTTTATCAATCGCTGAAATTGAATGAGTTGCTTACTTAGCCTTTTGGTCTGATTATAGAAACTAAGTTATCGAGTGGTGTATTCAGTTATTGGTTGTATGTAATGTATAAGCTGTAATGTAATTTCATGACGAGTACAAGTGTTGGACTGAGACTGTGTCAGGAAAGACCAGATGGTGGAGCCAAAAACTCAGAAGAGAAAAGGTCTGATTTCTAATTTGCTCCTATCCTCAAGTTTCTTGCACAGCTCTAGTTTGTAGTGTGTTTTTTGTCTGCAACCATGTTTGGCTATGTGTGAGTGTGTGTGTCTGTGTGTGTGTGTGTTTGTGTGAAGGTATGTGTGAGTTGTATGATGTGTGTATAAAAGTATGTGTGTTTGTTTACCCTCGACAAAAAACACTCACTTGAGAAACAGAGAACAGGGCTCATTTTCTAACCACCCCCATCGGCTGGTTCTGGGCTATGGATGAATAATGGCTGAATTCAACTGTGCTGAAACCGAAACACATTCCACACACTCTGAAAAGCTTATAGCCAGAGCAAAACAACCACATTTGAACATTTACAATTAAGAAAGCTCAGTGATTGAATATCCGGGTGACTGGTAAGTCACGCCTTGGAGTGAGATAAAATGCTGCTCCTGGATATTGCTGAATGCTTCACAAAACCCTAACTATGTTTTAGATGTGCCTCAACAACACTGAGAAATGAGTCAATTTGACAGGGAAGCAACATTTTGTTTGCGATGAGAGAGCATAGGGAATATAGCCATTGGCATGTCTAGAAAGAGAATTTCTACGATGGCAACACTTGGTATAAAAATTCAATCACTATTGCAGATTATATTTCCTGGTAGATAATTTACGATCTTGTCCAGATTCATTGGCACCATTATATAGATAAACAAATATATGAGGAAATGCTGTATAGTTTTTTTGTTCTAATGTTTTGAAATATATATTCTTATAATCATACAAAAATAATGATTATTTTTTTGCCAGCTTTTGCCAGCATCTGAACAATATGGTACATGCCTTTTAGACAGCGTTTACTTTTTTTTTTACCATGTTGCTGCTCATTCTTTTGCATGTCAGGGGACGTAAATTAGGTTTTATGCAATTTTATTTTCAGATTCTGCTATTAAGTCTGAAGCAGTTTGGTCTACATGGCAGACACAAGACATGTTCAGATATTGAGGTGCTGAGAAAGCAAAACCTCTTAATCCTGTTTCCACTGGGCATAAAATAGAAATATATTTTATCAAGCTTCCCACCTGAGCATGTTCACTTAGGTCAAGGGGGGGGGGGGGGCTCCTTGAGTTAATCTTACATTTAAAAAAACTTGCTATATCCTGCAATAGTATAGAAGTACAGCGTCATGTGGGTTTTTATGTTGTGTGTCATTAGTCAGCTGTGTGCAAACATAATAAAGGAAAATTCTTGGAGATGAAGAGTATGCATTTCAAATGGGTTGGCCAGGAGCATTTTCATGCCATACTTTTATAGTGACTCAAAACTGACAATTGTGGAGATTAAATGGAATTTAGGTTGAAATTACACCATAGTAATCTCTTGCATAATTAATAATCTCAAACTGCCCAAATTATTTAATTTGCAAGTAAATATAAAATCAAAACTCAGACATGACTGGCTATAATTGTTTTGGCAGTCCATCACAGGTAATGTCTCCCTCCCACTATAAGACAAGTAGAAAATATGTCCAACTGCATTCTGTTAAATTCATTTTGATAAAAAAAAAAGTGTTATCTCATGTATCAGTGTATTATAAATCCCCACCACACCAACAGGTTTAGGAGGATTGAGCACACGAAGAATCACAAACAATCAAGTTTGTGAAGAATGTTGAGAGAAACATCTGTGGATTCATTCACCCATGGCCTCTCAGATTGCTGTGGCCATCACGCGCCCTAATAGCTTTACCTGGTGGCCCTTCATTCACAGGACTGACATCTCATGTAGTTAGATTTGGCAGGTGTTCATTCCGCAGAGCATCGGTAGCTGACTTCTCCGTTTTTATCAGCCCCGTGTTAGAGAGCTGGCCAGAAAATAATTCTGCAGCAATTACCATATGTTGTGATTGTGGTTTTGGAGCAACACTACAACATCTGTGTTATACTGGCAACTAGGGCACCCTGAAAGAAACTTCCCCAGTCTACATTCCTTCCCTGCATCTACTGAACAGGTGCTCGCTGCAACACTGCTGCCCTGTAGAGGGGCTTTGGGCCGGCCACATGGTTCCTCCCTGTTAAAGCTTTTATATACACAGGGCAGGTTTGTAAAAGAGTAATTACTGACTGGCAGAGTGTAAGAGAATGCAACAACGCAGCACAGTCATCTCTTTGTGGTCTTCTTTCAATGAAACGATAACAGCTCACATTTGTATTACTCTGACGGAACAAAACCTCAGGCTATTTCTTAAAATGTCAATCTAGAGTGGTTCATCTGGAGTATGTGAACACCTTTTTTAAGGTCATGATAATGGGTCCAGCTATTTATGTGCACAATGTTTGATTAGTTGAGACGGGTGAATAGGAAAATAATTCATGCAAGCATTGATTTTGAAGAGGCAGACCTGTCTTACACTCACAAATGCACACTTTTAAGGACACACACCAGTGAAGGCCACACTAAATGATGGCAAATTTGCAAATGAAAGACAGGCCGTTCGTAATTCAATCTACAAATGGGGATTCCCTGGCCTAAACAATCAATTATCTTTTTAAACTTGTAACATCTATCAACATTTGTCGCAAACCATACTGCAGAGCAGGTGGTGAGTTAACACAACGTCCACAGGGGACCAGGGAGAGCAGCCAGCGGGCGTCCAGTCAGGCTGGTTACTTCTGTGTGAAGTGATGTCTCCCACTACAGGGCTGGGCTGGTCTGTGATACATCCACTCAGACCCTCAATGTACACCTCATTATAGTGCAGCAGAATGGCAACTGTCCCAGAACCTAGCCATCAAGTTTAGACCAGTTCAATGCTGAAGGTGGAAATAAACGCACACTTTTGATTGTCTCATCAAATCAAAGGCTTCTCTCTGCTGTTCTTCACCCTCCCTCAAGTGTAGCCAACCAACAGTGAATAGGAAGGAAGTTCCTATTCTACGCGGTGGCTGATACAGTATATCAAAAACTTTACAAGGCAGGACCTTAACATGGACCTATTTCATTTTTCAGTGTTGGTCTCTGATTTATCACATATGACATGAACACATGAGGGAGCGCTTTAGTCAATCATTCCAGCAATGTCACCCCACTAATTCATCAGAGCTTGCGTAATTAATATTTTAATCAACTCAGAACAGCCTCCATAAAACAGTCAAATCCTGCATTGCCTGCCACATTAGTCATTAAGAAGCTTAATAAAATTAACAGTGCTTAGCTAAGTATGACGATGTGAAATAGACAAAACTGTAGTTGATTTTGATGAAGTCAAAGTTTTCCACAAATGTTGTATATGCTGCCTATCGAAGACCAAAGCGTCCTTAACATTTCCCTTTTCTCCCAGTGCGACTAGATCATTCACTGTAGATTCTCACACACACACAAGATAATTCTGGATGCACACAAAGCAGAGACAAAAAATTTAATCAGCCAGAAAGTATGAAGAGAAACACTGCCAAGATGACAATCTGTTTTCAAGAAGTGTGTAATTAGGAGACCAACACATTTTAACATCAATAGAACAGAACTTGGCTCTTTAGAGGAAGGAAACGGAAATAATTAAACACTTAGAGCATGACCACAGCATCGTGTTTGAATAAATGGGAAGAATAGGTCAATTAAAAAAGAGCCATTTCAGTTCATAAAGGATGGGGTAAATTCTGGGCCAGCAGCAGCAGAAGAATCCAAATCACATTTTATAAAGCTATAAACTTGTTAAGGGACTGTAGATAAGACAAAGACCTAGAGATGATCTCAAAGACTAGATCAAAAATAATTAAGCGTTCATGGTTTGTGAAATAATTTAATTATCCATAGAAATGCAGTCTTTATAGCTGGACTACTGCTCGGGCATTATCATTATTTTCAAAATGGATTTATGTGTGTAGTGTGAATTCAACTTATATAGATAAATGAAGTGCTCTTGGATATACATATATATATTATATATATATATATATATATATATATATATATATATCAAGAACCCTTGGATAATTGTATGCCTTTTAAGTCCTTCAAGAACATCTACAGCATCTATTTAGCTTGATATGGAAAATGAGATTATTGTTGCTATATGAACCTGGCACTAATGCTTGTGATTTTTTTTTTTTTTAAGTCAGTGAAAATGTAGCAGCTGCATGAAATAAATGCATAACTTAATCTCATAAAATAATGAATGATCTTTTTTTTTATTTTGGATTGTTGGGATTTTTTTCATATTGAAAGCAAACATTAGTTTTGAGCTCTTCTTCCTGGCAAGCAATACTGGCATATGCCAAATTCCCTTTACAGTGACAAAGGCAAGTATAAAAAGCCAACTGAGCATAGACAAGCTGGAAAATGTTCCCATTCATATTCAATATTTAAATTCCTATCCGTGTGTCGGTGTATATGCATGAGTGCTCGGTGATCGTAGCGTACCAATTGCGGCTTGAAGTACTGCAGATTGCTGGCTTTGACATTTTCCCATTGTGCATGGTGGTGCAGCAGGCAATAATTGAATATCAGGTGCATAAGCTGCTCTTTAATTTGACATGTGTGCTTGAGGCAATAAACACATGTGGTGCAGTGGGGGCTGCATAATTGCAGAGGAATAAAATATCATATCAAGAGTGAGAGGATCATTGTATCAGGTACCCAAAGACAGCTCGTTTGATCATTACGCCAAGGCTAAAGAGGTTGGCTAATTAGTTGTCATTAAAACTTACCCTCTAATCAGGGCTCGCTCTTGCATAAAAAATGGCCCTATCACATGATAAGCAAAAAATGCCCTTAACCCTTTCAGGCTGATCTTGGTGCTTCCCGCTATTCACAATGGGAACACTGAAACACTGGTATAGATGAACTTTGTTTGTCTGTGTGTTTGGCAAGTTAGGATAAGATGCACTTGTGTTGTTGTTGCATGTGATGTCTTTGCTTACCACAGTGAGAGAAATGAATATACTTATACTTTCCCCAGATCCTAAAATCATCAGCTCAACGGTGATTTATAGGCTGATGCACTTAGCAGAGGAGAAGACAGAGAAGAAGTAAATCAGGGAACGGAGATAAAGAAGACACGGCAGCACAGATGCATTATATCAGTTTAAGTGGGAATGACTTCTTCAGACAAGACCCTGGTGAAGGGACCCCCGATGGCTCAGAAACCGTGGGTGCCTCCTGCCATGACTTTCAAAGATGGCAGAAAGTGCTCCAGTGAGAGACCCATGCATTATTAGATGACAACCCCATATAAATAATAAGGCACATAATGCCAAGTGTGAGTGCTTGTGTCTCCACAAGGACGCTCAACAGGTGCACCTCTCGTCGCTGCGTTTCCATTTTGTTCAACAAAGAGCCTGCCTGTGCCTTCTGTCTGAAAGCTTTGCCTGATCATTCTTTTATGTGCCACTTCCCAGAATGCACAACATTCACAGGACCTCATGATAATAGGCTCGTTGGGACACAGAGAAAGGAGCGAGACGCTTGTCAGAGTGGATACGTCCGTGCCTGACCCGAGGGAGACGGCTCAGTGCACGACACATCAGTTACAGGACACCGAGAGACCCTCTCCCTCCACCTTACAGGCTAATGGTTGTCAAGTCAGTGAGGGCCTACGCTCTTGTCTAGGCAAGGCCTGTTGTCATGTGAAATCCATTAGAGGTCGCAAGCACACAGGATGGGCGGTCGATTGATAGGGCAGGAGGAGAAGTGAGGCAAGAGCAATGGAAGAAAATACACTTTTTTATCTCCCGACTGTACTGTACTCCCCTTAAGGACTTGTTAAAGCAAACTGAAGTAGAGTGGAACATTGATGGAGATGTCTTACATTATTATTGTACTTCTGAGCCATGGGGTCAAACGTTTTATTCTAAAATGGTAAGAAAATTGTCTCATGTAATCCAAAACGTGTCAAATTGAAGCCCTCTTGCTGTCCACAAAAATAAAAGGTAAAGGATGAAAATAGGGTTGGGTTTGAGTTTGGTAAAATGTCCTTAAAAAATTGTCATAGATTAATATTACTTCCCAAACCCCCCAAATGAAAGTATTTCAACTAACACTGACTTGCACATTACTATGATCGCCAATGGCTACCTAAATATTACTATTCTCAAACCCATCCTTAATTTGCTGAAAGTCTGTTCATCATTTAACTTGTTTACTCTTTATCAATTTTTTTATTCACTGCTGATTTCTTTCAACACTTCAAAGCTTATTTCTCAACACTTGACACTGCTACAAACTGTGGAAGATGTGTTATCTTCAGTGACAGCACACTGAGTCATACTGTGGGTTTCTTAATTAGATTAATTCACAGGCAATTTAGTGGGTAGCCACTGGATAGTTGAGCACCAATCCATATGCTTTTTATTTTCCGCTTATTTTTTTATTTATTAAACTTTTGCATGAGAGACCCTGTGAACACATATTTCTGTCAAACTCAAACTCAAAACAGCAGCATAATTTTCTCTTTTCAGCTCGGAACACATTAAGAATAGTTTTTTTTGTTAAAAGTGTCAAACATGTCATCCTTAATCAATCTTGCATTCTTTTTTTCATACCTGTTTCCCTTAATTTATGAGTGATAATTAGTATCTTTCACTGACGGTGGTACAATGTCTCATATAAAAAACAATATATATATATATATAACAGTTTTTTTTTTTTTTTTACTTCTAATTCCATAATGATATTGTAACAATACCTACTGTCCAAAAACAACATACTTCCTCTATATAAGCTTCAGATTCAGTTTATACATAGATATTTTTTGGTTTGCAGTAGTTTGTCTAATATGTATTCAGTAATTCTTCTTCAGAAGGCCTTTTTTCCTGTTTTGTTTGAAAAGTGGTATTTCTTTCCTTCAGAGATTTCTTTATTACTGATTTTTTTATTTGAGACTATTGCACTATTGTATAAGCACCTTGTGACCTAGACAATGTTTATTTGTTCATACAATCTTCCTTTAATCAACCTAATTAAGATCACATTTGCCCATTTGTTCAGATAACCAAAGCACTAGTTAACCAGCTTTTGTAGGATTAAGCTAGTGAGAGTGGCACCAAGACCAAATCATTACAGGTAATACTTCCTAGTTATAAGAAAACATTTATGAAACCCACATTTTTTGATCAGTTGTAATTATTTAAAATGTTTGTTGTTTGTCCACCTAAATGTTTTTTTTAAAGGTTTAGTCCTTCATTTTTGTATCCTATGAATTTGAGCCAATTTGTCTTGTAGACCGCTTTTTGAAAGTGGAAGCATTTCTTTTTAATTTCTTTTTAATTTGAATGTCTTTACATTATTTGTGTCGATGAACCCTTATCATAACCCGAAAAACATTAATAAGCTGGTTAGTTTCAAATAGTTTTTGCGAGGTGACCCTTCTGTCTACATTTGGTCGAAGAATTGTGTGTGTGTGTGTGTGTGTGTGTGTGTGTGTGTGTGTGTTTGTGGAGATTTGTGTGTGAGAACTGAGCTGTATACAGTAAGTGCATGTATAATTAATGGTTTATACATGCTTTATTAAGTCATTTTAGTTGTCGATGTCCATGTTTGCTTACATATGTGACCGAAGATAGCCGTTTCAGAGTATTGTCTGAAATTAGAGCTTTCTTTTGAAGGATGCTACTGAGCTGCCTATGATAATTAGAGAGCTATGACCTTCTCATTAGACCCAGGAGACTGCTCGGTCTCTCTAGCCCTCCCTTCTACCATCACGCAGGCCTGCCACAGGACAATCAGTATATCAAAGCAAAATATTTATTAAAGCCCAAATTACAAAAACACACAGCACAACCTTTGAATTACAGACCCTAATATATGCAGAGTCAAATGAATCATGGTGCTTAACCCCCCTAAAACCCTTGCTATCCTGCTCGCTTGTATCTTAAATTTTTCATGACAAATTTCCAGGGCTTCAAAGTAGCATCTCATAGCTAATCCGTTTCTTCTCCTCTGACAAAGACAAAGACCTGTTTCAAATCGTCACTTTGTTTGGACCTGCTCTGCGCCCCTGTCTTTTACATCTAAATGTCAAAAACTGGATTAAATGCAGTGGCACTCATCTGGCGAGGCTGCAGGGGAGAATACACAGAGAGTGACAGAGGGTGTTTTAAAAGCCCTTTAATTAATCTTCCCCATTGATTTTGTTTTATGTCTGATGTACTGTATGAGTCATTAGCATCTTGATGTTCTCCAAGAAAACATTTAACATTTGAAACTTCTGAGAGTTCAACAGTATTATAATGGCCTTGGTGTGTGCGTGTGTAAATTAAGCAGGACAGTTTTTTGTTTTTTTTCAAGCTGCTAGACCTAGAATTGGAGATTGGGATAAAGATGTGGTAAACAATGTATGTGTTGTCTGCTTCATGTGAGGTCTCGGTAGGAAGATGAGGACTGATTTGTGAGTTGTCTCCTGAGGGCTATTCTTATGAAATCAGGACACGTCTTGATATGGCTGAGAGATGTTTTGACCTAATCAGCAGATACTTTTGAGGTGACAAACATTGTGAAGTTAAGAGATAAAAAAAAAAAAAAACTCTGTCAGAGGTTAGAGTTAGCAGCAACATCTATGATATCCAGACCGATGTAGAATTGTTGAGGCCTTTCCGACATCATTTTTTTTTAACAAAAAAACTACATAAATCCCTCTGCAATGCATTGCAAGTATGCTGTCATCTCCAAAAATACGGGTTTCACATAGCAGCTTTAAGACTGCATGCATTTTCCACTGCTTTAAGTCACTGCATCTCCCGCCAGAACAAAACCATGGTTGAATTTCAGCATGCACATTTTGTCATCCCAACATTGTTGATACAGAGCAGCTAATATTGGTATAGCTACAGCAACAAGTTAGTTCTCTGATTTGCCCTCCATGAAACTCGATAGATCAGAGGAGAGAGAGGACAGAGGATAGAAATGAGCACAATAGACAGTAAATGACAGAAAAATGCAGGAAAGACACTGAAACTGAAATGAAAGTGCCGTTGTGTTTATAATAGGAAAGCTGTAAAAAAGTGCCAATGTAAATGTGTAATTATGACGTGATAAAAAAAAAGAAAACCATTTTCCAGCTTAATACATCGTCTTTATTGTGGATACATGTGTTGATTGGAAATGACATGAGGTTAAAATCACTTATTGAATCTAATCAGGGCATAACTGATTGTCGTTATGGAAAAGAGGCGATTTCCTGAGTTGTTTTGGACACTCGGTTAGTTAATGGATATGAGCGTGTAATCTTCATCCTTAGGTCCTATGAAGCAGCGGCAGTGTGACAGACACATGCCAGAGCTGACACACAACATACTGTATGTGAGTGAGGACTCAGCATAGCCGTGCCACCCAAACCAAGTCATTAGGCTCCTCGCCACCTGCACAGTTTCCGCCTACGTAAAGAGCTGTATAAATTAATCACACACAGCCTTATGCACTTTGATGCAATTTATAATGCACATAATGAGGGCTGACAGCTGTAACTAAAAGGCAGAATGATCACTTACAATTCAAATAAAAATCACAGTGCAATAACAAAAGTCATTTGCATGACTTTTTTTTATTTTTCTGTCATGCTCTATTTTCATCTTTATCCAGCTTTGAATCCTGCAGTTTTATCAGAGGCCGAATGTCTGTGAAAGGACTAAATGATCTGCAAATTGATGCGACACTTAGACTGTGTCTTACTCCAGAGTATGAGCTCTAATTGTACATTGTGTGAAGGTATGGCATTTATTGATAAAAAAGACTTTTCTCCACACCTCATTTCAATCTCAATGTCTTATCAGTCGCCTTTGTTAAGTCTCTGCTTGTTAATGGGCGTTTATAGGTTATACAGTTTACTAATTGCTCTCATTTTCCATATGTTTTTTCATCGGGGCAACTTGTCTTTTGTTGTGCTATATTCTCAATGCAAAATCAAAGGGAATACATGTACAACCAAACATTGTGCGCACATGAAAACATCATGAGGAAACCATTTGAGCTGACCTTCAGAGGTGCTAATTAAATTTTGGGCGTGTGGCGATGGTATAACTGATTTCATTCTTCATTATGGCCTGTAATGACATTTCTCAGCTGTCAGAAGCATTGCAGGGGGCTCGCTTGTGAGGTTTGGGATGAATTAACCATTATACCATCATAGAGACAGAAAAACCTTAAAGGAGGGGTGGAGGAAAGCTCACAGTTGCTCCTTCACAGACTGAAACTCAATGTTTACTGTAAAAAAACACATTTAGCAAAGCTTGCCAAAAATGGATGCAATATGCTTTTTTGCCATTCAGCTGCTTATAACAACAGGGCATATGACCTTCCTGACTGCAGAGCAAACCCATATGTCTCTGCTCCAATAAAAGGCTTTAACGGGATACTAAAGAGTTAATTAAAATGTCAGTATGTGTAGGTCAACTGCAGTGCAGAATCTTGAGTGGAAGATATACAGTAACACTACAAAGACCTCAACTGGATCCGTGAGGCCGTGCACAGAGAAGAAGGATGTCCTTGGCTCTGATTTACACACACATTCTTGTTGTAAAATCATTTTAAATACCAGTTTGTTTGAACACTGTAAGTAAAGCTAGGTTGGACTGGAGGAATGGACACGAGTCCCATGTCACCACTCGTCACCTGGTCATTAGAAGCCGAACTGCAATACGGTCCAATGCTCCAAGATCTGTGAGGTGTCGCCAGGACACTTGATGTGTTCAGTAAGTGTTGAACATGTGTCAGCAAAGAGATAATGTCAACACTAACACCATAAATTGTTTGCCTGCAGTTTAATAGATATGTTTAAATACAGTATAAGCCAATATCACATTAATTTAGACAGTCCATTGATTCATTATTTACAGTAGCTAATGTCTGAATGCTTTTGCAACTATATTTATATTCTGTATGTGCACTGTAGCCGCATTATTTCCGATGCATCTAAGATTTACATTAGGTATTTTCTCTGAATAAATGAGCAAATAAACATATGTCCATCTTTACTTAACCTTTTGCACCCCAAGCCCTGCGGCGCCGATTATCGGACAAGAAAAGAGAAGAATAAGTCAAGTGACGTTACCTAAAGGATCTCCGGAACCACAACGTTGATTAACTTCGTTTAACAGTTCACTTTACAAAGTGTACTTATTAACGAATAAAAATAAAAGACACCTCTTCGTAACCCTATGAGCTTGTAGGAGTTTAATAAAGTATTAGGAATCATTGTGTGTAGTACCTGAAAAATCCCAATGCGGCTGGACTTTTTTTTTTTTCCTACTCCCCTCGACTTTTTCGACTGCACCGGTTTCCGTGGTCGGGGGAGGTTTCTTAGAACGTCTTATGTTGTTAAGGCCCTGAACTATACAGTTTGAAAAACTCTGTGACCGCTCAAGGAGGCATTTTGGGAAATCTTGCTCATATCATGCTGGATGTTCATGGTTATGATAAAAATATTTTATAAAAGGGCTTTTAACTAACTGTAATAGTATTATAACTCATTTGGGGTTCATATGACTTGAACAGACCTCACTAAGGCACAGAAAATAATTAAATATTTCTGTTAATAAAATAAATGCTAAAATGAATTGTCCCAAGTCCACAATGTATTCTTTAATTAAATGAACTAATGATACGGGAAGACAAAGATTAAAACTGTAAAACAAGAACATAAATGATCCAGCCTTCCTCATGTCATCATCCTGTTTTCTGAGCGACTTTGTCTATTCCACTGTTGTATTTCACAACAGATAAGATCTGAAGGGCCACTCATCGGCAGAGAGAGTGGAGAGTAAGCAGATGGGATGTGAGCTGAGAAAAGGAAGGGTGACTGACATGGTTAAATGGTTCATTCCCCGGAGGGTGGATGTAGATCTTGTTATTTTCATTTCCTGTCTGTTGGTTTGTCTTCTTTTTGATTATACAGACAATCTGATCCCACAATGTCCAATGTAAAGCGGCCTGCCACAGTTCTCTGCCAGACAGGATTTTTGTTGTAATAAGCTAGATCTCGCACCATCTCATTCATTCACATTGCTCATTTTATAAAAGTTGCCATTAAAATAACAAAAAATGACAATGGGACACTTTCGATAAAATAATATTGAATTTAAACATTGGGCCTAAACATTCTAAATCAATCATAAATGCTTCGTAGGCACTGGGTATAACAATGTTAGGTTAATAAACGTAACCTAAATAGCCTATGCCTTTTTAAACTTAATAAACTAAAATTACGAGTGACTTGGGACTCGATAGACTAACATTAGGCTGTTGTTAACGTTTGTTTATGTTGATTTGGATATCTCGGTTAATTGTGCATCCGTGGATACGTTTCTCATGTCCCCTTTGTCTCTGATGATATCGCTTCCGACCACTCTTGCTCTCTTTGCCGGTGGCTCGGTGTTGGAAGTGCCTTCTCCAGCAAGGATATTACTCTTTCATTGAGATTTGGTGCCCAGTAGCTTTGAAGGGAGCTTTCGGATTTATGTCCACTCACTGACATGATTTCTCTTGCTTCCAACCCAGCATTAGAGAGAGTTTGCACCAAGGTGCTGCGCAGGCAGTGATTGGTGTAGCTTTGTGTGCCCGCCGCCTTGCATATCCTGGGCAACATTGTTGCAAGATAATGTACGCCCATTGGCTCCATTCTGTACCTGCGACAGAGAAAAACAATTCTCATTATTATTAATGCGTGTTAGGGTTGGCTAAAGCGCATAGAGATTAGCCTACTAAAGCCAAGACCTACCAAATGTCATCCGAAGCGGCAGCGCTCTTCTTTGGGTGTAGGTAAAATGCAGGTTCGTTGGGGGGAGAAGTGACAGATACTTTTCCAAGGAGGCAACAGGACAGCGGGTGTTTCCTGGAAGAGAATACATGTAGCCACGCCGACTGTCCTCCTTGCGCTCCTGTGGATCTTGATTGAATGTCATGCTGACATACTTCTGTCCATTCTCATCAGCGAAAGCAGTGAACGACCCTGTGGTTAGCTGGCGGTTACCCTCCATCAAAGTTTACACAAAACATGTTTGGTAACTGTCAAGCTTGAAATGACAACTAACGGTCGCACAAAATCTACCTGTTATTTTGAGTGCGCACTGATATGGAACACTCAGGTAAATGTAAACAGGTGTACAGTACATTCTGGCTCAATACAGTACACCCCGTGACTCACTCTCAAGCCAATCAGAATGCTTGATTTCATCTACCCGTATTATAATTTCTCACATCTCTGGCATGCCAACCCTGTCTCCTCCAAAACTAAGTTCCGATACAACTAAACTGCACTCTCAATTAATGTAATTACTCTAAAATGGGTTTTTCCCAGATTACGATCACAGTTATAAACAGTTTGTAACTGTTGTCAATTGAAACAAAACAACAAAAAACACTCAAACTACTTGATTAGGTTTAGTAAAAACATTGGGGTTTGGCTTAAAATGACCACAACATTAAAACAAAACTACAACTAAAAGTTGGTTGACATGTGACAGTAGTCTATCGGTAAAAGCCCTGTGTTTTTATGAGTAAACATATTCCACAACAAAATATGCTCAAAACATATTTCACAGTGCATTTTGTTGGATGGGAACATACTGTTTAAGAGACGGGGCTGCTTTTTGAGTTTTACTTTTACTGATTAATTCATGAAAAAAGTTTGACTTTTTAAAACTGTCATGATGTTGGTTTGTCTGGGTGTCCTGTCTTATTGTGAAGTCCTTGTCTTGGGTATCCTCTGTGTTCCTGCACTTCCTCCCCTGTGATTGTCGGTGATTGTCTGTCTGCCCTGTTCCCTGATTGTGTATTCCTTTCACCTGTGCTGCCCTCAGTGTTTCCACCTGTTCCTCGTTACCCTCCTCTTGTATTTAAACCCTGTCTGTCTCCTGCCCCCTTGTCGGATTGTACTGGTTTTTCCCCCGACTGTTACCCCCCCCCCCCCCTGTCGTGAAATTAAACTTGTTTTCAACCGTTGCTGCTGCGTTTGGGTCCTCTCCTTCCCTACACCTGACAAAAACTGGTTCAAATGAGAGACTGCGCTTGTAGTGAAGAACAAGGCTTGCCTCAATTCTTTTTTGCCATTTCACTGATTAGCTTAAGGTTGCATACAATAAACAATATAAGCAAGCTAATCTTGAGGTATTCTTTGCTAAGGCTCATGTTTTACCACTACATTTTTAATAATGCGCTCTCAGATTATATTGCACACCAAGAGCATTCTTACAGCAGTACTTCCTCTTGGATAGACTCGCACCTGCCATGATAGGGACTCTAATAGCAAGGGTGGAAATATATTGAGAATGAGGGTGGGTTTCTGGGTCATGGGGACCTCATGTCCTCCTCAATACTTCTCCATATGAGGCCAACCAAGTGAACCACCAGTGTCTTTGTTAAATATTTATCCCCTGTCAATAATTAAATGCTCATTATCTGAACCTGAAGAGTGCTGTGATTCCAAATGTAATGTGCTTCTAATGCATGGGGCGATAAAGCACGCCTATTAGCTAGGCTGCATGATGAAAGCTAGATGAGTACAGCCATACCCATTCTTTTTCAGTTGAACAGGTAAAAATAATCCGTGTTTCAAATGAAAAATTTACAACCGTTGTTCAGACTTTTTTGAAGAACATCTGAGGTTTTGTATTCTATGACTGTACATGATTTTGAACAAATGTCAGAGAAAAGAAGCTTGTTATCTCTGGCCCTTTTAATTTGAGTCTTCTCTGAAAGCAAGAGACTTTTCAGGAGATCTGTTCCTGGTACTGCCACAGCACAATCAACCACCCACACAGGAAATAATGACACATGAGCCAATTTAGGTGATAAGATACAGGCAGGGCATGAATACACAAATATACAATAAATATGCAAACAACAAGATCTGTTACCCAAGGGCTATGGGCTCACATGATAATATAAGTATTGTCCTGCAGCAATGCAGCACTCTCAACCAGTAGTGCTATCAATTAACTCCAGGAGGAAGTCAGCGCATCAACAATCCTTTGCCCCTTTCTTAAAACTTTAAAGCATTTTTAAATACATAATAATTTCCTTCTTTGATGTCAGGCATTTTTCATTGTTTGTTGTTATTATGATCTGCACTATGAACAACTGAGAATTACCCCAGCTGTTTTTACAAATGTCTGAGCGTGTGTGTGTGTGTGTGTGTGTGTGTGTGCACCCGTGTTCTCGTATGGCTCAAGGACCTGTCTGTGATGTAAACACAGGGAGGGTAAACACACAGGCAGCTTGTAGTCTCCATTGTTATTATCCTGTTTGTATAATTAGCCTTATAAATTGCTCACATCAAAGGCGCTGTCCCTTGAAATACTTCCATGCTTCTGTTAAAGTGAAGGAGAAACGAGTTGGGGGAGGAAGATCTGGTCCCCCTCCCATTGAGACGTGTTGAGCTTCTGCTGGGCATCTGGATTAAGCGAGGGAATGTAACCAAAGTGTGGCTATGTCTGGTGGCAATCCACTATTTGTCCTTTCTTTGTGATGCTATTTTGATAAGTTGTTAACCTGCCAGAATATGAAGGCTGCAGAGCGCTAGAAATGAACTAGTTCGCTCTTGTCGTCCGACTACGTTGTGCGACAAAAGTCTCGATTCGAGCAGCAACACCTTATTCTGTTGGAGAGTCGCTCCTCGAAGGCGTTCATGGCGTTGCACTTGACCAAAATGTCACGCTTTGCAAAGAAAGAAAAAGAGGGGTTAACATGATATAACCTCTCTCACCTTTGCACAGCTGCGGCCAATCATTGTGTGATGTGGTTGTGGTGCTTGGGTTGTCGGTTTGGGAACATTACAAGAAGGACATTGGCAAGGTGTTGGGAGAGGTGTTTTCAGACACTGTTCACCTAAGTACTTCAGTTGAAGCATAATGATGTATGTAACCTAGTCATATCAGCAACTATAGTGTGTAAAAAATATCACTCAATGAGGGGATTAGACATTTAAAATCACCGTTTGCAGCTCTGTATAAACCTAGTCACCACAGGAGGAAACATTTTTCCTGTCACCCTTTCGACACGGTGACATTGTGAATATTGCAGTGCCTTCATATTAACTCCTCCCTTCTTGATTAAAACATATCTACGGTATATTTAATGACCTTTATGACCTGTAGTAAGTGTACGGATGGGAAAGTGCTGGAGTACAGTATGTGCTGAATCTGCTGCACTCTGAGACGCTGGCGTGAACAATAATGGCTTGGCGGCTGGAAGTGATGAGAGACAGAAAGTGTCAGAGGGGGTTTGCACAAATTTGATTGACAGTGCCAAAGCTGCCTCCGCCATCAATTTAATGGTAATTATTATTTAATGTATATTACTTAAAAGCATATGCAAAATTAAGATTTTGTCACAAAAACACATTTTATATGGTATTTAAAGAATAATATGCATAATATATTGCTTGTTAATATTTATGGCAGAAGTTCAAGCATTTCTTGTCTTGAGCTAGTCCTCTGCTGAAAGCGTTGACTCTCATGATCTCAATTAATAACTAAGAAAGTAAGAAAAGGAGGAAGCAGCACAAAACTGGAAGCTTTTTACACAGAGGAGACAAACCTGCCATGGGGAATCTATCTCAGGTTCAGATTCACTTATGTGTAAGAACAAGAGACTGGCCTCCTTCAGGGTATACTTCAAGAAAGCACACTGGAAAATACATATTTTCATGATAGATATGAAAGAAGATATTATGTGTGAACTGAATGTTGTATATAATCTATCAGATCTAGATGGAAAGTCTGCATTTGTATTTCAAAATGTTTTCTTTTCAATCAAAAAACAGAACTTGTTTAGTTTAGAGGCTAGTTAATAAACTATGCAGCACAGTAAGAGTTTCTGAGACTGTATTCATGTGTTGAGAATATAATCTCCTCACATTACTGTGTAATGAGAGTTATTTGTAGCCATTAATTGACAAAGTATGCTGTGTGTCCTGTGGACTCCCAGTGGGCTTTCTTGCCAAGCCCATCTTCTATTGAAGTTGAATGCACCTGCTCTCAAGTGAAGTGACGAAAGACAACGGGTACCTTCTGGATATGGCCGACACAGAGTCATAAAAATGCACAAAGAGATGCACAAATCTATATTAACATAAGATTGTGTAAACCTGACAGGCATTTAACGAGCTGAAAGAAATGAGTTATTCCTAACCTGAAAGAAAGCACTTAATCAAGTTCAACGTGTCAAAGATATGTTGTTTCTTTGATAATAGTGAAAGTAATAGTAATGACGATTGGTATCTACCTCTGTTCTTACCCACAAACACAGCCTATTTGTGATGAATTAAAAATGTCCGATTTTGGAGACTCCCAGTGGTAGTAGCAAAAAAGCATGGCAGACAAATGCATGCAGCTGAACTGCCCACCACCGCCACCGATCTGCCGTGGTAACAGAGAGCATGAAGGGGAGGCGAAAGTAACTCATAGTTTCCACCAATTTTTACAGGTACATATATCTCATTTTCCTACAAAGGACAACAATAAAATCAGACACAAAATCTACACATCACATTTAACAAAGTCAATGTGTCACCCTCAGCTCTGCCATTATACTGGCTTGTAAATAAATATTGTCCTGCTCTCTGTATATTATCTCTTTGTTCTATTAGTGCAGAGATTTGAGTGTGATGGACACATAGATGAGGGTTTGACGGCCTGTCATCTCTCACACTGAAACCGAGTGTTAATATAATTAAATTATGAATGAGTGCATGAATATTATATCAGTATGGTAGTGCTATCAGGGAATTCAGTGTTGCTTTCCAACATCAACAATTCTACGATTCTACGAACCTCTTGATCCACTGCTGAAACACAATGCAAGGGTATTCCAGCATATCTGAGTAATGTGAGTCAATCTCTCCGTCCTAATATAGCCCTATCCAGGAGAGGAGGTCACCGAGAGAGCCACAAGGACGAGGAGAAAACCAGTTTACGAGAGGACAACAACTAAGGTTAAAAGATAAAATAAATCTGCTTAGTTTATTCTCTGGCAACCCCCTGAGGGAGAGAGACCATGAACTGACAGGCCCTATGTAATTCTTGACAGAGGAAAACTTTGTATACAGACAGTCTCAGCAACATGTTATTAAAAAGAGAAGCATGGCCGTGGAAAATAAATAAATAAAGAAAAAAATACTGATTAAATTTTAAGCAGCTGGCGGGCCGATAGTTTGCCCGAGGCATATTTGTCAGTTTCAAAGGGTGTTTTTATTAATTTTGTATTTTGCATTTTGTTAGTGGAAAGAGCTAACTCCACCGGGAGCGCCACAAGCTATAGCCAGCAGAGCCTATAGCAGGGAAAAGGAGACGCAGAGCATGCCAAGCAGATCCTGCACACTTAGAGAAAGAAATCAGCTCTAGATCACCAGCATAACCCACAGACCCCCCACCCTCCACCCTCCACCCAAACAGTACACACAAAACACACAGACATGTTCACAGAAGTAATGTATGCACTATGTACACAAGTACAAATATTAGAGTAAACTGCACTGCATTTGTATTGTATATAACCAACATATTTTTCCAGTTAGCTGTTTGAATTAGATATACATTTCGTAGTCTTTATCCTATTGTGTAGATGTACCTCTTTTAAACTGTTAGCACCACACTGCAATAGCAAATCTGCTGCTTAATTTCCTGATCTTTCACATGAATCATCAACCAGTGAGGGTGCTGACTTCTTGCCTGGGAGCTGTATGCTTTAGCTTGAGTCTTTTATTGCATCTTTGAAGTGCTGAGTTAGCATGATATCCATATCATGTGTGTAGCTCAGGGCCACCACTGACCTTCTAGGTACCCAAGGCGGATATTTCATTTGAGTAATTTCATAAGTAACTCCTAACTCAAAGGAAAGCTGGTTACTTATTATTGTCACCACTGATCAGTTTATATCTCATTCCTAATTATTTGGGCTACATGTATAAACACGTGGGATCACACCTAATTCAGTGCTCATTGCATCACACTTGGATAAAAATGTGTGATTTTAGGCTATAGAAATGAAATTGACTTGACAAAGCTGTAGTAGCCCATGCATGCATGGATATTTACATTTTGACATGAAGCAGGGTTAGCTTAACACTTGTCTCATAAATGCATCGTATGTTGTATGTTTTGTATGATTTTATTAAACTGTTCAACATTTGCACAGTGGAGACCGACGGAGTTTCCTACCTCTTTTCAACTCGGTGTCAGGACGGTGCTTGGATGTACTGACCTGAAAACAGCGATGACAACCGGGGCTCACGATAATCAGAGCAGTGCTCTATAGCTGCTAGAACTGTCTGAAAGCAAAACTCATTTTGGCTGTGCTGGACACTGACCTCTGATCGAGCAGCCTGCAGCTGATTTTCATAACCTAACCTTGGGGGCGGCTGTAGCTCATGGGGAGAGTGGTCGTCCTGAAACCACAAGGTGGTGGGTTTGATCCCAGGTCTCCCCATAGTTTGCATGTCTAAGTGTCCTTGATGAAGACACTGAACCCCCAGTTGCCTCCTGGGCACCTTATGGCAGCACACTGCCTCTTAATCACCAAGGATGGGTTAAATGCAAAGACCAATTTCCCCAAGGAATACGTACATATAAAAAGGATACTTTATTCTTCTTTCTTAATTGGTTTGGCATCTGAAATGATTCATTCTTAATTTGTTGTTACTTAATTCTTTGGTGCAATACAATCTGCATTGCAATCCATCCATCCATATTTCCATTCATCTGTCCATTTCGCTCACTTGTCTGCTGGTAGCCCAGACACCAGCCACATTCTCCCTCTCCTCGTGGGTGATCCTGAGGCCAGATGGGATATAGCATAATCCCTCCAGTGTGTCCCGGGTCTACCCCGAGGTCTCTTCCCAGTTGGATGTGCCTTCCACAGGGAGATATGGTGTTGCATTGTTTTATATTTACCTGTACCTTGATATTAATTGTGATATTCAGCTAAATTCACATGTATTACAGTAGCTACCAAGATAATTATATATTTTTTTTTACAGAAATGTAAATATTTGCCAATGAAAACTAAACTTGAAGTGAACTAAAAAGAAGAAATGCAGAGCAAATGTTAATTTCTACCACATGTAAATTGTCAGGAAGAATCATTGTAGTACGAATGGAAAATTGAAACACCTCAATAAGGGAAACTTGAAATTCCACAAACTCCAGGCAGACAGTATCAAACGGCATTGACACTGAGCAGCAAAGGCTGCCCTCAGGCTATAATTTGCAGAAGTTTTACGTGCTGCTGGCTGAGACCGAGTGTGAAGACAAAGCTGTGTGTGTGTGTGTGTGTGTGTGTGTGTGTGTGTGTGTGTGTGTGTGTGTGTGTGTGTGTGTGTGTGTGTGTGTTTGTGTGTACACTATCCACAACATTACACTTGGCAATTGTATAGAAAATTGCCAGCATTTGGGTCAGGTAAGCCTCCCAAACCCACCAACAGCTTTAATCATCTTAAAAAAATAAATAGCCGTTGAGGTATTTGATGGCTATTAGCAAAGTATGTCGCATCTTCAAAATCACCTTTCATTTCAAAATACTCTTAAAGCATTTGTGTCAGACAGAGCAGTTTGAAGTAGATGCTACTTTGTTGTGTAAAGGTGAAGGAGTTAATTAGGTGATGGGAAGGTGACTGATGCTATGTATACAGCACATACGACCGGGAGAGAAGCCAAGTGAGCTGCTAATCATGCCCTCCACCCCCTTACTCCTGCATTCATCTCCAACCGCATGCTTTTGAAGTCAAGGCTGTCAGGAGCTATGTGACATGCACTCAGTTTTATTGGATTGCATGGAGAAGGTATGCTTTGTTTATCATGGTTGATTTTGAATAAATCTCAAATAAAACACTAAATTACATTTAAGTGATGTGTTCAAAGAAGCTCACTCAAAATAGGACGAAGTTAGAGGCTTCTTTGCTGTTTTCTTTTTTCCTGGTAAATTAACTCATGTCCTATACAGTAATGGAGACTGCATGTTAATTTGAGCACTTGATGAGAGACAGTGACACTAATATCAAAAAATCTAAAATGAATAAAACAAAGAAATATGACTGGGTTTTCTATGCTGAAAGTTAAATCAGTAATCAAGAGTTTATAACATAATATATCTGTGGTGTTTCTCAGAAGTCATGATTGTTGACATGACTATATCAGCAATTACACAACACACATTTTGTTTTAGTATTCAATACCCAACAGACTATTTTACCACTCTTGTGACAGCTCATGGAAAAAACAGCACACACTGTTGTAAGTATGCCTCAAAATCAAAATCAGAAACAACAGTTACAAAGGTGAATATGAATGAAGCAACACAGGACTGGACAACAATACACAAAAAAGTCAAACAATTTAAAGGAAACGACATATCTCATCAGTACGCTTGTTTAAGTGTGTGCACCGATGTCCATATTATAAGAACATTTAAAACAAAAACAAAAAAAAACAAAATATATATATATATATATATATATATATATATATATATATATATATATATATTTCTGCATTAGACCAGTTGCTGCGGGTCTAACCCAGAACATCAACATACTGCATATTATATAATAGAGTCAGCTGCAATAACCAGATATAACTTACTGAAGCAAAACATTTTAATATGTTGCATTTTGCAGGTTGTGTTGGGTTTTGCTTGCTTATATGATTATTAAAATCACATTCAGTAGAATTTTGTTTTGTTTACATACAGCAATAATGTTAGCACTGCAAACAAAATAGTAAAGTAGTAACAGTATGTGTATGCCTTTGCAGATATGGATAATTTCCCCTCAAATAATTCTGTTTTTGCTTTATTATCAACAAATAAGTATTTTTTGTAAACTCCTCAATCACCATTCGATTTATGCAACAAAAAAAACTAGCCCAGTGTGCTAGCCCAGTGTGCTAACGGTAACTTATTACGATCCAGCTAGACTCCTTTTATGCTTGCAATTAACTTAACTCACTAATAACTTCCGTCTAACACAAACGTCCAATAAGCAATAACGTGGCTGTTGATGCAAGTGTTATGATAATGATGGTCATCCATATCGTCATTGTTTCATTTGTTTCATTTTTCTGAGCACAATTTTCCTCTTACTGGATATTCTTCACCTCTCGTATGATGAACATCTATCAACTCTGATATTCAATGTATTGCAGAACACGAATATAACTCAACTTCTCATTGTTTGTCTTTGAAAATATGCGCAAACCAGTGCAGCACTGCTTCATACAGTGATAGCTACTGGTCGCATGCAAAAATGTCTTAATTGATCACAGGCTGTGATCCAAATCAAAGCAGTTAGGATCAAACCTAAAAAACTATTATGAATTAATGAATGATCCATTAATGCATTATTGATGACAAAAGAATTACGGGCTTGACACTTGTGTGTTGTTGATAGATGGATGTGCAGAAGAATTAATTGAACTCAACCGTAAGTCATAATTTCCTTCCTATAATCTTCTTCCATAACAACTGGCTTCAAAACAGAATGAAAATGAGTAAATGGACAATTACGGGAAGGATACCATTAAATGGTATGTGGCTCTTTTGCAAAACAATCTTTAAAATCTGTTTCCATTGCACTCATAAACGATCCATGAAATACTACAGCCTGTATGCATGGGCAATCACCTTTTCTTAGTAGATTTATTGAATATTTTCATATTAAACAGTTTGTTCATCATAAATTCACAAAAGCATCATAAATTCACAAAGGTTTTTAGATTTTAACAATCTGGATTTTATTTGTATATTACTATATTGTGTTGCCATCCAGGTGAAGAATACAACTTCAATAAGATTACAACTTTGCACTCTAAATTATACCAACATTTCCAACTAAGTGAATACCTGAAATGAATATATAGGGTGTTGCACAGAGATTGACTGGAAAATGCAATACAATAAGTGTGTTTTTTATTTTGTATTTTATCCTTTGCATATTTGAGAAATGTCTGCAGTGTCTTCCTAAAACCCAGAACCCAGAACCCTTGCTGCACGGCATAGTTTCTGTTGTAGAGCGTCGACTCTAGAAGTAAACTGTTGTGGTGTAAAAGACCGCACTGACCTCCTATTTAGTGTTGCCTTGTGCCTGCAGGATCCCTGGTGAAAACAAGGCAGATTTTGAACATGCAATATAGAGGTATAAGACCTTGTTTCTCTACTGTGTCTCCCAAAGCCCTTTTACTGTCCGTCGAGCTCCCCTGCCACCGCTTGTTCTCAGACATAAAATAATCCAGTGATGAAGTGCAGTTCAGCAGGAAATACAACATAACAGCATTACAGTGTGTGTTGCCTGAAAGCAACTTACTGCATAAACGATGTTCTTGGAAGGCTTGCACTTAACCAAGCAATTTATTTTATATAATAGTTGCCCATTCTCTTATTTAGACAACAATAAGCCAAGGAGATACATTACACAAACAGCTGATGCTGCAGCACTATCAACATTAATATGATACACTACATTGTTTCCCCTCCACCAACTCATACACATTAAATTCACACATGCCTTTTGAGTTCCTTATTTTTATCATTCATTTCCAAGCCAAAGCTTATTAGAATTTTCTTTTTGTCTCTGCTTCGGTGGATGGGAAGCATTCTTTATTTAATTCCATTAACTCTGTATTGCTGCTCAATCTTTGGTGCTCTGAGCATCAGCGCTGTGGCTTGGCTGTCTTTTAGCAGTTCTGCTTCAGCGCTCTTCGATAGAACATGACAGTTACATTAATGTCTCCATGTAAATTGCTGTCTACATGTAGGAAACAAGCAAAAGGGAAAAAAGAAAACATGGAACATTCATTGCCCCATGACAGGAGGAATTACAACAACATTCATTGTGTGGAGCCCCAAATGGCCAAGTCTATTATAGTGTACAGCAGTTTCACTGAGAATCCAACCAGGAAGATGGACAGCATAAAAAAGCAATGACAGAAAACACTCTCACAGTATTTTTTAACTAAACAGTAGAAACATAAAGGAAATAGGGGTCAGGGCTTGTGTTACATCAATTTTTTGTGGCAAAGTGTATATGCTTTTCTGAAGCATATACACTAATGGTACCCTGTAGATGTTTTGACCACGAGCTACAGCAATAATTTGATGAGCAGGTCCTTGCATTGTTTACATATGTCGCACCAGCATACATACTACGGACATGGGGAGAGTTCAGTAGTTATTCCTCGTGACAGGAGACGTCCATGCCTTTTGCGTCTCACACTTAAAATGTCAGACTTGTGCTTTTATGTCTTTTATGGAATCTCACGACATTTCATTAATGTAAAGTAAAAAGTGATGTAAAGTTAGTGATAATATCACCATCGCTCTGTGGACTGCTCTTCCTTAGCTTTTGCTAAACTGCACTAACGGGCAGTAGAGGAAACCACAATTTTTTCAAAGTGAGGATTTAATACTAATGCAAGAGATTGGCAATGTTTTCACTGGACTATACATTTAATTGGTTTTAGGACAAATAGATGTAACATGTTATATGTGTGTATTCTTGTTAAAATGGACTCATCATCATCATGCTTTACACATATCTTGAGGTGGAAAATTGTTTTGTTCGACATTAATAGCTTGGTTGACCAGTATTGGTTGAAACAAGAAATCTCGGACAGAGATATCTCCAAAATATGGGAAGCAAAATCATCTCCATGGCTCGATTCCACCAGGAGTACCGGGAGGAAATAATATGAATTGATGTAATGTGTGTAAACTGTGCTTTTTAAGGCCGTATACAACATGTTTTGGTAATACTTAAAGTCCAGTTTACAGTATCGTTTTAAAGCATTGTAGCTTTACTTATTCATGGTGTCTGTTTTGGTTGCACCAAGGACATTGTTTATCACTACCACCACCGAGCAAGTCAGAATTACACAAGCACATAACGAGACATTTCAGAACGTGATCACGACATTTGGTTCACTAAAACTGCAACAACATAAAAAAAGCACATCAGGCACATTGCCACTAGCTATGGGGATGTAAAATATTGCAGTTCTTTCCAGTTGCTTTTGATATTTTAAAATAACTGTATTTAACATTTTAAACATTAATATATTTGTAAACAACTTTATGCTATGTGTATGTTGTTATCTGAGCTTCTCCTTGCCTTGTTGACATCTGGATCAGCATGCACAGCTGGGCCAGCTGTCCATGCTGTTAGCACATGTGAGCGTATGTTAGCGCATGTGAGCGTATGTTAGCGCATGTGAGCGTATGTTAGCACATGTGAGCGTATGTTAGCACATGTGAGCGTGAGACACTCACGACCACCGTTCTGCACTGCTCTCATACAGCTGATAATGCTTTCCCGGCCATCAGCGTGATCACAGAAGCGGAGTGCTCACCCTCCAGCTCCACCTCAGGTAAACACTGTTAGCCATAAGCTGCCGGCTCGCCGTCGACATGTTGAGAGCCATTGAGAGGCATTCAAAATCATCCCAATCTCCAATTTGGAAAACCAAATGTTTTTTCTAAGATTTAATTGTAAAAATAAGAAAGAATAAATGCACTATCATGTAAAATATCTAGGATTAAGCTACACACTGTACAGTGTTGTTGTGCAAAATCTATACAAAGTAAAACAACACAGCGTGTGTGATCTCAGGCTATACAGAGAGACACTGATGAGAGCATTGGCTTTTTTTGAAGTCAGGTGGGGATTCTAGACTTGAAAGCACATCTAACACAAAAGTTGTGCTGTCAAGATGACAACACCATGACCTGAAGACACGTCTAAAGATGAGTGTCTCTACCATGACCTGAAGACACGTCTAAAGATGAGTGTCTCTGCCTTGCTTCTGTTGTACTGGCACATTTTCAGGCTTCTCTTCTGACTTCACAGTGAGCCACATACTGTAGCAAGGCAGAGTACCTAGGAGCCACCCTCATTCTGTGTCTCTCACTCACTTTCTTTACTCTTAAGAAAAGAGAGTGGGCAAGTGTGTGCTGGCTTTGATACAGTATTACATCTAAGGAGAAACCATTGTGAGAGTGTATTGTTTGTGTTATACCACAAACAATTTTTGTTATACAAAAAAATTACAAAAGCTATAATTTATAGAATTAAGTCACTTGATGTGATACATATATCTTATCAATGAAGTTTCAGAGATTTGTGTCTAACTTTTAAATATTAAGTTACTGATCCTCTTTGCAACAAAATTGCCAACCTGGGTTTGAAATCTAACAGTTTCCGCTTGGTGAACAGGAGAGGTGACAACAGTACGAGAGAGATTTTTATTATTATGCAATTGCTACAGATTTCCTAAAGGGACCCTAACAATATTCCTTTTACACTGTGCTATCCATCATGATAATGAATGGCAGTAACTTATCCTGGGACATAAATCTGGCAAGCCCCAACAGCCCTGTGACACAGCATTTAATTACAATGCATGTCTAATTGAAAGACCCCCGGAAAATAGTGGGATGTCTCTCTGGCTGTAGCAGGGTTAAAAAACGTAATTAATTATGAGGCACCTCCTTCCCTCTTTATTCTGAGTCACTGGCGTCCCTGCTTCAGTGAGCTGATGACATTTTCAGCCTCCCTTTCATCCTTCAGAGAAATGAATGACGTGGCAAGAGCGTTATCAAATGAGCTGTAGAGCCAGCCAGTGAATATGTCATTGAGTGTGACTGCTCCCTGAGTGAATTGTGATTTATTTGTATGGCTCCCTCGTCATGTTAGCTGGCTTGCTTACCCCCCCCCCCCCCCCCCCCCCCCCCCCCCCCCGTGGTTGACAGGCTCAGTAGATCATTTGGGGGGTCTCTAGGTGAGGTGCTGGCTAATGTAGTCTGGGACCCTCCTGAATAACAGCACCCCTGCGTTTGACCCCAGTTACCCCTCACTACATGGGACCGTTACCATTCATTGCTTTCCCATTCCTAATCAATAGTATGTGGGTCTCCCTCTCTTAGATACGGGGCTGCTGTTCTCTTCAGTATATTTTTTAGAGTGGGGGATCTTCCAAACAATACAACATGTCTGCATGGTAGTTTGTCATTAGATAATAGTAAATACATCTCTTGACTAGGAACGAGGAATCAATAAAAATGACCAATTCAAATTCTCTCTATAAAAACTATTACTCAACCAACCTGTGCACAGACTTAAATAACTTTCACACCATTAGCTTAATCTCTGTATTGACCCAGACTGGAGCGAAACGGGGAGGAAAGAGAAACAGAGAAAAAAAAAGAAGAATAAATGGACAGTGACATATACTGAAACTATCAAAGTTTTGGGAGCATTTTAATTTGAAAGAGGCTGGAGAGTTAATCTTAATTATATTTATTCATCATACGTATGTACTATTGCTGATAGAATACTTGTTGATAGTTACAGCTGTGCTCCTGACATTAGCCTGAGTAAAGCTTTTGTCAAAAAGGTATTTAAAACTCACGGAAACTTTGGAGAAACTTGCATCAAGGACAGCTTGGGTTTGTTGACACGGTACTTCCTGATCTTCATGTTAAAAAAAAAAAAGCACTTTAAAGTTGTTTATGTTTGAATCAAGTGTGAATAAGTAATGTATTCATCAGCCTTTCAAAATGCTCCCAGTGCCTCTGTTTGGCATGAAACAGCACTTACATGTACAAAGAGTTGTTGGTTGCTGGATAATACCAGGACAAGCGAAGGGACCTTGGAAAACTGGCTTAACAAAAAAAAGGTGATGCAGCTTCCCAAATAATAATTTTACCAGCTCCATACGTTTGTCATCCACACTGCCCTGCCACAACTGAGTTTGATAAGTGAATGCCTGAACCTGAAGTACAGTGTTGAAAGGCTGCCAGTAGACACTCAAAAGCCAAATCAAAAGCGTCACTGTAGAATCAAAAGAGTTCAGTCTTTCTCTGCATAAACATGAGAAAAATAGAGGTGGTGGGCTGTGTTGAATGCGAGCCAGTTCTGACATCCCCCGTAGTTCTTGCACTAACTCTGTGTTGTCGTATATCCTTTCCCCTTTGCTGTCAAATTCAACTGTCATTTAAGTCAAGTAAAATTACAGTTATGTATTTCATCCCTTACATGCATCTAGATTGGCCAAAGAAAGAAAATGTATTTTCCAGTATAAGAGGGTGCTTAAGAAGAAGTGAGTGTGAACATGACATGTCAGTGGGAGTATCAGAATGGAATTCACAAATAATACATTTATTTGAGATATTAGCATCATTAAAGGGGATTGCCTCCACACCGCTTGGCTCTGACGGCGCAGGCTAACGTGGAGGTGGCTGAGCAGAAATAGGGCGAGGGGTCGAGGTCGGAGGTTATCACCGCCGCTAACAGTGCTTACAACGGCAACAGTGCTGACAGAGCTAACGGTGTAAATCAGGTTTAGCTCACGCACACCGAGGTAAGCTGACGATACACGGTGGCGGGGCGGTGTTATCAGCGAAAGCCGCAGTCGAGCCCTGCTCTCCCACGCCTGCAGAGCGGCTAGCCAGTGGAACATGAACACGAAGGGAGGGAGGGTAGTAAACGGGGAGGGCCAACAGTTTCAATAGGAATGATTCACATGATGGCCCGCCCGGCTAGCAAAACAAAGAAAAGAGAAGCTCAAATAACAACACACACAGAGGGAGGGCATCTTCATTTTGCTGCCCAGGACGCCATTACTCCACTACATCCACTACATCCACTAAGAGCTCTTTTAAAACATGTTTTAAACGTTTCAGAACTATCATCAAAGTAGTTTCAAGAGAAGTAAAATGGTAAACCCACAAGTTATTGAGGAAAAAAACACATATAAACTTCTACAATGTTCATGTAACGATAAGTTAATACTTTAAATTGTCACCTTTTTTATTTTAATAAAAAATATATTCTACAACGCCCTATCTGTAACCGAATTTATAAACCAAATACAGTTGTCCGTTTTCACGTGGGGAGTTAATATTATACTGCAGGGAGACAATGTCCTCTTTATTGCATCACCTCATTGTCTTTCAATGACAAGATGACAATGTCCTCTGCTGTCCATATTGGATGAAAGAGAAGGATACGTAAAGAGCATACAGCGAGGGACACTAACATCTTATTAGAATAATGGCCATCAAGAGGACGTGGTCCCTGCGTGTCTGTTCACAGTAGTGAACAGACTTTCGTATTAGCTCCAGCTCTGTTGCCGGTAAGTGTCATGTAAAGTGACAGGTAATTTACATTTTTGATAAAATGATCCTGCATTTTTTATTTGTCTTTGAAATTAAAGACTTCTTTAATCATTGTGGATGGAAGGGGACTTAGCCGACGTACTCATGTGTTTCTGATTGCATTAGAACTGATGTGGCGTGGCATGATGGATATTTAATAGTTTTGCTGTCCCTCTGTATCATGTCAGGAGTCTGACATACACAGATGCTCCGGAGCATTCCAACCCATACAGAATTGCTTTAATTATTAGGTCTATCATCTTGGTTTTGAGATGAGAGGAGGGGTGAGGAGAGCAGAGCAGAGCACAGCAGAGAAGAAGAAAAAGAAAGAGTAGACGTATAGACGAGTGAAACAAGGCCATGCTTGCAGAGTCAAAGGTTGTTGTCAAAGGTTTGGAATTAGTTTATCAGACATTTGTGCATGGTGATGTGGTATCAAACTGACATGCCATATCTTGTTTGTCTCCAATACTTTTTTCTCCACAGTCCTCGTAGTGGGGCCTAATTGCTGTGAGTATCTACAGAGGCCGTGAAGAGCCCACGGCAGCCCTGTAGTGCCCCAGGCAGTGTGCTGATCAGACCTCTCCCTCAGCTGCGCTAAACTGTCATCTTCTACTACAGCCATGTGTTTTTATATTGCAGCATAAAACTGATTTTACTCGTTTTAAAAAGATCAGATGTTGGCCATGCCAATATGAGTAATTCAAAAGAAACACCACAATTGCGTCACCAGTACCGCAGAAACATTCATCTGTGCATAAGCGTTGGCAAGACTATTCTTGATAATCCAGAGCTATAATGAAGGAACATAAAACGGAAATACAAATATTCCTAGAATACTTTTTTATGGAAATAAAGAGGACAGATGAGAGCAGAGGCCAGAGAGTGATTATGTATGAGAGAACAGCCACTCTTATGCTGGCACCTGCAGCATGCGGGCCATCTGCATAGAGGGCCTGGAAATGAGGATGACAATGCTAATCACTGCCATGGAGGCCTGACTGGTGTGGATGAATGGCCATCCCAGGCTCTAAACACACTGAGTAGCGCTCATCACACAATGTTTTTGTCTGGGCATGCCAGGTCCACAAGCCTCCACCAACCCCGCCCTTTTCCTGTACACACTCCATCACTCAGTGGCAACATGTGTATGGCTTCCTGTCAATTCAGGAAGTCTTGGTTCATGTCCCAGCCACATTAATGGACTAGGCAGAGGATACTTAGTCATTTCCTATTTCCCTATTGAAGCAATTGTTTTTGGCTATTCTCATTCATCGTTGCCCCCCAAAACTGGATCATTATCTGTTTCTTGTTTCTGTATTGGTTGTTTCTTTCTTTCTTGCCCTCAATCCTTCATCCTAGAAATCTAGCATGTGCATCTTTGAAAGGTGTTTTCTTTTGGTACGTGATTCAAAGACAGCAGGCCCAAGGTGTTATTTTGAATATATGTTTTGTAATGAAGTCTTAACATTTGTCATAAAAAGGGGCAGTGATGTACTATAGCCTCAGGTCAAATCAAATTATCAGAGCAAGTGAAATTGTCTAGAGGATAAGATCAATCTAATGACAGATGTATTTTCATGACTGATGAATCAAAAGGCTAAATCAAATAAACAGGATTTTCAATTCGAGAAAAAGGTCTGGTTAATTCCTTTATCCTTAGAATATGAGAAGAATAAATGGAGAATGGCACATTTACACGCGCAGATAAAATACTGTGCCAAGACTTTCTTTGGGCACAGGGAGGGAAGGCCCATAGTCTCACTTTTCATCCTGATGGTTTCCAGCTGTAGTGTGGGCTTGCTTTTGCGGGTGTCCCCATAAGTGAATGTGAAGAGGACCAGCTGCCTGGCAGCCGGGATCTCTTTGCATCCAGATTTTGGTAACCAGTAAACCTCTGTGTCCTTATAAAACTGGATGGTCTTTCTGAGGTAATCTCAAAACCTGCTGTTTGGATCCATTAGCTTGCATACAACAATATAGAATGCATATTGTGCATAGCAATTTCAGGGAATGGTAACAGGGATGTACAAAGATCTCTTATAATTCTAATCTTTTAGAAGTTGAGAATTCAAACCAACAGCAGTAACAGATAAAATTCCTAAAACACCAATATAGGTTACCTATTATGATGAGTTTATTGTACTGCAATTGCCATTCTGTATTTGCAAACATGACCTTTACATGTGTTAATGCTATCTAGATAAGCACAAGTTAGTTTACTTAATGGCCCACTTCATGGAGAGTTTCAGTGTGTTTTCATCCATATAGTGTAATTGGATCATGCTTACTTTGGGCAGGTTTTATTTGTGATGAAAGGAAAGAAGTTGAAGGATAACCATGTTGGTCAGCTAGTAGGTCAGTCTGCAAAACTTTGGTCAAATGCAAGATATATTTACAGCTAGATTGCCATAACATATTGTGTAGGGATTATTGTGGTCCCCAGATGATGAGTCTCAATAGTTTGGTGGTGGCCTGACTTTTTTTTTAGCACCACCATCAGAACACAAACACGTTGGTACCATGCTAAATGTAACATCTAATTATGTATTACAAATGATTACAGTCGAAATGATTGGCGTCCAAATAGTGACAGTACAACCATCATCAGGCCAAAGTTTCGGCTTGCAGACATAGATCATTAAGGTCTAACGCAACATTTACCACAACATGTTATGAGCAAATTCATACAGAGTGAAATTTTTCCATTTTGGACAAACCATTCACTTTATTTACCACAACATACAGATTTTTTTTTTACATTTTAAACTGTTTTAAAAATAGCCTTGACACATTTATAAAATATTAAACGAAAGAAAAATATCTATTTTGAATACACATAAATGTAGTAATTAATTACCAAAACTTTTTCAAAGTTTGTCCACATTCAGTTTAAACCTGGATCGCTCTTTCAGACTGAGAAGTCCGGCTTTTTAGTGTCCTGTTGCAGCGGGTATGCACGCTGCAGTTTAACTTTCATGCGGGGGCTGTCGGAAAGCACTTCATTCTAATGTGCCCAAGTAAGAAATAAAAGCCCAGACAACTGCATTACTGTCCAACCTGTCAGCTTTGTTAAAATATAAGCTCCATCCTGCCTGCCAGAGCCTTAAAAGCTGAGCTGGCAGAGCGCATGGCTGGAAGTGACAAAGGCAGATAACTGCAGCTGTAATTTTAGGAAAGGAGAATGGACACTTAAAGGCATATTTATCCATTTACAAGGAGTTTATTCTGTTCTCTATGAATCAATGATAAGCAGCATGCAGGAGACACAAGATACAATTTCCCACTCTGAAGTATCTCCCTTGTCACTACAATGAGAATTAAATTCAACATGCTGTCAGGTGTAATGGCATGCATGGTTCCCCTTAGCTGCAGTAAGCTTGTCTCATGGGGCAGAACAAACCAAAGTAGCGTGAAAACAAGACATTTCCTTTTGCTAAATCATAAACCCATTCTTTAAAAATTAAAAGAATTGCCTAAACAAATACCCTGAGATGGTTGTTAAAACATCTGCTATGACATAGTGCAAAACAAATGTCAACATATTTACAATATAAAAGATAATTTTACTACTCATTAGCCTGCATTTCTTATGGCAGTGTTAAGTCATTACAGTGACATTTCATTAGATCATACAACAACTTGAGTTGGATGTGCCTTTGATATTTCCCTCTATCACACTCATAATTCATTACCATTCGTAAGCCAGATCTTTCACAAAGGATATAGTCACTTTAAGTATATCTGACAAGTCCAGCTGTTTCTCAGATTGACTCTCAGCAGATTGCGCTTCCATGCTTCAGTTGGAAGGCTCAAGTCCCTCAGCATTGCGTTTGGATATTGAGATGTTTCATGCAATTATGAAAACTTCATTGCTCACATAAAACGTCCATTTATTTAATCACAGTCTGTCTTTAGGTAGTGTCTGTGCATTGATGCAGTGCATCAATGCACAGACACATTTTTTCTTATTCAATGAGTTCGATCAAAAAAAGAATAGTCACGAATAATACCTAAGCAGAGACACCCACATGGGACGAAGGAGACCTCTTATCTGAGCCAGCTTGGGAAGCATAAATAAATGAGTAAATTTGCTCCAGCTGTATAATTGGCATACAATGATATTCCCTTATCCATCCAATTCTCTGTAGAATTCATATAATCCATACTTGTAGATATGGACTTGTTTAGAGCCATGGAATAAATAGCCACATTGAATAAATATGCGGAGAAGAAAATCTATATATGTAAGTGCTTATCTTAAAATTAAAGTTAGATTTATAAATGTACAAGTGTATTATCAGCTTGAGATGGAGTAACTTGACATGGATAGGATAATGCCCTCAGACACAAACAAGTGAAACAAAGCAAATGCTTGTGTATGTTCTGTCAATGCAAACTGATACGATGATTGTGACTTTAAAGAATGACATTTTCATGACTAACCTCCTGTCGATAAGCACTCAACTTGAGAGAGCAATCTTAACATTGCTACTCAATCTGCTCATTTCAACATGATTTGTTTTAATATTCTTGGAAATATACTGTGTAGTTTAAACAAAGCTACTGCCTCCACATACTATTGTGAAGTTATGGAATGACAGAGACACATTTTAGCTAATACCACTCCACTGCATGTCCACAACTTAACACTTAACTGCACTCCATAATGGGAGCGTTGGCCTTGGAAAGGAGCGATTGTCTTGTAAGTACGCATGATGTGCTAGCTGGCAGTGGAAACCTAGCCGCGTGGCTTACATTGGCTCATTTACAGTGATGCTGATCAAAATGCAATATGCATGGCCAGACGACACACTCTCAAAATTGTGGAATTATGAATGTGAACCTGTACAGAACTTTACTGTATGACTGTCATATTTGTTGTAATTGTTTGGTTACCTTTTTCAGTCCAATAAAAATGGGAATAGAAAGAAGTTGATTGAATTTGGTGGAGAATTGAGAAGTGTTCTACTTTATCTATTCTGTTGCATGTATCATTGTAGTTCACATGATAATTAATAGTAATTATATTTTGTGTTATACTTAATATAACACAAAAGGGAAAAGGTATATTAACATTTTTGAGCTTAGATCATATTTGTCCGTAATCAATAAATTAGGGGAAATGCCAGTTCACAGTTAAAATTGAGTCTCCAGTCAAGCTGTTGAGTCTGCAGTTAATTTTTTTTTTCCTTTCTTTTTTTACATGTTGATCATACATTTAAATTGCGTCATGTGAATTGATTCCAGTGCAGCAGCACAAAAAGCCTGAGCGGAATGGCACAGCCACAACATGCTTGAAAGATGAGCAACTCACCCTTTTCCAGCCATTTATTGCAAACCTTTTCTACAAAGTGCTCCAATCGGAGCCATTACACGACTGAGGTGAAAATATTTGCTTTCATCGCCCATCTATTTGAACACTGGCCACATCCCCAGCCAGCATAATGCTCGGTGTATAGCAATCACACTTTTGCTTTGCATGTCATCATTTCCAAACAATTTACCAGCTGCAATTAACTGACTCCAGTTGTCATCACAGTGCTTTGTGAACTCTTCAGGACAGAAGTTAATTTATTAAAGAGACTAAAATAAAAGTATGCATTAAAAAGTGCACATGTGCATACAGTCTATACATGTATCACTGATGATTGCACATACCAATTGAAAATAAAAATGATCTCCATCTGATAAATTAGAAATAAAGCTGTTTGACAGGCCCCATTTGGTTAGAACAAATGTGAGGCATGAAAAATTGTTTGACACACTTTCATAAAAGCAAGTGGCAGCGACCCATCCTTTAACATGTGGTAATGGCCTCTCGTTGTTAGATTCAATGGAAACAGCTATTCATACTGTTATGTGATTGAAAAGAAAATTGAATCCTTTTGATGTTATAAATGTGTCTATTACCGCATTTGCACACAACATTGCTATGGAAATTATAGAGAAAAGAGTTATTCTCTGGAGGAAATATGAAATATTGAATTATTTTGCTGCCTGAATATCAATAGTGTATGCGTTCTAAACCAACTTTAAAACTATATGATTTTTCACTTGACTGAAAGCCTAAATTTACTATACTATATAGTATATATATATATATATATATATATATATATTATATGAGAAAGGGTTAATGGTTAGATATGTTCTAATGAACAGCCTCTGCAGTTTACTGCTAAAGTTATGAGGAACTTTCTCTCTCTTTTACCTGATGGGATGTATCTGCTGCTACTGTTGGAGTTCAAAAAAGGTTCATAGGTGTGATGGGTTAACACCACAGTTAGTAGCTGAAACATTATTTCATAAGGACATAATCCTATATGTCAGGGTCAGCGTGGATATAAGGGATCCACTTTCTTTGTGAGATAGAGGCATTCAAAGGGTTATTCAGAGGATATCAGTCGTTACATGTGGAGGCCCCTGTGCTGGAGCCTTTTGCAGATGCATTGGATATTTTTTTCAGATTTTTTGTTCGGGTCCATATCAATTTAACTGAGTCTCTGAGTCTGCCATACTGTATCACAGGTGCCCTGTACAAGTGCAGTCATATACTGACCACTGAGCAGCTCCACTACAGCGGTTGGGGGTTAAGTGCCTTGCTCAAGAGCCTCCCGGCTGGAAAGAAGTGAAGAATCATGCATTCACTTCTCCACGCTGACATTTACCTCTGGGTTGGGAAATTGAACATGTTTACTTCCAATATCAGGTTATCTGATCAGTTTTGAATTTGATTTAATGACTGAGGCCTTGTATTATGTTAACAAGTGGATTTCAACTAATGATTGATTTCAGTATTGATACATTTGTGTATTATTTTATATTGATATTGATGGTTTTCCATTGCTCTCGGTGAAATATTCAAATTGCTTGTTTTATCCAACAAAATATACAAACTCAAAGATGTTTTATACATGACAAATTAGAACATACATAATCACATTAAAAAAGATAGATGTTTGGCCTGTTTGCTTAAAAAATCTATTTATTGATGGTTTGTCAACTTACTCTTTCAGCTCTCAAACAGGTTAATTATATACTATTATTCCTACCTTTGAAAGAAATACTGACACAAAATACTGAAATCAAAGCCAAGAATACTTTTCCATAATCATTTTTTAGAATCAAATTTTGTCTCGGCTTGCATGTGATTCATTTAAAAGATGGAGAATGCAGAGCTAGCAAATGTGATGTATTTGCAGTCTGATGAAGGCACAGACAAAGGTTTAAATATCTATTTAATTTCCCCATTGTCACATTTTTATATACCTATGTAATGATCCATAGACCTATAGTCTAATGTTGTGGTCGTATATATACGACCACAACATATATATATATATATATATATATATATATATATATATATATATATATATATATATTTGTTTCAACCTTTATTTATGTACAAAAACCTCCAATTAGTACAGCATTTCAAAAGTTTCAAAAATTATAAATTATTTACAAAAGGAGAAAAACATATTTTTGACTCATTAATAAACCATTGCATATAAAAAAAACATTTTGATAGAAAGATTAGGTGAGTGACCATCACTCATCACATGGTGAGGGAATGCTTTTCTCTTACTGTAGCATACAGTAGGTCAAGCTGTATCCCAAATTCAAGGTTTGCTCCATGATTATACATTATACATCTCCTCAACGCTACAAAGGGGGTCAACACAGTATTAAGCTTTGAAATTTTACTGATAGAAAATAGAGATTATGAACATGCTTGATTCCTTTCTGAATGTGTTTTTAATTTATAATCAATCTGGGATAAATTTACCATTTTAACATCTTGCAAAGTGATTCATTTGCTCAGATGTAAATTTAGGTCAGGAATGATAAAAAAACACAACGCTATTCATTTTACTTTACAGTTCCTGAGTGCTTTTAGTGTGTCTAAAGTAACATGTGTCACATGTTGCAAAACTACTGACAAAACTTACAAGAAACTAAAGAGGAATCTGTATTCATGATAGTACACCTCCATAATTTAACCCTTCGTTGAACACAAGCTGCTTTCTGATCACTACACCACAACATTATTCAATTGCCTTAATGAGTGCATTTAAAGACTTTTCAGCAATGCTCATATTTGATGTTTGGGGCCTGTTGTAAAACATTTTGAAGTCTCAGCAAATGGTTGTAATAGGTTCCTTTCAAAATGGTGATAATGATTATGGATGTATTCAAATTAAATTAAATCTCAAAGACTGTGATGCAAGTCACTGTGACTAACTCGAGCGCATCAATCATTTTTCTGAAGCTTACTGTCAATTCACTCGGAGGTACTTTTGATGTCAGACACAAAGGAATAATAATTGCTTTAATTCAAAGGTACACTTTATACTTACAATTTCAATCACATTTCTATCTCGGATCAAAAGGATAAGTTTACATTATGCTCTGGAGCAATCCCATCCCTGAGTTTGAGGACAGATTTTCTGAATGTTTAGTAAATAGAAAAGCAGATGGTTCGCTTTTCTGCACTCATTACATTAGAAAGATGCATAAAGTTTCCACCCCAAAGGACATAAAACACCCAAACATCATGATTAAAAATGAGTATAACATGAGAGGTGGCAAATATAGGCTCTGATTACTAATTTCAAATTGCATTTTTGGCATTTTGGTCTTTTGCTAAGGCATTTGATCAAAAGTTGTATGATACAAAAATAAATCCTTTCAAGGCTGGACCGAAGTAGGCTCTGCATTCCATGTGCGGCAGGAAAGCTGTCGTGCTTCTTCCACATTATCACAGGAATGCTGAGGAAGTCAAGCAAAGTGATGCATTTTGTTGTTAACATGATGAATGTGACCTGAGGACAACGGGGTATTAATTTGCATGTGATTAGCAAGGCTGTGATTGAGTGGATACAGAAGTGGCACGCTGTGGTGTGTTGTTGCTGTGTCATGCGGTTGTCATCCGGTGTGTGTGTGTGTGTGTGTGTGTGTGTGTGTGTGTGTGTGTGTGTGTGTGTGTGTGTGTGTGTGTGTTTGAGAGAGAGAGAGAGAGAGAGAGAGAGAGAGAATGTGTGTACTGTACGTGTGTGTATTTGAGTGTAAAAAAAGCTCAGTGGCTGCAGGTGTGAAAGTAGCCCAGGCTGTGAACTCCACACACTCCCTCATCCTCTCTCACTTCCTCTCCAGCTCATTTCTTTTTCTTTTTCTCTGATTTGGTTATACACTGCTGCACTCTGCTCATTTGCATCTGCTCCTGACACCCGTGTACGAGTCACAAGCATCCCCTCCAACACACATACTCTCTTTCTCTCCCTCACACACACACACACACACACACACACACACACACACACACACTAAAACTACTATCATCATTCGCAGCCTGTACCGCTTTTGGAATACGATGAGGAAGAAATCCATGGTAAAACATGTGTAAACTGTTGGTGAAGAGGTTTCTGTCGGAACTTAGATATATAGATCTATAATATACATAAACTGTGTAAATATTTATAATAGAACCATCAGTTACATGAGAAGAAACATGTTTATGGAAGTAGACTTTGTGGTGTAAATATCATAAGCAAGTATAAGCCTGTTTTCTTTTGTCTTTTATTTCATCAACTTTGTCTCTGTGTGTGTGTGCGCACGCGCGCGCACGTGTGTGTGTGTGTGTGTGTGTGTGTGTGTGTGTGTGTGTGTGTGTGTGGTTGGTGGGGGTTGGGATTCGGAAACATATGTTTGTATTTATACCAATGTGTTTACGGAAAAGATTCAAGCATGGATGCACAAAGGAACTGATAATCAAATGTTTAATCCAATTAATTTATCCAAGCAGCAGAATGAACTGAATATATCAGGCGGCTCTGGTCATGGAGCTGTGCTGTTAAGAGAGCTGCAATGAAGTTCAATTAAGACACAATATAATAATTATAAACTGACTCAAGAGACAAGGCAGGGTTCATTTCTCCAAGCGCCATTCTTCTGAGAAAAAGCCTGATTTGTTAATCACAACTTCTTCAATAAGTAGGCACAGAAATGTGCCTCCAGTTTTGCCCACCGGCTTTGGTATGGTAAATGCACCAGTTCCTTTTTGAAATGTTTTTCAATGTCACAGAACATTCACTACTGCACAGTAACTTGAGATAAAATAGAGAGCAAAATAGTCTAGTATGACGCCTACTCTCTGTGCTACTGTAATCCTCAACAGCCTTGTCGATGCACATTTCATGGTACAATAGCAGGTTAATTTCTGCAGAAATATATAACATCTACTAGAAGCATAAAGGATTCAGATATTACCACATAAGTACTGAACAGTATGCATGAACCAGGAATGATGCTAATGTTATTTTTTTATTCTAATATACAGTAATGCAATCACACTAAGAAACTATAGGCTGTCTTCTAAAACGTGTTTGTATGGTTAAGAACAGTGCAGAGCAATCCTAAGCATTTGCAAGTCACAGGTCAGGCTAATTATGTCTTCTCGTGAAAAATAAGCCTGACCCTGTACAACTCATACAATCACACATTGATTTTCTAAAGACTGCGTGTTTAATAAATTTAGCTACAGTAGCAGGACCAGGTGGTCAATCATTGTCCCATTCTCAAAGCCCTTGATGAGCACTGAGAAAGATCACAGAAATAATACATCATTGTTCTGTCTAATTACACCATGTCACAGACAAGAGCGGATTTGCATTTTAAACAAGCACTTGTTCTGATTGAGGAACAATCGCTATATATTTCATTAAATTGTGAGCCATACAGAGGGCAGCACACTCCTTCCAAACATACATTACAGCTAGAAGAGATGAAACCCACAAAGCATTGAGTTTTACTCAAATATGTTCTATCGGCAATTCAAGATATTCTTTAAAATATGTTTGTTTGTTTTCATTTCCTTTACACTTATGCATACTTCAGTGATATTTTTCCTCCCACCAACGATTAATTTAATCTCGCAGCCTTCTTCAAGGTCTTTTTTCTATCCCCCCACTCCCAGTTCAAGCAGAAATGAGAGAGGGTCTGAGGAGAAAGGGAGAGGAAGAAGAACTAAAACAAGATGCGAGAAGCAAATACGCTTTAACAGTTTCTGACTGCTTTTGCACTATTTTCTTAGAGTGGATTTGAAGCAGGGCTGGGCTGCTTCCTGAATATCTTACAGCCTCCTCAGTGTCTTTATCTACAATTCCACTTATTTACAGATCACTGGAGGAACATCTGCTCCAACACTTGCCCCAAATCTAAGAAGTGATGTTTTGCATTATACCATTTAATTTTTAATGCTGAAATTCAGTTCTCCTTCAAAACAGAAGAACTTTCATAGATAGGCTCCTTTTGATGACAACTAAACAACATCCAATAGCCTGGAAATATACTGGAATTCAAGGGATAAACAAAATTGTGGCAAACAAACAACTACAGTAATGGTAAACACTGCAAAAGTTGACAATATCACAGAAACATAAAAGTAGCAGCACCATTTTATCTTAGTTATAAACAAGTGTGAATGCAACTAATCAAATGAGATGAGTCACAATGTGTCAGAGAATACACAACAAATAACTTCTTAAGAGATGAAAAGTGTCTTGTTTTAGTTTTACAGAAATGACTAACAAGAAAAAGGGCCATGAATGATCCAATAGTATCAGAATTCAACCAAAAAAGACAAAAAAAGGTAATGTACATAAACCAAAGTGTACATAAAAAACATCTGCTTCACAAAGCGGTTTAGAGCAAGCCATCCCGTACAATTACTCTGAAGTAGATGCCGGCCATTGTCTTGCTGATCCATTCTGTTACCCTGACAGGCACAGGGAGGTTTTGATGCACCTGCATCTGTTCATCTGTACAGCAATACAGGCTGGCCTCATGCCAACACCCCCCACTTCAACTACCGCCAAATACTACACATATTTGATTTGCAATGCAGCATAATAGTCCATCAGCTTAATTATTACTGAGGAGTTCCATCATCCTGAACGTTTCTGCACAGAATTGCAGGAGCAAGAAAGAATAGCTCATAATTTACATTGACATGTGGCAAAACAACAATGTCCTTTTTCTGCTGCTCATTGAGAACATACCAGCGTTTCGTGTTTTTTATGTTTTATACACATTATAATTGTGAATGCAAGCGAGGAAAGAGAAAAGAAGAACAGTTTCATTTACAAATAATATCTGGGATCAGACGCACTGGGACTTCTCACCAGGCATATATTGTAATAAGCTACTAGAATAATAATATTTATTATAATATGAATTTGAAATGTACATATCCAAAGTTATTCTTAAATCAAGCAAATCATTCCTAATTTTAAGGAAAGGTTTCACACACATCAGAGCTTCTAAAATGTTCAATGTTGCTGAAGGAAGCACTCAAAGTGAATACTCCACATACAATGGATGTATAGTAGATCGGGAAGGAATAACAGAGTGAGAGAGGTTATCAAACCGAGAGAAACCTCACACAGTTCTTTTGCAATAAATTGAACTCAGAAATGTGAATCGTATAATAACTTACTTGTCGGGTAGTTTACCAGTTGGCTCTAATGTTATTGTACGGTGTGAGTCAGGAGCAACACCCTGGCCAAACTGAAACAGTGAATAAGGTTCCTACACTGGAGTCGGCCAAGCATGTATGGGACTGTTTGTATTGGATGCAGGTCATGGAACTGATTTCATAACAACACACAGTCTGTGCGCTGCACAGTGCACTATTTCTTCTTCTAAATGTGAGCGTCATGCTAAGTTTGACTACAATACATACATGTTGGACCATTTGCTGCATTTACACCAGAATGTTTTTATACGGAAATATGTCAATACCAAATACATTTTAAAACATATTCAGCTGGTGCTTCATGTTGAAAACATACTATGAACCTAGTCACTACTGTTCAGAAGTATTTTTTGTAGTTGTGAGTGGTCTGGTAACTGGTAAGCCTTCTTGTAAAACAAATGCAAGATGCACTAATACTATCACTAAACATGTGGTTTTTTTTCTGCCTGGTATTTAAAACCCCTCTAAACTCCACCTTTACTGCGTTCAATTAATGACAATTACAGTACTGTTGCATAGTTATGGGGGGATGGGGGGGGGGGGGGGGGGGGGGGGGGGGGGATTTTGATAGTTTTTCAGGAGATCTTTCCGTCAGCGACTGCCTTGTGAGATCGAAGTACAGAGAACAAGTCAGCCGCTTGCCACTGAACCTGCCCCTGCCTGGCTTTCTCACTTGTTTTAGTTGGCACATATACAGTACACTATATCCATCATAGTTATGCCGCTCTTTGGCTAGAGTTATGTGGAGGAAAACTAGTCAAAATAAAAAAGAAAGAAAGTAGGAAGATTTAATCTGATCAGTTCAACTTAATTTATAAATACTATTGTTTTACATTTATGGTATTTCTAGCTTTATCTCACAGTACCTCACACTCTGATACACTGAGTTATTGTCATGCGCGGACAAGCCACGGACATGAAACACTGGGGGTTGATAGCTGAAACAGGGTTGAATTATGGTGCCGTCTGCACATAGCTAAAACATATATTTGAAGATTATGACTGTGACATATCATTATAAACTACTACAAAGTTATTTATTCGGCTGTAAAGTAGTCAATGAACATTTGAATGAGCTCAACGAAAAGTGACATTGTGACACTGCAGTAGTAATTTAGCCACAGTGTCACTCTTAAACACACTGTGCAAAAAAGGCTGCGTTTCTGATAATAGAGCACACATTTTACTGTCACATTTTGACTATTTGAGAGGAAACAAGCATGCAGTTTAACATTTGTAGAAGTAGAAACATTCAGTATTTCAATAATACAGACTGAGAAACGTCCATCCACACAGAGAAAGCACAGCAACCCTTCCACACTGAGCATACACTTGCATATAAACATACAGTGCTTTGTAAAGGCTGCCTCTATCTAGTTTCTCAATGAATACACATCAGCAGCGTTGGCCACTCTTTGGCTGTGAGTGATGTCATTGTCAGCTACCTCATGTTGCTTTGACAGCTCCTAATCACACGTCTTGTGTTGTGGGGACTAGCCATTCAACATTGCAACAACACTGCTTCTTCTATCTGTCAATCACTGTCAGTGGGTGATACTTTCCCTGGGGTGTGTTGTCTATCAGGACAGGGCCGGTCACTGTGTTCACATGTGGCCCATCCACCTTTTTTAGATTGATACCATACAAACCTGACTGGCCCTTCACTCTTTCTCTTTTTCCCCCTCACTTCAGTTTGGCTCCATCAGACATCAAGAACAGGCTGCTGGCCTTGTATTGACAATGCAACATGATTCAAACAAAAAACAAAAAGTCTTTCTACCTTCTCTTTTTTTTCAGAAAGTGGGATCAATATATTGTGCAGCAGAAGTTGCTCCCACAAAGGCAAGAATATGTAAACTTTTGTTTTACACCCTCTGTCTTTGGAAAAAAAGAAACTTCAAATAGAGGATACATCAAACAGAGAACCAGAACACTTTGATCTCACTCTGAATGCAATGAAGTTACGTTGCATTAAAATTTAAGAACTGGACTTGAAAATAGAATACTGTAGAGAAACCTGTGTAGTAAAGATATTGAAAGGAATATTGTACAGTACCTTTGGAGAAGGCAATATTCAATAAAACCCACTCATCTTCACATGATGATCTGAATACATTTGACTTCCATACTAATTGTATATTGCTGGAAGGCAATGGCTAACAAACTGTTTTTTTTTTTAAGTCGTCATTCACTTTAAGTGTAGAAGACAACAAAAAGAAAAGAGGTTGGACATCCACAGAAGTGATGGACGCAACCATGTTCTCACCTCTGCTGTTTGCAGCAGGCATCAATAAGCTCTGACAAATGACCATGGCAGGCAAGACGGTGTAATTTACCACTGATTAAACAGCATGGCTCTCAACGGAGAGCCAAGGTTCACACAGTTAACACAACTCATCTTTATGCAAGCATATTTTATTACCTTACACGGGTGGCATGTCCCAGCTGCAAACACAAGTAAATACAGCTCCTTGTTCTGTCAACGTGATATAGTATATATTGCAATGATTATAACAACACACAACATCTGCAGTGATGTGAATATGCTAAAGATAATACTAGATAGTGTGTCTTTTTTTCGTCCTGGAGAGTAAATCAATTGTCCATTAGCTGAGATACATAAACAACATTAGAAAATGCTATGATAAAAACAGGAATACCTGAATATCTTAATTTGAATCAATATTTTACTGCTTTTTCCTTTTTAAATGTAATTGTGCAAAAAGACATTGGTGACACATTTACATATGTAAATCAATTGTTCTTGTAAAATATGAATAGATAAATTACAGCTAGTCCTCCACTGCCCTGCGTACAACTGCGAAGGTGAAACGCAGGACAGGCAGACTAACTGTATGAAGTTTACAGCTGTTAACATATCTGAAAATTATTAAGTTTGGAGGTGGGTCTATATTTGGGGTGGGGATCTTTTCCATTAGGGGGTGATTAAATAATGATAAGCTTGTGAATATTTACTGTGATATTACAGTGAATGTAGCATGTGACCCACTTTAGACGTTCACATCTGAAAAGGATAAACCCTTTGATAATTCTTTGACTGCAGACACTATTTGACAGTCAGTTTTGGGTAATGAAATATGCTTCTCCCCTGTTTTCCCCTTCCCATGTTAGTTCTGTTGCTTGTGTTAGGCCATGAGATGTGCAGTCGGAGGTAAATGTGACTGAGTGATGTGTAATATAATCTCTTGGACATATCGAGAGGACGTTATTGCAGAAGAGGATATGGGGGCTGCCTCATGAAACATTTATCTGGGAAGAGTGGCGCAGCGATGGCAGAGAGATGGAGTGACAGAATGGAATGAGGTAGAAACGGGAGAATAACAAGGAAAGTGTTTGTATGTGTGTCTGTTCGTGTTCCTGTCTCTCAGTCATCCCGCTACGGGTAAACGTATAAGGATACTATGAAAAACATACATATTTTTGCCACCGCAAACCTTAATTTACATTGAAAATCAACAGTCCTATAACCAGTGGACAAGTACATCACCAGATGTTGCAAACATATCCCCATCACACATTCAGTTTTAAACATGCTTTGAGAGCTTAGAGAGGCTTTGAGTGTGATAACTCTTAACAAAAACCCCGCGGCTGAGCTCTGACACAAAGCTTATAATCTAGCCAAGTGTTCCAGTGGTCAAATTGAGCTCCATCACTGAGCAGCAAACTGAGCTCTGGACATGTTCTGTTCAACAGTCCCTTATTTCATTCTTAGTATGTGAAAGGAGATCTTTAAATGGGGTCTAATGCAATATACTAAGAGTTCCTCAACTAATGTCATTGACTGTAGACATTTTAACGTGAAAAAACTAAAATCCTGTTAATTGATTTATTTACTTGTTAATGGACATGTACAGTAAATTGATGTTAAATAGATATGTATGGCTCCTGCTTTCGGTCCGAAACTTAGAACTAGCAATTACGTCAACAAGTTACTGATACATCATACAGTGCAAGACATTGCAGCTGGGAGAGTACCCATAAAGTCATTTCCAGTGATGAACAACACTTTGAATTCCCCAGGGGAAACAATTTTGATGATTTGTTTTGATTAATTAAATTGAATCCAGAAATATCAAATATTTGCTTGGTTCCAATCTCTCAAATGTGAGAACCTGTTAATCAGGAAATGAATGAGCAATTTAACCATCACCTAAGCCTTCATGGCTAAGACTAAACAAAAGATTAATGAATCAAGAAAAATAATATACTGGATATTTGATAATGATTTTTTTTTTGTTGCATCTCTACTTATTTCACCTAATAAAGATGGCATCAGATATTTATCTCATTCTAAAATCTGTTAGTCTCTATTAACTTGGTTCTTTTTCCAGTGTAGACTCGGATCTTTAAATTTACGACTGTGGGCAAAGGACCATGGGAATGACTCCCAGCAACTCTTGGTCGTGCTGGCCTGCTGTGGTGCTTCAGGGCTGGATCTTCAGATGCTGACAGACACCAGAGCCTAGTGGGAGCCTGGTGGAGTGGCCTCTCTCAGAAGGAGGAAAGCTGCTCCCACCCAGACAAGGTCATGCTGGCCTCTTGTCATTATCCTCTGTACATACAGGGAAAAAGCATTCCTATCCAGCAGCCATTAGTGCCAGGCAGAGACCAATTACCAGGCAAAGGGCAAACAGTAAGCGGACATGAATGAAGCCAGACAGGTCAAAGCGGTCATACATAGCAAAGGTCAGTGTTGTCATAATTTCAGACAAGTTAAAGTTGTAAATAGCTCCCCTGATAAATACATGAGCAAGAAGGGTTAAATTAAGTACACATTTCCTGAGTGCAATACATGCTGTCCATTAGGGATCGTTGCTGTTGTAGAAGAGCATTATTGCCATTATCTGAATTGTCTTTCTCTAATCTCCTTATTTGCATCAGCAATTTATCATACAGTAATGAGTTGAGGATCAATAAGGGTATTTTATTATCTCTATGAGGTTGATATTATCCTTGAATTCACAACAGATCAAAGGTTATGTTAAGTAAACATTCTGAATTACTTAGAAATATCATTTACCCAGCATGAGTACCACCACTATTCACCATCCGTTTCCAACTCGTATATCAAGTCTTTCCCAGAGTGTATTGAGAATGAGATACAGGAAGTTCTGCAGAGTCGCTGTATACAGTATGTACTTTGAAGCAGTTATATCTCTCAAAAAATGTCCTCTGTCATGTACAAGTGTACTTGTAGTTTTCTTGCAGCTTTGAAAAATAAAGCACGTACTATTTGGCATGCAGTGCTTGGGGTCACCGAGGATCTTTACTCCTGGCTGTAGAGAGCTGCAGAGAAATGCTGGTGTTTATCCCTACTCCTTCTTTCTTAACTATCCTGAAGTGATAAAACATGTCCAACCCATTCACATCGAAAGGAACAACTCCAGTTTTACTCCTGCTGTTTCACAACTCTAATCCCGTCAACAGCAACGTGTTGTCACTGACGGGTTGTTGGTTTGCAGGATATTCCCCAGGTATTTGTTACTGTTTAGTCACATTGAAAAACATGCAAATGCAATGCAATTATGATCAACAATCTGTTTTCCATGTACATGCTGGGCTTACACTATGCTCATATTTCCTAGAAGACCATCAAGACTAAAACTCCTATGCACAAACGCTGCACGCACCCTAGTTTTAAAGTTAGGTACAGTTATATTGAATATATCTCAATCATTGTCAAACTGCTCACACACACTGAAGTTTGATTTCCACAAATGGCTGTAGATGCGCTCTTAATCAACTATTTGCCGATACAGTTCATCCCTCTGTGTTAACCTGTCAATGGAAGAGATGGAGAAAAAATAATTTTGCGTTGTCAGAATCCTCCAGCAACACCAGAGTACAACCATTTCCGACCGGTTTGGTTCATATTAGCCCTCATAGTGTTTTTACATTGTTACACATGCACATGTAAACCATCATCAGCAGTAATATCACTATCATCTCCTCAGAAAGGACATCAAGACTGTTTTTATTTAATAGCGCTCTTATGAAACTGTTACAAGGCTCATCACAATAAAGGATAATGTGGTTCAAAATGGAAAGAATGGGCACTATTCATTGCCTTTATAATACATATTGAAGTCAGTTGGGCTTCTAACAGCCAGGAGCAAAGATCCATTGAATTTACAAAAGTAGAACAGGTCAGTACACTGATTCTTCTTGCATTTAGATTGTTGTATATAATGTAATGTAAAATGTTATAGTCAGTTTTAATTATTTAGCCCAATATCACAAATCACAAATTTGTCTCAAAGGGCTTTCTGTACGATCTCTGACCTTTGCTTCGGTTCAGAAAAAAATCACCCCAAAGTCCCTTTAACCTGGAAAAAATGGAAGGAACCTCAGGAAGTCTCTTATCAGCGTGTACACACAAAAAAAACATCCACACTTTGTACATTTTTATATAAACTAAAAAGAATAATTTAAATAATTGTGTGTAAAAGATCAATTACCACACAACTATAACATACACTGAACAAAACCATGTTTGCATGTTCTGAAGTTCATAAAACAACTGGCATATGCTTCTGTGCATATGCATCAATAATACTTCTGGCCTCCCTGGTTTGATGTCAAAGGATTAAACATCAAGTGTGAACGTCGGTTTGGACAGAGGGAGATTATCTACAAGAAAGAGGGACCAAATTCCACAAATGTGTTATCTTTATGCATTTGGTAAATGTTCATCCCCTCTTTAGTGTTAGACGTGTACTAGAAATGTTCACACACCACCATCCACTCTGCACTTTCATGCCACACAGGGGTGATCAGCTGGAGGAAATCAAGCCCCTCTCTAAATTTCCTCTCAACTGATTAAGATAAACTGCTTTTCAGCCATGGTTACCCCCCCAACCAATCAATTAAAGTAATCAATTAAAGGCCTGCCGGCTGAGCCTCTGGTAATTGAGGGTTGAATAAACACAGGCTGCACAGATACTGATGATAAAGCCGTAACAAAACCATGGGCATGAGAAAGGGAATTTCTTGTCAATTGTAAGATATCTAAGGAAAGCTAGGTATAGTTATTTATTTCATGAACCCAGTGCAGTCCAGGCTGTTTATCCCGCGCTGCCAGAGATTCTGCCCTAGCACGTTAAATATTGAATAAAATCATCAGCCAGGGCTTTCCAATTGGCTGTCGTTACCCTATTTGAAAAAAGTGCCAGTAGAATTCAAACATGGCACTGTGTTCCAGCGTGTCCTCAAGTGAAAACAAATCCTCAGAGGAAGGCGAAAGAGACTCTTTGGGCAGGCTTGGCCTCCTCACTGCTGGCTTCAGGTCCAAGAGGTGAGAGGGTCCGTACTTCAGGGATTCCACACACACCCACACAGGGCTCGCATTTACTTAAATATACGTTTTATCTGTCTTCTATTTGGTAATTTAAATTCATCTTTGATTCACAGACATGGCAAAATTGGCTCATCAAGGTAAATAAGTATTTTGGTATAAGCTGAAATTATTCACCCCACACCCCAAAAAAAACAAGTTAGAAAATTGTTGAAACTCATTACTTTTTTTTGCCGCATTAATGCTCCACCAAATGTGTTTACTTTTTCTTTCTTTTTTTACTTTTCTCGCAGGAGCACAAGCATGCTGTCCATTTGGTTTGAATCTTCTTTTGTTGAGGTCCGGTGACTGTAAGTCTGAAACTCATGACTTTGTGAGGTGCTTGTCTGCTGGACTTTTACTAGAGAGGAGAGACATTAGAGACGGGGTGATAGGTCCTTGTTTAAGATTTGTGTGACCCCGCTTCTTTTTCTTTATGAGGTCACAATTTATGTGTGCACTGTTGGAGCGCGGATCTAATAACTGGTTGTTCGTGAAGTCAGCTTCCACGTTTTGATGACACACACAACATGTGGTCTGGATTCTGTGTGTAAGAGGAAAACTGGAGTTCAGACATCTTTTCAGTTTATTTGTAATACAAATAATGCAAACACAAAATTGTACAAAAGCATGATATTTAACATGAAACTGCAATCTTCTCAAACACGCGTCAGGGTGTAAAAATCATTGGAGACAAGTCTCCTCCTTTTCTAACAACAGTGATACTGTGGGTATGGACTGTACTTCGTGCATAAAGGAAAGTGCTATGCCTGCTCCAGCTCATTATCTAACAGCCACATAACACAATTTAACATTTCCTTTGTGTTCAGGGACACCACGGCAATTAGCTAACAAGTGGGTCATCCATTAACCAGGCCCACGGCCCTGGGAGAGATATACGCCTCCAGGGCAACACTCAACAATTCTCTGTAATAGAATGGCTAAGAGAGAGAGTCCATTAGTAAACATTTAGGAAATCAGTGAGAAGGCAGGTCTCCACGGGTAATTATATTACTGGTTATTTACAACTAATACACTCTGCACTCTATTGTATTTAAAAAAGATATATATTTTTGTTTCATGATGTTGTTTAAAACTTTGCTCTTCTTCCATTTGCAGGTTCACATTAATGAACCAGGAGGTCATAAATAGAGGTTTGTTGCCTCTTAGATTTAGACTGATGGTGCTCAAGCCCCTGAGCCTTCGTATACAATTTTAACTGAAACAGGATCCTCGCCTTTCACTTTTTTGAATGACATGAATAATGAAAGTCTGTTGATTTTTCAGAGATTGCAATTATATGATCATGCAGTCAGAGGATGGAGACGGCTCTGTTGACGAGCCCAACTCAAAACTTAAAAGACTCTTGGAGGCGTCCTGCTATTGACGTCCTCCTTCACTGTGATTCTATTCTCTCAGACCCAAGCTGGAGACGTACACAAAGAATAGGCCCCACTGTTGGGCCGACTGATCTCAACAGCCATGATTCAGTATGGACACCCTTTTGAAATAGTTGACTTCAAAATAAATACTTAATGCAGCGGGCTTTTTCTGATGAAATAATTCATTGAACACACTAACATTTGTAATAGCTAACCAGACCCTCACAAGAGTAAGACTCAAGGTTGATCAATAGAGGCCTTAGGGGTTTTATTTTCTGTTCCTTGATCAAGGCTGTCAGATTAGTATAGGTACAGTGTAAATAGGACTGCTCCTTGAGCATAGGCGGCAGCTCTGCAGCACAGGTTGGAGCACCGCTCCCTCATTAATATGATTAGGAAAACAGCCTTCGGGCAGTGAAGATGCAGAGCAGCCAACACCGAGACTCTGTGGATACCAACAACAGTACAGCGGCACAATGGCAGTGTCAGAGGGTTTTTCATGGCACCTTTTTTGCATCATCTAATCTGAACAGAATGTATAAAGAGTGCACAAAAAAAAGACATTTCACTGCCCATGACCCAGACTGAGATGTTATTCCTTTAAAGCCGTAATTGGTTGATGTTTGCTGGTTTGTGGTGTAATTTGCAAACTACGTAAAGGTTTAGACACTGAAATCTAGCAAATTCATATTTTAGAAAGGTTTTTGATTTTGTGAAGAAAAAAAATTGTGAACAGCATTGTTTAATGAGTTTTGTCTTGGCAAGACAGTTCTATTTCTGTGTGTCTACACCCACCCACTCACCAAGCCAATCTCTTTCACAGGATTAACTAAGATCTTACACGTCGTGAAGCCTGTGTCATATCAGTTTCAGGGTGTTAGAGGTGGAAATGAGGGACATCTTTTACCCGTTTTGTATGCTTCATTAATTTTTTAGAAATTAGCAACGTTGGGAAACGTTTTTTTCTTTTCTTTTCAAAGGTTAGGGGGTGAAATTAAGTGAAATTTGAGTGATAATTGATCACACAATAATTGATTAGTGGTAGTAATGCATCATTTCTCAAACCTGACACGGTTTTAGCTTCTTTTTTTTTTTCACAGTGGCTGTCATCAAGTGAGTAATTATCAATGGTCCGTGTGTCATAAGCCAGGAAGGATAGTGACACTTCTACTGATCTATTTATCTTTTAGTGCCGATGATATCTCCCTCTCGGCTTCAGAAACAGGTTGTCACCTCCTCAATCCAACAGACAGACAACACAAGTGTTATTAGTATGTGTTCCATATTCAGCAAAATAGGTGAAAGTGAAAATGGGCCTTACTGCTTTACATATGGAAAATATTGTTGATGATAATAACCAACAATGTAATGGTATTCCAGGGATACGATTAAAATAACTTTTTTATGATTGGATTGAAATACTGTTCCAATTTAAGTGAACATGAGTTTCTTTAAATAAAAAGTTGCGGCCTCCAACAATATAAAACCAATCGTAATTATTGTTTTGTTGTTTGAGCTGGATGGCAGTTTCTCTGGCTCCTGGCAAAGTTGATTTTGATTGAACGTTTTATTTATATATTTTTTCTTGCTTTAGTAAAATATTTAATATTTCCCTCTTGTACAAGAGAGTAGTAAGCTTCTTTTTACCCTAACCATAATGCATAACTCAACTAACTTACATTCCAGGAGCTTACGTGTTTCATGTAAAATCACACAACTTGTGCTTTGCATTGGGGCTTCACTGAAGGTTTATGAATAAAACTGCCTTTCCTAAGTACTTGTGTGATCCAAAAGACAAAAAATAAATTGTGCTTTGTCACAAATGAATGTCTTACATGAGTTAAATTACCTTAGATTTATAAAGATGCACATCATTTGTGCTGTATATTAGTCAAAGTATGTATTTCTACAGAAGATGATATGAAAAGTGTAGAGATGCTGTGGTTGATCTCCTTTTGTTTGCCTTGAGAGGCAACTATCTGAAGACCTTGAGGAGCAGATGAGATCTTATTGTACGCAAGTGTCTGAGATTATGGTGGTGTATCCAGTACCATAGATAGCCAGTAGATGGTACTCTACTGTGGGGCTAAGCAGGAACATGGTAATGCACACTGTTGGTGTGAAAAAAGGATAAGGAATCCTGAACCATATAAACTATCACAAGGCCATTAAATTAAGCACATTTAAGGATATTCTTAAAGAACTGCTGCAATGCCACACAATGCATATCTGTGATTGTTACAGAATATATTATGGGCGGTGGAAGCATTTGCAAAAATCTTAGACCAGAAAAGTTCAGAGCCAGTTTATGTGGAGGTGGGTGTATTGCTCCATTCCTGTCCAGGTTGTGTTCAACAGACAACAGAAGATGGCTCGTGGCCGGCTCCCTGTCTGCAAGCATGTTAGGTGCAGGTCACTTTGGTGGGTGATGGGAAAAGCCAGATTACCCCTGTCTAAAAGCAGGCGACAATGCAGCCCGGTGCTTTGTTTCCCCGTTTTCAAAGACATTTGTTCTTTGATAAGGCACCGGAAACAGTTGGTGACATGCTGGTGGGAACCTATGGAAAAGAATACACTTTCTATCAATTGTGTTTTCCTTATCCCCTGGTGGTTTGCTGGGTGTGGGAATAAGCACCATTCTGGGCACTGCTGCTCTGAGATAGCATTCACAGACCAGAGCAGAAGAACGGGCTGCATTCAGCCTGGGGAACCAGGGGCCCTACGCTGCAGAATTGTACACAGGGATGGACAATGTACACTATCTTTGGTTGGGACACAAAGAACCCAGGAAAGATTTTATTGAAATGTTTGGCAGGTCTTGTTTCCAGACTCTTTTTCTCTTTTTCTCTCTTGCTTGCTCGGCCTCTCTATTTACTTGCTTCCTTCTTGTTGCAGCAATTTCATTACGTATGAATTATTTAATTGAATTATTTTTAATAACTCACTAATGGCAGATAGACTAGTAGCTACTCCACGCTCTCTTTTCCTGTCACTGTCTCTCCCTCTCACACCTATGTATCCACACTTTTTCCTTGATATTCTCACTTACGCACCTCACCCTCCGTGTCCGTGCATGCAGGCACTCCGCCCTATTTCTATCACTGCATTTGTGAAAAGCATGGCACGTAGTAAAGTCTAAAAATACAAATACACATTTGTGTCGCACATGCTCTGAAAAAAGCAGCAACACATTGTTGTTGATATTGATATAATTGTTAATAATTGGCATTTCAGTGTGCTGAATGTCTTCACTGATTGGTGATCTATTCAGTGCAGGAGCCCATCACTTATTGATCCGTATCTGTCCTACTGTGCTGAGGTATGGGGAAATGCATACAAAAGCACTATACAAAAGATTTGCACATTACAAAAAAGGGTCATAAGGATGATTCATCATGCTGGCTACCTTGACCATACTAATTCCCTGTTTTTAAAATCTGGTATTTTAAAGTTTAAGGACCTCGTTGATTTCAAAATTGGTCAAATTATGTTTAAAGCCTTTAACAACGAGTTACCAGGCAACATTCAATTGATGTTCATGTTAAGAGAGGGAACATACAATTTAAGAGGGAATTTTAACTTTAAACAGCCAACCATCCACACAAATCTGAAAAGTATGTGCATCTCTGTTTATGGTGTGAAACTGTGGAACAAATTAGACGAGGACAAACAAATGTGCATTAACTTGGGACAATTCAAACATAAGTTCAGGCAGTCTCTCTTGGTCGGATATCGGGAACTGGACTGGTAATTTTTTAATTTTTATTCTTGGCATTGTATGTTTTTTAAGTAGGGCTCTATTTTATTTTATTTCATATTAAAGATTAAATGTTTTAAATGTTAAGATTTATTATTATTATTACTTCTTTTTTTTTCTCTCTTTCTAATTTTTTGTGTGTTATTATATGATAAGTTAAGGGGGGCTGAACTTGATAAGCCTCGCTTCTTTCAGCCCCTTCTTGAACTTGCACAACATTTCTTTCATTTTGTATTACTTGGTGTGCTGTCTGTTTTGTGTTTGTTTGAGAGAAATAAAAAAAAAAAAAAAAAAAAATTCAATCAGATGATGTGTTGGCTAAGCGTTTTTAATAGAAGTTGGACCCACTGCTGCCACCCACAGAGCCTCCATCGTTGCATTGGGTAAATTAGTATTATGATTTTAAGGGATAAATAGCCGTTCCACCTTATTAATCCACCACATCACAGGGGGATATGACACCATGAGCCCAATAGATCAAGAACCACAGATCAAAGGCACAACCACTGTTTGAACCAAACACAGGCAAGAATAAGGTTTCTTGTTTATTTATAGAGTATGTACCGATGGCCTGTGAACTAATGACTAAAGAATACCGCAATATACGCAAATTAGTTTATTGGTTGTTGTCCGAATGATATTGCATCGTTGGATTACCAATAAGCATGTCTAATTAGGCAGTGGGGTTTCTCAGGACTCATAGTTTAATGCTTGTTGAAATTCCTTGTTTGGAAAAAACATCACTCATTATCATAATGTATGATTTAAAGTGTGTGCTTAAACTACCATTTGTAGTTCAGCTGCTTATGATCAATATGTAAACTGGGATCTGATCAATATGTTAGAAATTTTAAAACTTTCTTTAATGATTCACAACCAAAGCTGGTAACAAATTGACTGTTTTTTCTGGTTTATAGCTCAGGAGTAAAACACATTTTGGTGAGGAGATCTGTAAATAGAACAGTTAACAGTCGCCTGCTCTTTGAATGAAATAAAAATCCCCACTCCTGTGAGAAGCTTTAACACAGAAACAGAATACAACTATTGAGAGGGCCATTATTAAATAATGTCTTCTTTAAATTCTTGGTGGTTTTGTTTGACTTGCATTGTTATGGTGAGTGCTTTTTAAACGTATTTTGTAATAGCTTACCTTATGGGGATATTTTGTCTTAATTAGTGTTCATCACTTGAGCGTTTATCACACATTACAGCATAACTGACCTTAAAAAGGATCCAACCCGGCATTGTGAAGTTGCTGTGACATCTTGTTATGGTTCATAACATTCGGAGCGGTGCACACACTTTGGCCCATCCTCAACCTGACATAAGAAAGGAGCGAGCTGGGTCCTCTCTTTTTTTAACTCACTGGCTGTGCTCTTAAAAAATGTCAGTGTTCTGCCAAGTTTACCACATATTCACTGTTTACTGATGGCTGTTACACATGTGGCTTTTGCATATGCTCTCCTCTCCCACTTAAATCGTCTGTGGTCGTCCCTGGGCTTTCTTTTGACATGTGCAGTGTTGATGCTGCCCTTGCAGCTTAAATTTTTCAAGCAAAGAAAAGGCATTTGTATGAAATAATAATGACCATTTCAGACATTTATATTTTCCGCATCTGACTGTCATCTCTCCTTTTCTTTCTCCACTACAATATTACAAACCTCCACACACATTTCCAACATGATTTTGTTTATGTTGTTCTGCACTATTTGCTGTTATTCTTGTTTTTATGGTCAAGATATGTTATGTTTTTGTGGATGACTAAAAAAGATTTATCTTTAACACCTTAATTCTCACCATACTTGGGATTTATACTGATGTGCTTCCTAAAATCTACAACTGCAGCCTCCAACAAAGTCTACGAACCTCCTGTCTGGGGGACATGCTCCCTGATGTCAAAGATCCTGGACTGACTGACTGACTTGGGACTGCGGTCTTGGTCTCAATAATTCATACGACAGTATCAAGTGCTTCATGAATATACTATTACATGCCATCAAACAAAACAAAAAAAAACACAACCATGTATCATATGAAGTATTTTCAATTGAATTATTTGTTTATTTCAAAATCCTGGTCTGAGAACACATTTTATTTCGGAATTACAAGTTGATTGTCCGAACGCAATGCTTTTGTCAGGTTGAATCTCAAAATGTCTCTCAAAACATTCTCCATAATTTATTGAAGTTTGCATTGTCAAAATCCCCCCATGTCAGACTACATCAGTGTAAATGATGTACACATGTCTTGTGGCACAGAATCCTCTTCAAAGAGGTACTATTTGTTTTGTCGCTGTTCCTTTGTGTAGGCACGCCTACAGTCTCAGCAGAGTGTGGATGTCACAAAACATTAGGAAGTATGAGATTCAGGATGTTCCATTTAATCTCCTTGACTTCCCCAGTTAGCAAAGGAGCCAAGCGGCAGCCAGGGGAGCCCCAGCATCCTGTAGAACAAAGCTGGCTGACATGATGTTTGCCTGAGGGGCCTGCACTCACTCTCTCACAGGCATAGTCTGCGAGCATGTAAAACAATGAGGAACCTGTCATCTCCCAGATACACTAAGCTGCAGTCACTTTGAATGACAACAGTGCATGAGAGGAGCAGTGGCAGCCCCGGTCTGGGACCCAATACAAACAGCTTTGCGAGTAGACAGAAGGCTCTATTAGAGCTATCAGTCAGAGCTTTTGAGATCACGCTGTTGTAGTTCATTGCGGTGCTGTACTGCGGGGCGATCACAATATGTTACCCTGAATAACAACAGCCTGTGGACGGAATAGCTGCCTGCATGTGTGACTGCGACGTGTTCTCCTTCATTGCAAAGGCAGTAAGTCAAGCACAGTGGTCACTCTGATTACCCAGAGTGCTGTTGTGGCCAGGGGTTAAATAGGAGCAGATGCCAACTTAGACACAAGGATGAGTGACTCTCCTCAGCTCTAGACCCTTCTCAAGCATCCCAGTTCCTTTTTCCCTCCGTGTAATAATGATCCACGGCAAGACGACACGCTTGACCCCCGATGACCCCAAAGGGTATAGAAATTATAATCAAGGGAGTTATTTAGATTGACCTGATTTGATGCTCAGCTGATGGAAAGGCTTCACTGCTCTGTGTCAGCACCAAGTTGACCCTTTCCTGTTTACCGCCAGCTTTGGAATCAAGTTACTGCTGAAGAAGTGATTGAGTATGATTGAGATTCTAAAGGCCACCCTGTGCTAAGAATTGTGAATTATTTGTTAAAAATAAACCTGTTCAAGGATACAGGTTGCTTTGTTGGTTACCCAAAAGAAAGACACGCAATTATGGAAAAATACACACACACTGTCCCATGGGTGTGCAGCCAGCAGCACCACCGCTTCCACTACAGGTAAAGAGGCCCACTCAAAAGGTTCATGTGACCCAGCCTTTGGCTTTTCTCCCTGTCCTCCGGTGCATCTCTGGGGTACATGAGACTCTTCGGCAGCCACCACTTCTCTCATTAGCACATGCCAGGCTGCTAGTTGCTGAGGCTGAATCCAGGGCATGTCAGGAGCCATGTCTAGGAGCCACTTGAAATGACAAGATGAGAATGAGGGCCCAGGGCTGGCATATGGTGCTGATTAGCAGTCAAGTTTACAGGGGTTCTCTATCTACAGAACATAATCAGACCTACTCCCAGCATCCTGCCCACTGAACATCATCTTGCACACATCAATTCCTCCAAGATGCCACTGATCCCTCTGAGAAAGAGAAAAAAAAAATATATTCCATTATTTTAAACTTTTGCTCCAAAAGGAAACACTGAAGTGGTGTGCTTCAAACTGGGTCTTACTTGGCTGATACAAATGTGTTTGATGATTTTTTTTTTTTTTGTAAACAGGTCTTTTGGAATTAATGAAAAGCAAGTACTCAGGCTTACCCTGAGGGACCTGTCAAATGTTGATGGATTTCTGTGTGCACTGACAAGTAAAAACTAATATCTAGAAAATAAGAAATCACAAAACTATTCTGCATATTAATGAGTGATTTCAAACAGTCTATGCCTGCACTGGTTGCACCTCCCTGCCCACCAGGCACGGAGCACAACTCCCCTCAAACAAAACTTTCAGTGCCACAGTCGAAGCAGCAACATCTGGCTCCTTGTGTAGGCGCTTATTAGGATCAAATTAAGTAGAAATGAATGGAATGATACATGACAGGGTGCAGATGTTGAAAAACCGGAGTGTGAAAATCTGAGGGCAGAAAACAGCTTAATGAATTATGCGTCTTACAGCAGGGGTGAGGCTTTGGGTTCACAGGTTAAAAAAAAAAGCTAATTAAATTCTGAAGCAGACGCACAAGGAAATAAATGTTTGTTGCTTGTCGCTCCCTTTATTTAGCCCAGGCACGCTTAGAGATAATGTTATGATTTGCAGTTAATCAAGCAATACAGGGAAGTGTAAGTGAGGTGATCTACTCTTTTGTGATTTATGAACAGATACATCAGACTTGGACCTCTAATGTCGCGGTGAAGTGCATTACACATCAGCACTCAGAGTAGGTTAGCATCAGAAATTAATGAACTTGTGGTGCCGGTTTTCCCCACAACAGATTGTTATTTTTCTTTTCTTTAACACAATAGGTTGGTGACATTAGTAATCATGTAAATACATACAACATGTTATAGGTCTATTTTATTAGATATTTTCCCAAGATGTATCCTTATTACATATTTTTACGCAAAACAATTATGTATAAATATTCATGAATTACACAGTCCAAAATCCTTAATTGGAGCTTTGATAATGTATTGTTTTATTTATCTGACTGTTTTATGTCACTTTGAAATATTGTTCCATCTCTTCCCTCCGCCTACACAAACATTTGTATAATAACTTCAAACTACATCTGACAGGTAGACAGGCACAGACTCATCTTGGACTTTCTCACTTCTAGAAGGTTTTTTAAGAGCCAGTAGACTTGAGTCAAAGGGGGGAAATTCAATTTGACATAGACGATGTCATCACACATCTAAATATTACTTTTAGCTGGCTGTCGTGGCTGAACAACTTAATAGTTACCTCATTGTATCACAATTCTCATCATTGCATCCTTGGGATCAATTATTTTAGTTTATTTCCTTTCCATGGTGTGGGGCTGCAGCTCTTCTAAATCAGTCTCCCCTTCCTGGTTAACATCTCCTCTACCTACAATTTACACTTTTTACTGGAGTAATGTTCTTTTATATTGACACCTTTCTTTAATCATACTGTTCTGTAATGACCAGAATAATAGTATTTAATGCAAAAAAACAAAAACAAAAAAAGGGTTAGGCTTCATCCTAGACCTTTCTATTGGTGGCACCCAGAGGGAGCAATTCTTTTTTACAATTCCAAGTAGAGGGCAGGTGAGTTTCTTTGGCTGTGTTTTACACAATAATGTGTATGTGTGTGTGTGTGTGTGTGTGTGTGTGTGTGTGTGTGTGTGTGTGTGTGTGTGTGTGTGTGTGTGTGTATATATATATATATATACATATATATATATATATATATATATATATATATGTATATATATATATATATATATATATGCTCATGGCGTAAACGACATGAAAGCATGGATCCTTCCTGCCTTGTATCAACGGTTCAGGCTGGTGGTGGGGATATTTTCTTGGCACACTTTGGGCCCCTTTTTTTTTTTTTTTCATAGGTATGGAATAGAAAAGACCTTAAAATGTGTGATTTTTATTTTTTACAGAGGCTCTTTGTCTTAGTTGAAGTGCCTAATTAGTAAACAGGACATCCTTGTTTCAAATACCAGCAGCGCATCCTAAGGATATTGTAGTCTTCTTCTTTTTTTACAAATATTTTTATTGTTGTCTTTTCCACAATGCACAGACAAACACAAAGACAGAACAGAACAAAACAAAACAAAACAAGGCACCAAACAAATAACATATAGGCATTTCAGATAGAGAGATCAATGGCATGTTCTTTTTTTGTTAGGTGTTACTGACTGTTCCTCAACAGAGAACCTAACAAATAACAGTAGAGGGTGACAGATATGCATATGCACAGATAGATACTTTGGGCCCCTTAGTACCAACTGAGCATGGTTTAAACGCCACGGCCTACCTGAGGATTGTTGCTGACCATGTGCATCCCTTTATGACCAGTGTCCCCATCTTCTGATGGCTACTTCCAGCAGGATGATGCACCATGTCAAGCTGTAAGTATCTCAAACTGGTTTCTTGTACATGACAATGAGTTGCCTGTACTCCAATGGCCTCCACATCACCAGGTCTCAATCCAATAGAGCACCTTTGGGATGTGGTGGAATGGGAGATTCACATCATCGATGTGCAGCCGACAAATCTGCAGCAAATACGTGATGCTATCATGCCAATATGGACCAAAATCTCAGCTTCGACGAATTATGGCAGTTCTGAAGGCAAAGAAAATAATAATAATAAAGCCAGACTATGAAAATATCACCAGTAAGTAACAAGCAAGGTGTACCTAAAGTGGCCGGGGAGAGTATGTGTGCATATATATATATATATATATATATACACACACACACACACACACACACACACACACACACACACACACACACACACACACACACACATGCACTTAATGCTAGAAATCTTGTCAAAGGTGATGCAGAGATGCCTGAAGAAAAGCAGAGGTACACACGTACATACTAACACATACTGAACGGATGGACAGACACACACACACACACACACACACTTCTCTGACTTTGCAAGCACACTCAATGTTTCTTCCAACAGGAAACTGACAGTATTATGTGACACCATGGAATGTTCTAGGGGGCAGCAGCCTAGCAGCACTGACCTGGACCCAACAACAATACCTCTTTTGTCCTGCCTTTCCCCCAACATCTTAGCTCCCTTCTCAAATGCAGGTGTGGTGCTCAGCAATATACAAGGTATTTTATTCAACAGGCAAATTTAATAGAAATAAAGTCAGTGTTCCTTAGCACAAATCAGAGCACTCAAGGAAATGACACAATTCTCTATATACATGGTTTTACAAGAACAGCATGCTAAAGTACACGCCAACTCTCAAGTAAGTTGATCGAAAATATAATTTGATTGGTGAACCAATAAAAATACAAATACAATAAAATGCTGGAAACTAGTGGGTTTAGGATAAGTATGACAGCATTTTGGTTCCAGTGAGATCCTGCAGAAGGTCTCAGTAACACTTGCTATAAAGTGGAATACAACTTTTGGCAGTTCTGTGGAAATTGTAAAATGTTCATGAGAAAGCGCTGAACATTGACCAACCATCCGCATATTCGGCTTTCACAGAATACCTTGCAGTAAAACACTGGTCTGCAGTAGATCCTAATTGTTGTTTATCTTTTTCTACTGTAAAGTTATTTTACTCTACTTCCCTGGATGTTCAGTAAAGAGGTTTAGATTGGAGGTCAGTGAGTGTGACATTTACTTGGCATGTGGTTTGAAGACCAATCTCAGTTGTTTGGAAACTTGAATTGCATCAGTCAGTTCTAACAACTTGTTTTCTGAAGCACCAATGTCAGAACGGTTGTGTGTGTTTCACAGTAGTGAGGTGCTCTCTTTAGATCAGAACAAAATTGGGATGAAACATCCATCCAACCATTATATGTAACCACTTATCCTATTCAGGATCGTGGGGGGCGGGGCAGATCCCAGCTGACATTTGGACAGGTCGGCAGGCGATCACAGGACAGACACACAGAAATAGACAACCATTCACGCTCATGTCTTTTTGTAATTGTTTTCAATAACAGTGAAGCGTTTTGCCATATCTGTTCTTACTTAGTAGGCAAGGCCAGGCAAGTTTATTTGTATAGCACTTTCAACAACAAGGCGATTCAAAGTGCTTCACATAAAACCATTAAAAGCATCAAAACATAATGAAAAAGAAAACAACATTTAAAAAGAATTAATAACATTCATTAAAACATTAAAAAACACAGTCAAAAAGCAAAAAGAGATTGAATAAAAAGTTGCAGTGCAGTTTAAGAAATAAAATGCAGTAGTGAGATGCAGCAATCTGGATCAATTAAAGGCAACAGCAAACAGAAAAGTCTTCAATCTGGATTTAAAGGAGCTGAGGGTCTCAACAGACCTGCAGCTTTCAGGGACCTTGTTCCAGATGTGTGGAGCAGAAAAGCTGAACGCTGCTTCTCCATGTTTAGTTCTGACTCTTGGAACAGAAAGTAGACCCGTCCCAGACGACCTGAGGGTCCAAGATGGTTCATAAGGTATAGCAGCAGATCACAAACATATTTAGGCCCTAAACTATTCAGTGCTTTATAAACCAGCAGCAGGATTTTAAAGTCAAATATTTGTTTGACAGGAAGCCAGTGCAAAGACCTTAGAACAGGAGTGATGTGATCCACTTTCCTGGTCTTGGTGAGGACTCAAGCTGCAGCGTTCTGTATCAGCTGCAGCTTTCACATTGACTTTTTACAGAGGCCTGTGAACACACCGTTACAGTAGTCAAGTCTACTGAAAATAAATGCATGGACAAGTTTCTCCAAATACTGTTGAGACATAAATCCTCTCACCCTTGATATATTCTTCAGGCGATAGTAGGCTGATTTTGTAATTGTCTTGATATGGCTGTTCAGGTTGAGGTCTGAATCCATAACTGCACCTATATTTCTGGCTTAGTTTGAGGTTTTTAACATCAGTGATTGAAGCTGAGCGTTGATTTTCAATCGTTCGTCCTTGGGACCAAAAACAATTACTTCTGTTTTATCCTTATTTAATTTAAGAAAATTCTGGCAAATCCAGTTGTTGATTTCTTCAATGCATTTAGCCAGCCCTTGTATGGGATTATAGTCCCCTGGTGATATAGTTATGTAGATGTGTGTGTCGTTTGCATAATTATGATAACACACTATGTTGTTTTTCATAATCTGAGCTAGTGGAAGTGTGTCGATGTTGAACAGTAAAAGACTAATCTTGCATATGTGCCTTCTACTTTAAAGCAAAGTGAGGAAGAAAATGTAAAGTGCTGCATGCATATTGATGTACATACAAATAATAGTTACTTTTTTCAATTCAGGAGAGTTATTATGTTTTCAGGATTTGATTGAGCTGCATTTTCCTGCTTATCCTGATGTGGGGGATTTGAGGCTTGCCATTGGGGTTCCAGCCACACAGCAGGAAGAAGATAAAAAGGGGGGCTTTGGAGGAAGGAAAAAAAAATCCCAGCGCATTAAAAACAAATCTACTGGGGGATCCACCAGCAGCTTAAGTGAGCCAAGACGATTAAAGGGTCAGTGGTCATAGACTGCAGGTTGAAGGTACCTGATGCCACTCACCTTGGTCCACAAGAGGCGTTGCCAAAACCAATCTCTCAAAATCTAAAAACATACATAGGAGACACAGTGAAGGTCAATGCAAAGTTAATGACAGTTATAATGACAACTAACGCAGCAGATCTTTCGGCTTGTTCACTCATTCTTACTGTATTTTTAGATTTTCTGAATTGTTTTTCCTACCTTTTGGGCAGCCATAAGTTTCAGTGTATTTCAATATGAAAAATAAATAAGAGATTGATGTTATTGTTGTATGGTAATGCAGATAACATGCATATTGATTATAAATATCTGCACTGCATTAACTCACAATTATATTGTTACCTGCTAATTGATTTAATCTACTGAAATGAATGGAAACCAATAGCTACCTGGACATGTCAGCATGAAGACTGCCATGGCTCCATAACTGTCATAACTAGCTTTAGTTTTTTATAAATGTTAATATATAATGAGGCGTCCATGGTGGCAATTGTGCTGTAGCGATGTGAATGATTTATGTGTGTGTAGATAGCATGCAAGTGTTCACCTGGACCCATGTCAGGTGAGTGGCAGGCTTTACAGTAGTGTAAATGTCAGTGTTGTCTATTTGGGTTAGTTGTGTGATGTATCAGGTTACGTGAAGGAGGTTATTTCCCCTCCTGGTGGGACATGCTGCATCTTTCTGCAGCCCTGTAATGCAGCAAACGGAAGAATTTGAGTAAAAAAAAAAAAACTTTGGTACTGTATTCATGTTCTACTGTAAAGACGAAAATGACTGAAGAACCCTTGGTAAAACTTGGTGAAACTCACAGGGTGGACTGCAGTGACTCAACATTTCACCGTATCAATAAAGGCCTCTCTCCTTCCTCTGTCTGGTGTCACTAGTGGTGACTCTGAGTGGCTCCCCAGCCAAAGAACTGCTTTATCAAGCAGCCAATTTAACAAGACAGCTCCTTTCATGCTTGTTGGCTTCTCCAGTGGTAATGGATTTCCTCAATGAGTGTCTCTCTTTCTCCAGGTTTCACACTTTTCTCTCTGTACTGCTGGGCCCAACTCCAGATCAGATCTTGTGCCATTGACTTTGATTTCTTAAGGTAAGTGATCCATCGCTCCAGGCCTCACCAGCATTGCCTGAAATCTGGCCTCACTCTGGCTACCGTGCCTGATATTGTACACTCTAATGCAAAGTGAAGTAGCATGTCTAAATAGCTTGTCACTCCACCCTTTGCCTGCCCCCCACCCCCAACCAACCTACCCATCTATGCCCACCCCACCTCCAATTCTCTCGTCGCCCGCTTTGGTTTCAAAGCTTCCCAGCTGGGACTCATTTCCAGTGTGGAAGGGGGAACGTAAAAAAAAATACAATGATTAAATAAGTTGATGACATTTTGGTCACATTAATGAAGACTGATTTCAGTTTTTCAAAGTGGGAACCAGTTGGTGGTGTTTACATGATGAATTCAATTTGCCCTTTGTTTCCATTTCTAGACTAATATCCTATACCAATCTTTTCTCTCTGTCATTACACTGATACTTCTCTCTTCTACTGTAGCTGATTTCAGCCGTCGCAATCATTGCATACATTTTATGAAACATTGTGTGGTTTTCTGGCCAAATTCCTCCTGTGGCCTTCTGGGCCTAGTGCAAATGCTGCCAGGGTGCCTCTCACAACAGGAAAGAATAAGCTAAGGCTGAAATCATAGGATATACAAACAATCTGGTTCTTCAAGGCTCAGTGGTCTACCGTATGATCTCTATAAACCAATTATGTTCTAGCGACCTCACAGGCCTTTGCTCAAAATAAAAACAAAGCCAAAAGCAAAGTGTATGATATAATGGTATTTCTGTGTGTTGCTTTTGTTCTTCTATGTGTTGATTCATGACACTTTTTAAGTGCTGATATACCCAAAAAATATATCTTAAAAGCCACTTAATGGTTCGGCCTGTGTCATCATCAGCTTTGCAACTAGCTTGCACATCTTGGCTGTTGACAATCCATCTACTGCCTTATGGTGATGGATTGAAATCAGTGGCAGGCCGTGCGTTTTCGACCGAGGCCTGCAGTGCCGTGTAGTCCACATCAGGTGCGGACTGGGGGGGAAAAAAAGTGTCCCGGGAGTTACTGTCAGACCGACTCGTGCGTGTATTGAACATGGCGCGCTGCGCACTACACGGCGCATTCATACAGACTGTCATGTATCTCACTATACGGCCGATTTAAAAAAAAAAAAAAGGCGCTTTATTAACGGTTACTTAAATTGTTTTTTGACCATAGGTCTCTTCTCACAAGGGTTACGGTATTGTAGCAAGTTAAATGAAGTTAAACGACCATGTGGTTTCGGAGATAATTAAGATGCCGTTTTGTTCTTTGGGTCAGAAAATGAGGCGCTGGGGGCTTGGGGTGCAAACAGCGGACACTCCGTGGAGCAAGCTCCAACCTCGCCATTGCTGTGTCATCAAATCCAAATCAACAACCAGTCACATTTAGTTATAACAAAACAATCCAACAAAACCGCGGCACTAAAACACTGCACACACACAAGACATCTCCAGCAGCTCCTGGCACCTTGGCGTTGGGAGAGGCACGGGGAGAGGCACGGGACCAGCCCCAGTCCCGGCTCGACCAGCAGCAACAACAGTGCTGTGGCTTGTTTATGATTAAATACAAAAAAAAGTAACACAACCAGCATTTCACTCACCCGCTGCACATAACCCTCCGTAACCCTCTGTGTGAAAGGCGTCATCAGTAAATCCACCAGCAAGTCCGTTTCTCAGGCTTCAGCCTGAGATTCTAACTTCTAGCTTCTAGCTTCTAGCTTCTTCTCCTTCTTTCGTACGCTGCCCCACTGACCAATCACAGCGCATGTTAATGGTCACGCTGGGCCACTGACCAATCATACATCCATGTCATTTCGCAGGCGCTGACATGTCAAAGAATACACACAGCTTGTCAAACTAAATATCTGATTTGTTGAAGTCCATGACAATCAACCACAACATCCACTCCCTGTGTACTTTAATCTGCAAATGCCTGCTTAAACTGCTTTGCTTACATAGAGACACCGGCGGAAAGAATGTGATTGGATGAAAGCTTCTCCTTCAAACCAGCTGCAATGCTGCAGGCTGAAGGCTGCAGGCTGAAGGCTGCAGGCAGAGCAACAGAGGAACACACACACACACACACACACACACACACACACACACACACACACACACACACACACACACACACACACATAGACCAGTAGGCTACTTCCTTTTTGAAAATCACCATCCACTTGAGCATAAACTGGGTGTAATTCTAACTTTGCACCACCGAGTAGTATAACACATTGATGCTAAACCCAGGGAACAGAAGCACAAGCACCATGCTTTGAAAATCTGTGGCTACCCTGACTGGACCTTTGTGAAAACCCAAACTGGGGCAGAAGAAAATACCAGACCAAAACAGAAAACTAAACAACAACACAAAACAGAACCACATGTCCTCTCAAACCTGGAGGCAAGTTATACCTTGTGTAGGCCGTGAGAGCAGAGCGGTAGCAGACACAGGACAGTCGTCTGGGTCGACACATGATGCGCAAGGGCACAGTACTGAGCGCATGCCAGCCATGTTGTGGCAGCGCTTAGAGAGTGATGATCACTGTAGTCACTTGTGTAACGCATAAGAAAGTATACCTTGTCAAAGGTAATTCGTTACACAGCAATACAGCTGGATTGATTGGAATAGGGGTGTAACGTTTTCTGTCTCTGTGTAGACACGCCATGAACTAGGATCGCCTATGGTTAAGACTATCACAGCAATTTTAAAATCAAAGAAAAAGGTACACATGTAAAATATGTACCCTTGTATTAACCCAATGTGTTTTTTTGTTTTACAGGTTACAAAGTTAATTGTTAAACTTTGCCTTTGGGAATATTGTGTACCATTTAAAAACACTTTTCACCATCCAGTCTTAATCTTAATAGCCATGCAATTCCAGCTTTTTGCTTCCATCCATCCATCCATTGCCCCTTAACTCTAATGTTGCTGTATATCTGTTGTCAGACTTCAGAGAAAATTAGAATTGAAAACAACAAAAGTTTTGTGCCACTTCTTTTCTAACTACCGGATTTCTATGATTTTGTTTTTCTTAGGTGAAATCTGTAGCTAACAACCTCCATTTCTTTTCCAATTCTCACTTTGTGAATGTTCAATCATAATCATACCTCCATGTGAGGCCTTAGATGGAAGAACGAGTCACGAGAAAGCAGATGACAACTGTTCCTGAGGCTGTTCAACCTGAGTCTGAATGTGAAACATACAGACTCAGTTTGATTGTGCTGCAGTGATTCCAGAAGCAAACATGTGTCTCAACAAGGTGCCAAATTTCTTTTTTTTTCAGACAAGGGCTTTTACATCTTTTCAGCACAAAACCACAGTGGAGATAAATGCCAAGTCCTCAAATGAAATACTCTGTACTTAACCGCAAAACCAATACACTGATGAATTAATACTTTTCAATATGATCTAAATTCCCTATTTCTCAGTCCTATTTATACATTATATTTGAGAAAACCAAGAGCCTCAATAAATGTGAAACTTTACTCTGATGTTCTGATGCGGATATTGTCCAGGCCACAACATGTCTTCCTCCTGCTTTTTTTCTCTTCCTTATTTCCTCTCTTTTCGTCTTCTTATTTTGTCGTGCATTACTTTGCACTCTAGCATCTGGCACTATAAACATTGAATAACTTAGAATTAAAAAAATATTTGCCATAACCTCTCTTTTGATGTGTTCCTTCTTTAAATGAAATCATATTTTATTATGACTATTTTATCAATGCATGCAGTATATTTGACTGTTTAAATGGGTTTAAACATGTTTCTGTGTGTTGATGATCATGAATCTAATGGTCTAAATGACTGAGGGATGTCTTTATTCTAAAAGTAATGATGCTGGATGTTGGAATGAATTGTGCGTTTCAGCGCCGACGCATTTGAAATAATTGTTATTGCACATAGGGCATTAAGGCAAATTATTCTGGACATTCCTGTGATCTTTCTCGGTGTTTAAGATGGCTGGTCAGTGGTACATAATGAGACATATTAGAATTATAGTAGATATCTAAAAGGCGGGGCAAGCTGGGCTTTGCCTCCTCTCGGTGGAGGCTAATTGAGCTAGCTGGCTGTATTTTGTCTGGAAGACAAAGCCACGCTAATCATGCCACTATAATTGACACTAAGGCTACTTTCTCTTCATGCCCAAGGCATTGCTGAAACCCTAACAATAACATTATTCACAACTCTTCTTGAGTCTTACAATTACACTGGTTCAATGCACGTTGAAATATGCCATCTAATTAGATGATAATAAAGAGCATGGATTCAGTTCTGAAATTTAAACTATCCGCTGTTTGGATAGTCAGTGGGGAATTATTTACGCTGAAAAAAACGTCCTAGTTCTTGTATTATAGCGCCATTTTTCATTTAAATGCAGTTTGAGTCATATGTGCAGTACTCAAACTATTTTCAGAAGAGTTCTTGGGCTATAACACATTAGATTGCATAAATATGGCATCCCCTCAGAATAGTGGGAATCTTTTTACATACTTTTCTTTTTCAATTATGTATTTCATGGAAGATGTCTTTTTGAGCTATTGTCTGCTTGTTTGGCCAAAGTGGCAAACCTCTTATCTTATCTGCAAAATGATCCTGGAAAAGTGAGGGGAACCTCTTATCTGCACTTTGTGTATTTTCTTTTTCTTTTTCTTTTCTTTTCTTTTCTTTCTTTTTGTATTGTATTTGTATTATGTATTGGGTATTGGGTATCCTTAACAAATTATAATTCTGCAAGAAAACAAAATTTGTTTTATGGTATTCTCAAAAAAGTGAATTTTTCAGATAGGAGGTATTGCTCTTCGGCCATCGATATCTATATTTACTGTCATGTGTAGCCACTATTTAGACAGGACAAGGAATAGTTGGCAACATCTGTGTTATAGAAGTAATTCACAACCTCTATAATCAATAACAAAGCTTACAAAGATGACAGCCATAGATATGCTTTTGTGGACCGTGTACAAAACATGATCACGCCAACTTAAATGTGCTAATGAATGGATGTGTGCCAGTGTAACAGTCATCAGTGTGAACATCTCCTTTGATGCCTCATCGAGCAGAAAGCTCTTAAACAAAATGTTTGAAGTGTCTGCCTGTGTAATAATGATTTATAATTCTCTTGAACTAATGCAAAATTTGCTGGTAAATTTTTTTTGAAATAAAAATAAATTGTGCCCGGAGGGTCAGGCCAAGATATAAAAGAAGATCACCCAAGAGCAGCAAATGATTTAATAAGCCACCAGCTCCACTAGGGTATGGAGACGAGCAGAATGGAGAATTTCAAAGTATATCTAATTAACATCAGTTTATTACTATGTCAATCTCTTCGGCTAGAGCGTGAATGAGGGGAGAAATGCAGCTCTGCTTTGCTTAATACATGGACAACACTTAAATCCTTAGGTTAATACGAAAGTCTTAACCCAACCTACGCACAGAGAGAAACAGTTTCGCATGATTGTAGCCCGTCACAGCCAGACAAATATGCATCTAATCACAGCTAAGCTTCTTCTTTTTTTTTTAGCTTTGTTAAAAAAATCATTAAAAATAGAAAACTTCCAAGATTTTTCCATCACCATTATTCCTCAAGGAATGAGTAAATGAATATTTAATATCACTTGCATCTATATGATTGCATAGTAATTATCAGAACCCAAATGCTTGACAAGCTCGGTGTAATATAATTTGTAATATGTTAAATTTGCAGGCGAGACAATGTTGAATCCCTCAGACACCATGTTTTAATCTTATATTGGTTTTTCATCACTACCACCGTGTCTACAGAGACAAGAAATGTCCCCAACAGAGGGGAGCAAATCCTAAAGCTTTAGTAAAGTAAAGCGTTGAGTAAGAGGTGCAATCAACAGGTCTCTTCTAACCTTGCTACAGAAACAAGAATGGTTTCTTTTGTACAGTGGGATTTATCTCCTTCTGGCCTTTTGGATGCAAAACAAGAGTAATCAGCAGACCTTTCCTTAAAGATCCTGTGTCCTTCCCTCGTCTTTGGTCAATACAAATGCCCAAATTGTAACTGTGCTTTCATAAAAGCTTAAACACCAGATTCTCTTTTCAACTGTGAGGTTCCTCCACTCTTTTTCCAATAGTCTCCTGGATTGTTTTAGCGATTGAGTGGCCCTTTTTATCTTGAGGCGTAGTAGCAGCACAACCAAGGAAAAGGATCTTGCATCAGCTTATGGTCTGGACATTAAGTCATTCGTAGATGTTTCATAACATACTTGAGGACTGTAGGTAATTCAAGTATGTTATGGTTATGATTCGGTGTAATCATAATCAAAATAACATAGAGATGCAAGAAGCCGCATTTAGAGCTTGACTGACCATCAACAACAGCAACTGTGTGGGAACGCCAATAGGTACCATGTGCAAATGCCTGCTACCTGCCAGTGTTTGACTCACTACTCAGTCAACTGATCATTATTCATATTCATAATATCTTTTTGTTACCCATAATTGCATAACATTTTACCCTCAAATAAAATGATGCATTGTTTACCTCTGTGTGGGTTTTGTGTGATATTGTAAAGCTAACCATGTATCGATGATTTCTAATTATTTGATAACATCATGGTGCTCATTTGTAAAAAAAAAAAAAAAGAAGATGTATGGCCTTTTTTCAGCTAGTTGTAAAAAGGTAAATAGTTTTGTTTGGATTGATAATTGGAATAGCGTCCTTTTAAGCAATATGTGTAACAAATAACTGTATCGGGAAAGAGCCAATTGTTATTTCAGTACATGATCCATATCTCCAAGTTTATTTGCTTTCTTACCTCAGAGATACGCTTGAGTGAGATTAAAGCCACTAAATCAATTTGGTTGTTGTATGGATAGCCATGGACCATGTCTGCTCTGACCTAATATAATCAAACACATGTCTTTACTACATCATTTTGTAAAGAATTTACAGAATATCTACAAGGAATACTGAGTAATTTGGTGGAAGTTTCATTCAATTTTTTTCTTCTTCTATTTATAGTATTCTGTCAGTGAACAAGTATGGAAATATTGCAAGCTGTTCACATAGTTAGCAATAATATTTTATTTTACCCTGACTAGATAGTATTATCTACAGGAATCACATAAATTCCTGGATTATTTATGCAAAATTGTAATTTTGTCCAACAGCCAAAGTATTGCTGCAAAACTTGTTTAAATTATATTGAGCATTTTGTTCTATTTCTCGTCTCTAATACTCTAACGTTCTCATACTAGAACATTTTCTCTGGAGAGAGATATGCAAAACCTCAGTGCACATGGAAAAGATACTTCTATGAGGCTTCTTGATTGACACTTTGCAATGTGTGTGTTGCATGATCTATTCTTTTGACATTGTATACTTTTTCATCATATGTATATATAAAATAAAATAAAAACTAGTAGTACGGAGTAGTAGAAGTTATTATATAAGATGGAACATACTGAGAAAGAACATTTGAGACGCTTGCATATTAATTTTTCAACCAGACTATAATAATGTAAGCAAACATCTACATGGAGAAATATGCCTGTTAACATTATAAGTGCACTTGCAAATTCCAAGTAGAAATCCACAGATCTTATTATGAGACAGCTGCAACGATACTGCCATAAAAAGCTACGCAAATCATATTCATTGAATTACACAAATTACAGATGTAGCTCAAAACCTCTGAAAACGTGATGATGAATCCCTTTTTTAACTTCTGGCTGATAATTCCTCAGACTACACTGGCAAAGTATTGGGCTTGTGAAAAATGCATGAATTACTAATTAATGAGGCATTCTCGCAACATTTACATATTCATAAAGGTGTGTGATTCACATATGCATGAGCGAGCTGAGTGATAGCTTTGAGAGAATAACACATATTCCAAGAAAGAAACCTTTATTTGTTAAATTCTTCAAGAAGCCTTGGGAGCAGAGATGCTTTTAAAAAAAACATTACGCATTTATTCTTCCCCACAGAAATTCAGTCAAACGCTTTGGGAGATGAATGCACTGAGGAGACGCAGCGATGTGAAACAGTATGCAAAATTACATTTTCTGAAATATTGTCCCATGTGGATTTTCAAAAGTTCATTTAGCAACCCAGTTTTCCTAACAACTGTACTCAAATCCGATTGATTTCCATAGGCAAGAATAAATATATCTTCAGTGTCATCTCAGTTCAGCAGGGAAATATGCAATGCATTCTAGAAATGTAATCAGTATATGTATATTTATTTTCTTTAATCCAGTTCTAGTTGAATCTGATACTGACATTTTTCAGAGGTCACGTATTGTATTTAAAGTCTGAGTGTGTGACCTAGATGTCACATTCAGCTGTTGTTTTCTTTGTTCACAAACTGTCAGGCCTCTCATGTTCTCTTTGGTATATAATTGTAATCTGAAACTTTCTGATGCTTAGAATGATAATTTAATAATAACCACTGTTTAGATAAGTCATTAGTTCCTTGTTTGAGGATCTTTAAAATCAACCAATAGCTTTGCCAAGATGTCAGCCTTTTAGTGACAAACGATTTCAGTTAAGCAGGTCCAAGATGGTTTGGCCGGAGCCGAGGCCTGTCCCTCCTCTGAAAGCCTCTCTCCATTGTCTCAACCCTCTCACAAGGTCTTTGTGAAGGCTGTTCCAGATATGGGTCATAAAAGCACAAATAACATTCAGATGCTTCCTAGGCTTTCCCCACAGCTATTGACCAAAGAATGACAAGTCCAAAAAAACCATGTCGAGTTTTTCATCCTGTGCCATTGTCTTTCCACATTAACTCCAAGCTGGGCCTTTTCAGCCAGGCCAGAGTTGTGTCAGGCCGACTCGGACAGAGACCAGCTCGAGCAGCAGGCTTGGCCTATTCAAAATACCATGCAGAGTCTGACTCACTCCTTTATTCTATTAACAAAAAATGGCTCTTGGATGCATTGTACAAAATGTCTTATGAGAAAGATGACAAAGTAACAAGTAAGAATAGCCTCCGTGGCAAGTGGACCCATCAATTTTAAAGTGAAATCCCTTGTGCTCCAGGGTGTTGTTTTAGCCAAAAAAAATACGTTATATTTCCCAAGGCCACACATTTCGAGGTAAGAAAAAAAATTGACAACAAGGATGGTATTTCAGGATGCTTAAGTTTGAGTTTAACCTTGCAGGACTTTTGGAAGGCACTTCTGAGCATGAGGCGCAGGGTTTTGGCAGCTGCACAGGGAGCCTGGTGGGTCAGCCCTTCTCCGGGAGCTGCTACTCCACACTAATCTATTTTAAACCATCTGTGAAATTAGCAAGATTTCCTCAGTCCTTCACCTCCAAGGATTAAAACATTGCTAAGGGTCTGGGCTGTTCTTACATACTGTTCTTGTATGAATGTTTAATGACTCCTGCAATCAAATTATTTTCCATCACCTGTGCTGGAAAGAGAAATAAGATGAAAGTTACATGCATGTAAAGGATACACATCTGGTTGAGAGCTGTTTCACTTCAAGAGTCGAAAAAGATACAAATGTTATTCAGCATAATTTTAACTGAAAAAGAGAGTGTTACACGTTCCTACATCCAGTAACATCAGGGAGACCACGTCTCAGCGGTTTTAAAGAGCCATACCTAGGCACTCCAGTATCTCTGCCAAAGGCAGTACAATGAAGTCATGAGTCAACTCTAATGAGAAAATCAGATAAATAGCAGCTGTTCTGGGGGAAATGGTGCTGTCTGACAGATTCACTGGCTGCAGCATTGAGCAGATCCAAATGAGTAAAATATTGTTCCAGGCGGCCCTCACTGCTCCCCTTCCCACCGGTGTTTAGTCATCAGAGTTGTGAAATAGCAGCCCTGCCGCTACACGACAGCATTGCTGTATTAATTATTATCCGCTGTTCAAGCATACACATCTTTGTACAGTGACAGTTTATTTAAACAGGCCACTTACAAACAGCAGTATTACTCCCGATAGCTCACCAGGCCCCCGATTATTCACATCGATCTCTTATTTGGTTCACACAGAAATCTATGGGTACAATTTAAAGCAAAAACAGCAAAAAAAAAAGATGAAAACATTTCTCCACATATCACCAAGTCAGCAGTGTTGCCATTTTGCGCTCTCACTTTCACAATAATGCAAAGACAAATACACAAAGCACAGAGCTTTTCTCTATGCCATTATTTGTCATGCAGACTTGGAAAATTACTATAAGATTTATTATGCAGAGGCAAATGTCTAGTTTTCCATCTACGGCTGCAGAGCACAAACACAGACATCTATTACAGACACTGCAGTTAAACTGCAGCTTTCATGTGCTCTTGGGAGGGCAGCATGCAGTACAATGGTAAAAGACGAAGTGATTCATGAGGACAACAATTTAAAGAGTTACCCCCCAAATGGTTGAAAGGGCATTAGTTCCAGAGAGTCTTAGTTTTTTCATTGATTTCCTTTTCTGTAGATAAGTACAGCTTACACAGGGCTGCGGAGAAGACCAGTAAATCAGTAATATGCTGAATTGTAATAACAGTGACTAAAATATTGTTTGAAATGTTTTACCAATTACATCAAGAAATACATTATTTAAGGTAAAAAGGAAGCATGGTGTAGAACTCATAATACTTATGATGATAATGAGCAATATATGGCAGAGATCCAGAGAAGAATGATGGACAGAGTCTGGGCTCACAACTCTCAAGATGACCTCTGGCACACACACATACCTATCTCAATAAGCAGTGAATGCACGCACGCACACACACACACACACATATGTGTGTCTAGGTGTGTAGCTCTCAGAGCAAACTAAAGAAGAAAACCATAGAAATAGTGTAAAGCCAACAAACAAGTATTGGAAACTTTCAATTCAGAATCGATGAGTCATCTAATCGGCTATACTGATCAAACTTTTTGAGTCGAGTATCAGCTGAAAATCGGTGGATGATTGTTTAGAGCACCCATTCACACACAAAACTAATGGATATTGAGCTTTAAAGTGTGAAATTGAGTCAATGCAGCACCACAGTAAAGGGAAGTGTCTCTTATATTATTTTGCAGTTCAAACTTAAAAAGGTAACTGCTTAATTTCAAAAGCAAAATCAACCCAAACTGAAACCCTAGTTCAGATCAATATTTTCAGTTAGAGTTTAAAAAACGCTCCGCCCCCTAGTTTATATAAATTTTATGTTAGATGATTTGGTATAATTTCTCTGTGCCGCTTCAGAATGTTCCACTAAAAGGTTTATCACTTTACTTGAAGGGTATTGTCTAAATTGTTCCTTCTAACACTTGGGCATTTGTTGGGAGGTGGTTACCATCCAGTTCAGTTCCATCACACGTTTTTGTAGAACCTTAAATGTTTATTTTAGGTTTATTGGGTTGCTCAAGTCCAATAGGTGCATGACCTACGTACTTGGCACCGTAGCACGAGACTCCGCGGATGGCACGCGTGCGCCGAGCATGCATTATTCTCCGAAACGCCGGAGGGCATATATACAAAATGACCTGTAAAGAATCAAAAAGCCAACAAGTGTAACCGAGAAAAAGCCATAAATCAACCTCCACAATGCCGACGAGAGATTGTAATCATCTGTAATTGGCTAGCAAAATATATACTCAAATGAAGATTTTCCAAGGTGCACAAATAAGTGGCGCATGATGCGCAGGCTGTGATTACATCATTTCCCCACTGGCTTCACTGCGGCAATCATAAACTAATCTTGAGGCTAAATAAAATGGCGAGTATATTTGCAATGACCAAGGCCGTAAAGCGCTTCCATACCTATGATGATTATTCCAACATCTTCTAGGTCATCTGTGCGTTCTGCACTTTATGGGCAAGATTCACAACATCTTCTGCTCTCTAGTCACCTGGTTGTCTCCAAAAACTGGTTTCTTCTGCAGCACAATACACTTCCACATTAATCTCACTGAAAACGAAACAAACTAAAAAATGGACTTTCCCATGTATTAGTTGTATGTAATACTTGCAATGTTATGTATGTTAATCCTTAAAATGAACTTTGACTTTTCATTATAATGTTGAACACTTCTTGACATCAAAACCAGGGATGGCTATCTTGAGAAACTAATGCAAGATAAAAAAAAAAACTATCCAACCGTAACCTCTTTTTCAATGAAAGTAAATCAAGCACTAGTCTCAAAAGTTGTTTAATCGCACAAGAAAGTTAACAATTTGTCAACAATTAAAGCCCAAAGCCACTTTCCCCAAATTACCATTATGAATGTAAAAATATCCAAACGACAAACGAGTGCACGGGCAGAAAGACAGTTAATTTGGGTCTAAAAAAACGTGATATATATTATATCTAATATCTATTTCTTTTGATATCCAGTAATGGCCCGTGAATGACTGAAGTAGCCTAAATTAAAAACACATGATTCTGTTAATACTATCTTTGCACACTTTTCTTGAAATATTTCAAGTCACACTGACTCTTGTGGACCCATAGCCAAACGGATTGGTTTGAAGTTGTTCATATGTCGGCATTGTGACTAAAGTTTAAAATATTAAAGCAACGACTTAAGTCATGTACCATCAGGTACAAATATGCACTTTTGCTGATAAATCAGGCTCCAATAAATTGCCAGATTACTCTCTCGCCAAAATAGAGTTGGCATTCAGGCTTCAAGCTTAGTGGTTGATCAAATCTGACATTTAGTTTACGATTTGATTCTACTAACAAGCAACCGATAGTACAGAAATCAAACTTATGAATATATTAAGCATTGTTTCACTGATGTTGAAGTAAAATATTTATGATACACATGACTCTTTCAGTGTGCTGTACAATGTAAAACATAAGCACAAACACACAGCACAGAAAGTCTAACGCAGGTGATGATAGAAGCAACATCTTTCTATTCAGATTTTAATTAAATTCAGTATGTATAGTCCTCCAGCAACTTTAGCACATATTATTTAATATTATATTATATCATATAAAAAGCATATCGTTGATCTTCCTTTATACTGTAAATAGGTATAATCATTACCTTAAAATTATTTATTTTCTAAATAAACGCCAGCATACAATACAGACTTTAATGACACATCTTTTTGTTTGCTAATTGTAGATATTTACAGCTATTCTTGTCATAAATTACCTGTAAATGTATGAATAACTTATCTTAATATAATAAATTGTTTTCATTAATCAAAAGTAAAAAAAAGTAAAATACTTCTAATAGTAATCTATTTGCACTAAGTTGATCAAGAAAGGAAACAGTAGTGATTTATAATATTGAGCAACAGACTTTTAGCCACCATGTATTTGATGGGTAAACATCTCAAAATGGACTAAAATATGCCGATACATTAATATTAATATTTTTCCAACCTATGTTTTCTCACACCAGGAGACAGGAAATAACATAATGAATACCTCCACAGTGAAAATAATTACTCAAATCTTAAAACAAAATGTCTCTTTAATTTGTAAGTGTCAACAGCAGTACAAAAGATGGAGTGATGGGAGAAGTTTTCTGTAACACAATTTCTGTTTCTTTTACAGAAAAGGAGGGAATTCTTGAGGTAAATGAGTTTAAACAGGCAGTTAGTCATCCCACTGTTGCATTGTTACAATGGACTGAGACGTACAGAAAATGGTGTTACATTATAATGCCTGAATTGATCCTGTGGGGATAATTTAATCATATACAGTATACACATTATTATGGTGCCTAGAGGCACCCAAATGTGTCACCCATTGGTTTGTTTTTACTTGATATAGTGTATTAATACTACCAAAGCGGAGAAGACAGCTCTCCACACACACCACTGTAAAATTATTCACCTTAAGTTCACCTCACGTCAATACTGCACATGGAAACCAAAGACTTGCTGGTGTACACTTTGAAGCCAAGCAAAACAAAACAAACATTAAAAAAAAGTCATAACATTTTTTTCTTTTTTTCTTTTTATCAATAATACCCCTAGCAAATAATCAATCTTTTGTACTGTATAAAGAAGAATGTGAACACAAATGTGATGGCAAACATTTTTTTTTAAGTTGAATTAAAAACTTTACATTGGACTGTACAAGATATTATGATAAACTATTTACATATTCAGACATAAACTTTTTTTAAAGCAGCAACAGACACTATGTATTTCATTTTCTCTACACCCAAACAATACTTGCCTTGGGCCTAGGTACCTGCCAGGGAAAACAAATCTACGCAGAAAATTGTATCAGGCTGCCAGCAATTTCAAAACAATGGCTCCAGTGATAGAAGAGCCACACACAGTGTTGCTTGAGAGACAACTCTAAAAAGCAAAGTACCAAAGACAACTATAAATGTTGGCCTGAATAACACATTTTACACTTCTGAACAGCAGCTAGCAAGTCAGTCCAGCATGTCAGTGAATTGTGCTGATTAAATTAACACAGAGAACATTCCCACCATATACATCACAAAGTTCAGACAGAAAAAAATTAAATGTTGGAACAGCATACAACCTTTTGTCTTCAGTTGTTTTTTCAAACCACTGCAAGTAGATTGAGAGAAAACAATTATGAGGGCTACATTTGCAGATGGCTGGATGGTCGTGACCATGTTCAATAAAAATCAGCAACATACAACAAAATGACAAGGAGAGAATAAAGTATGCAGAATGCATCATGTTGGTGCGTTTTGCCACATTAAAACAAATAAATATTTGCACGCTCCCACCTCTTTCAAAATCTAAAAACATCACTTGTTTGAAACAATCAATCATGAAAAAACACGTCTGTGTATTGTGGTTATGTAAATGAAGCCAGATGCATGCAGCATTTTTGGATGGTATCAGCTCCTCGTAAGAAAATTGCCACAAACTATGAGTGCTGTTATAACCAAAAATCACAAGGATATACAGCATACCACATAGATTGTACGACGATTGGAAACACATTATTGTATAATCCTTTTACATCAAGAGCCTGTTGCTTAAATGAGTACCTTACTTGTAACGACTCCTGTATTTAAACAAGTCTAATGAGTAGAATTAATTTTGATTGGTTCTTTGAATAGTCAAAGGAAGATAACGTTGGCAAGTGAGGTGTTTCACTCTGTCTCAGGTCAAATACTGCTCTCTTCCAAAAGGCAGAAAAAAATCAGCATCTACGTGAGGTACGGTGACTTGTCAGGTTTTAAAAACATGAAATCACGTACAAAAATAAAACATAAAAAATAAAATAGAACAGCCAAATACATAACTTATACTTCACTAATGAACAAAAATATATTTCCTATGTTATATTTACAATAAAATCTAAATGAGATGGTGAATTCACTGAAAACCATATTTAGCTCAAATTCATCAAACATGTTATTTTTTTTCTTTTATTTCTCTGATTGTCCGTGTTGTTGTTTTACTGACAATTTTAGAGCCAGCAGTGGCTAATAATAAATACAATATTTTGATACTCTACAATTTCAAATACAATATACAATGCACTGAAGTCTGGTGTTTGACGGCCTGCTGTTGAATTTTCTGCTCACTTTCTTGTGCTGAGTCTCTCCCCTAGGCAGCCCTGAAGCTTAAACAAAGTGTTCATTCATCACATGAGTCTTTGCATAAATAAACAAAATAAGTAGACAAAAAAATGACTCAAATCTGGCAACTGTGAGAGCAAACCCACTTGAGTCCAACTGGAGATTTGTGTTCATTGATGGTGTTTTTTTCCTTGAACAGCTTCACATTAATCAGAATTGATAAAAATACAATTTATATCCAGTGCTTATAACACTTAAAAAACATCATCTCCTCGTGAGTTCTTGTAATTTTTTTCTCTTTTTTTTTTTTTTTTTGCTATATAAGCACAGTCAAGTTTCAGTTCCATGAAGAGTCCTCTTTAACTCCCAGCCAACTAAAGCAAGTGTGGCACGGTCATGAAAATATTTACAATCACATACAAATCAATCTAACCACCAGCAAACAGGAGCAAACAGCTTGAAAATGCCAAACAGTTTGACTTGGAGGGAAATCCACTTGGGTTTGTTTGTAGGAGAGCTTCCCTAAATGTTGTGTACCTCAAAATGAGAATAATGTAGAAAAAATGTGATGGAGAAGAAAGTAAAACAGGAATTATGAATGGCCTGGATAAAAAAACCTACACGACTATAAGATTATAAATGCTTCCAAAAAGTAGAAACAACACAAGCCAGCACTTATTTTGACAATAAAAGTACAGAAGATATGAGTGCGTAAGAGATATATAGAGCCATCTGTACGAATTAGAGCTAGGAGAAAAATGCAGTGACCAGCAGTGGGGATCTTGACCAGTTAAAGCCAGTGATCAGCCATTCAGATCCTTCAAAACACTCTGATCTCGTTCTGAAATGGACAGGTTCAAGGGCAAGGGAGGGGAATAGCAGGAGTCATGCATTAATAATGCTGTATTTCAGATGATACCCAGTCGTCAGTCATTTTAATAATCCCCCACAGCTTGATGTACTTGTTCCATCTGCTCACCAGTGCCTAGTGATTGGGCCAGGGTGGGAGCCCTGTTGAGGCCTTACTACCAGCACTTTGATGGAGAGCACAATGAGGGACACAGACCCCATTTTTATTGTTTCCCATCCCTCCCTGGAGTTTTCTCCTCTCTGAGCCAGATGGCGCCCCCTGGGTGCTGAGGTTGCCACGGGCAGGGGTCAGAGCAGGGCATGGCAGGGAGGGAAGCCACTTAGACCTTCTGCCCTGCAAAGAGGATCTGACTCTCAACATCAAGGCCTGGCTTTATCTAGCTGCAGTCTCCAGAAGGTCACCACTTGTCAGCTTTTTAGCTGAAATCATTGCCTGTTTTAAATGCAAGCGTGAGGTGCATGCCGAAAGCCGATACATATCTTTTTTTTTTTTTTAAATAACAACATAAGGCTCAAGGGTGACAGAATAAGATTCGTATAAGTGCACTAATGCAAAAATCTGTGTTTTAAGTTACCCCTGTCATGCGCATATGACGAGGTAATTTAAGAAACAAACATAAGATTTTAGCCTTTCTGTAAGTTTATAAATATCCTCATAAACTGTCACTCCTTTTAAGACTACGGCAGTAATCAACTCATTGCATCAACCCGATGACCGTGCTCCGCTTTAAGACTTCTTAGTGTCAATTTAAGATTTACAATGTCTAAAAAGAATTAAGATTGGAAAAAATGAAGTTCTAAGACGTAAGACTTTAAACTTGCCGTCCAAAAAGGGCTAAAGCGTTTAACAGAATGTACTGTAGCTAAACATTGTACAACATCAATTTGAGATTGTAATGCCCCCAAAGCTGCCTTTTGCTGCTGTTCCAATCCCACAGATTGGAGGCCTTTGGCCCTTTCGCATTCTGGCCTGATTACAATCACTCCGATTAAGAACTTGGTAAATCAGACTGGTTTGCAGTGTTGGAAATGAGTTAAGGACGTGGCCACGGTGCTCTGTGTGGACTGGGATGAGGAAATGAAAGGGCTGGCCGCTTTCATTGATGATCACTGCATTGGGCTCCCTGGAGAACAGCTAGCATCACAAGCTACCACCCAAACATGTTGTATACTTTAACCTCCTGCAGAGCCGGCTGCCTCCGAGTTCCTGAGTTTCATTTGTGTATTCTGTTAGGGTAAATTAAAGAAAGTCTGGATAATGAAGCTGTATTAAGGGATCAAGAGATTGTCCAAGACTCACGAAGCCTCTCCCAAAAGATTTTACAGATTTTAGAAACAACTTGAAATGTTTGGCACTTCTGCACTAAATTATGCAGTTTGTGTAATACAATGACAAAGCACTAATACTAATAATACTAATAATAATAATGTGTAATTTCCACTCTGTAACAAGTTGGAATCACTTTATATGAATTTTGAGATATTTTGTACTGATAATACTAATAATTAATTATTGATTATAAACATTCACAAGCTGTTGGCTGGCACACTATACCTGAGTGAGAATATTATCCCCATCTTCAACAGTTATGCAATATAAATCAAATTCATCTAATTGAAGAAGAAAACAAGAGAAATGTCTGAAAGAATTATAGATCCATATCAAATGTTAATTTTCAAGTTATATCTTTTGTTCTACGATCCAATTGTGTAAATGTCTATGATCTCAATGAAAAAATCAACAATGAGATAAAAAAAAGAAAAAAGAAAACACAACCAAACTGCTTTACACACTTGAAGAAACACTTAAGACCAAATAGCTTTTTGATTCTGATGAAGCCCCATCTGCATGCTGGCTCCTAAATGATACATCGTTATTTATTTATCTTACATTTTTAAACCCTTGTGGTGTTTTTGTTTTGTTTTGCTCTTTCGCTCCCTCAGATCAGACCAACCCTCTGGGCATCCTCCTGTATGAGTGTTGTGTCTGCGTCGGCGTCGGCCTCTTCCATTCAAGAGATCTCAGTTGGTGCTAACTGGCTCTTGTGTGTCATTTTCACTACTGTAGTCTGTTTTGGCCTCATCCTCAAAATCCTCGTACATGTCTATCTCATGCACTCCATTGACCGGCACACTGTTGTTTGCCAAGGTACTGGGCTCTAGCTTCATGTTGAAGGTGCTCTGGATGACAGGAATGGATGGCTCGGGACTCGCTGACGCACTCGAGCATTCGGATGTCATCTGAGGTGAGGGTGTGGTGGTCGCCATGGTGATGGCTCCGGGATAGATCAGACTGGCGGTGGTGGTGATGGGAATCTGTGGTGGCTGTCTGGATGTACGTGAAAGAGAAGAAAACTAATTAAGATATCACACACGTGGCTTACTTTCAATACAAATTAGGTTTTTAAAAGAAAGGAAAACGATAAAAGAACAAATATAAGTATGTTCTTTATTTATTTTTAATAGTAGCTCTGTGCACTTAAACTGAAATGGTTGGTTTCCCACAGCAGTCAGCTTTAAGCCAGCAGCTCTGTGAAAAGGATTTGGGAAAAGAGAGGTTCTCCTGACAGCTCCTGTCTTGAGCCGTTCAGGAACACTACCCAGTTTATTGGTGACATAAAACCAATACGTGGTTAGCGCTGCTCTTGTCTGCTGTTGCGCTGGGTGATTGATACTCCAGTCACTGAAGCTTATGACTGACATGGGAATACCTGGAGAAGGGTTCTCCTGCTAACCACACACAGTAAATTAAAGTGTTAAGCTTCAGAGTGCTGCCCTCCAGGCTTCTGTAAGTCTATACTTAAAGCTTATATCCTGTAATAATGTCTGCACTTCATGCTCCATTGGCAGACTGCTATTGTCTAAAATTATTAAATTACAGCTACTGAAAAAACATTATTTTTATGTACATGTCAGGCTTGTCTTGAAATCAATAAAGTAGAGGTTAACTCAACACTCACTTTTGAAAAAGGTGTACGAGGAGACGCTCTCAGGAGGCTAAAAGTTATGTCCATTTGGTATGTTTTGGGATATTGTGTGGTTAGTTAGTGGGAATTGTGTCAGCGCACCTACCCCACAGTGAAGAACTGCCTCATCTCTTGTCGCCGTGAGCGCATCATCTGCTTGTACTCTCCAATGCGGAGTTTCTTTCCGTCGATAATGCAGGTCCTCTTAGGCCGCGGCTTGTACTTGTAGTTCGGGTACTTCTCTAGGTGCTGCTTGCTCAGACGGGCCTGCTCCTCATAGTACGGCTGCTTGTCCTGGTTAGTCATGGACTTCCACCGGGAACCTACACAATAGATTCAGAGTTTAATTATTTGAACACAAGAAAAACTATTTTAATAACTGATGGTGTTTAAAATGTGGCCAAAGCCTACTTTAACAGTGAACTGTACATAGCCATATATCTGGCAAAATCCTGATTTATTGTTTGTTCCACACCAACCTCTTGATAGCACATAGTCTGAGACGAGAGGCAAGCTTTCGATGTCAAACAGTAAGAAACAACAGGCGAGTGCAGTAAATACTGCAGCTCTGTGAAGTGTCCTACTAGGTACTGGACAGTGGTGTATAAAGTACCCAAAAGCCGTACTTGAGTAAAAGTAAAGATACCTTACTGGAAAATTACTCCAGTAAAAGTAAAAGTCACCTATTAAAATACTACTTGAGTAAAAGTCTTAAAGTATCTGATATTTTCTGTACTTAAGTATCAAAAGTATTTTTCTGATATAAAATGTACTTAAGTATTGAAAGTAAAAGTACAAGTACATGCTTTTAATAAAAAAGCAAAGGGTCAGAATTTTGAGAATTATGAAGTTTATTCTTTTAAGTGCTGTGGCCACCGTGACCAAGGACAAGGAGTTGTGTTGATAAAATAACTGGGTTGGCTGGGATCCATCCATATATATTATGTTCAACATAATATATTGTACCTAAGTATACTTTTGCATCTACTATGAACTTATCATCATAATTCTCCAAAAAGCAATATGACACTATGAAGGACTTGTAACAGTGTGGTTATAAGTATGCTCATTCCGCCCGCCGTGGGTCTCTTGGTACCGGTCTGTGGGTCTCTTGGTACCGGTCTGTGGGTCTCTTGGTACCGGGCCACAGAAAGAATGAATGAAACATTTCAATTAAATAAAAAAAAATCAAGGCCGGAAAGATGTTTTATTGTGAAAAATGACCGCATACATCCGTCTGTGGTAACCTCAGACGGAATCTCTTGACACATGTCAAGATGTTACGTTACTCTAAAAATGAAACGTAAATATGTTACAACTCTGCCGGTGATCTGGAAACCAAGGCAAAGTATCCTGAGATCGCCAAAAAAGCATGAAAACCTGCTTCCATTTCAACATCCTGTCTTTGTGCAGCGGGTTATAAGTTAAGCAGTAGACTGGACTAAAGGTTTAGTTAGGAGTAGACTGGACATAACGAACACACGTTGGGTGTCGTTGTCTCCCGTCTTTCCGAGGTCGGACCCGGTCTGTGAAAATATTGTCTTCACGTAACCGGTCCGTGACGCATAAAGGTTTGGGAGCGCTGGACTAGAGGATGTAGAGGGAAAATGCAAAACATTGTGATTCGCAAAACCTGCTTGGTGGAGTCTGTGTTCCACCACAGTCCCCGATGTTTTTTTTGTTTTTTTCTAAAGATAGATTTGATTTTGTAGCGAGTAACGAAGGTTTCATGGGAAATGTATCGGAGTAAAAGTATAATTTTTCTTTGCAAAATGTAGTGAAGTAAAAGTAAAAGTAAACAGAAATATAAATAGTAAAGTAGAGTACAGATATCCCCCAAAACTACTTAAGTACAGTAACGAAGTATTTCTACTTCGTTACTATACACCACTGGTACTGGATGACAGCACCTTTAACAGCTCTGATATATGGCCTCCAATGCTGAGGGGACAAGACCCATTTAGCCTCTGTCATTTTTCATGACAAACACTTATGGTAGTGATGGGCTATAAATCCATCTGTATGCCGTGGTGACCTGATGCACAGTGGCCTATGAGATAACACACTCCTCCTTCAGATGCTAGTTACTTTGTCAAATCAACTGTATGCTTGGTAAGTCTGGAAGGTGTGACAAACAATCCAGATTGATAAACACAATCACAGAAAGCAAGTTCACCACCTCTCCCGTGTCATGAAAGAGCTTCTGTTTTTAATCGTTAGCTGCAAGCTTATCAGTGAGTGAGGTGCTTCTGTTCAGCTGGAGGCTGAGAGGGACAGAAAGTGTGAAATGATAATGGAGAACACTGTTGGTTTAATTTTCCACTGACATAAGTGCAAATTAAGTGATAGTATGTGTTTCTTTTTAACTGGGATATTAAAGCGCTGACTTTTTTTCCTGTCCCTTTACAAAAGTCATTACAGAGCTCTGGTCTTGAGAGAAGGATACCTTGAAATATTTGCTTGACCGACTTGTATTTGATTTAAAAGGTCTTACCCAAAATCTTGCTTATGTTAGAGTTGTGCATGTCGGGGAAGGCCTGGAGGATCTTGCGGCGCTCATCCTTGGCCCACACCATGAATGCATTCATTGGCCTTTTAATGTGGGGCTCGTTGTTGTTCCTCCCTCTGGCTTCCCTGAAGACTCGTGCCTCAGTAGATCCAGCGCCTCCTGTTGGACAACAATAATGGGGTTAAGGTTCATCTGCAGAGCCATTTACTTCCCAGGAATAGCGACCCACGACATTGATTAAATGACGAGCCATGTTCAAACTATCCATCTACTGCCCTCATCATGAACATTGTTTTAGATGAGTGCCGGGCTGCAGATCCTCTTAGAGGGGGGTCTATTTTATATTGAGTGGAATACCTGACTCGACAGGCTTATATTTTATGTGCTATAATTTAAACTATATAATATAATACAATGTCAGTTTAAGGAGAAGCTGCGCTCTTTAACTTATACTTAGGTCTATCCAAAACCAAAAGAAGAAGACCTTGGACTTCAATGGCAGTACAATATTGTGTCTGCAAGTGTTCACACTCTACTAAGGCACATACATTTCAATTTGACGTTCATAGTTTTCGTAAAAAGTGCAAGAATGCAAACATAAATGACAAATACAGGAGTTGAGGCAGTCTATGAAAAATTTACATTTTAACACATGCACAAAATAAATTCAAGCACGCCATTCCTCCTGCTCTCCTTCCTGCTTTACTCTCTCTCTCTCTCTCTCTCTCTCTCTCTCTCTTTTCCTTCTGTCTGTTTCTCACTCTTCAAATGTGCGATGAGAGACTGTGCCGATTCTGCAAAGTGCTGTTGCTCAATCAGGGCATTCACAATCAGCATAAGATAGTTTCTCTCAGTATTAAACTGTACATCAGGCTGATAATGATTTCTGTTTGCATGCGCATTTGCTTCCTTTTATATGTAAGATGTGAAAGAATTAAATAAAAGCAGTATGAATATTTAAACAAACAAAAACATGTTGATAAACAAGGCTTGAAAAATAAGACAAAAAAAGCCTTCCATATGCTACGATACATCTTTAATGATCTCAAATCTGGAAAAGAAAGCTTGGGATGACTCATGCATATTTCATCATCCACATGTGAAGCCTTCTCATTAGACCATTCCACTAGCAGCCTTGGCACACGTTACCTGTGGTTTGATTTCTATTATTATTTCAGTTGATAAACAAAATCAAACTCTTAATGAGTAATGGAGGGCTGTGCAGAGACATTAATTCCAAATCCACAGAAACCCCGCTTTGCTCCAATCACTGAAGAGGCTGCAGCACCATTTCAGCCTCAGGAGATTGAGTGTTGTCACTTAGGAAAAGTGTATATTCTTTTCAAAAGTATTATGGGAGACAAGTAGTGAAAGGGCAATATGTGCAGAGACACAAACACACACAGATGCTGCACTGAAGGAGCCCACAACCACCGCCGGTATAAAGAGACGGAGGAGCGGTGGAAGTTTGGTTTCTGCTCACGGAGAATGTTTGATGTCCCTTCCCACTCCTGGTCTTTGTACTCTCTCAGTACAAAGACCCCCCAAATCAATTTCCACCAGAACATGTTTAACAATAAACACATTTATGATTGCCGTCATATGGGAGACCAGTGAAAATGTGTTCTCACATTGTGGCTCTGCACTAGTGGCTGCCCAAAGGATTCAGCCCTTTGCTATTGGAAGTTAACAGTCACAATGATAAAATTAATGTGTTCATGTTCCTATCTTCTTTAAAAAAATAATATATATATATATATATATATATATATATATATATATATATATATATATATATATACTTATCTTTTAGTGGGAAGAAAACCACCTTTTTACATTTTTATTTTATTCTTTTAAATTTTGATATCCCTAGAAAATAATGTACCTTTATTCATATATTCGAAAAGTCCTACATCCTTATGTCATACATTTCATATCTTTTGTATTTTGACCAAATAGTGAATCATATATTTAGATTTGGGACTTTTTTTCTTCTTTTTTATTTCATATGTTAATCTGCAAATTAGCCTAATCTGAAAAGCCCTTTCCTTTGCTCAGTCTCTCACATACATGATGCACAAAAATACTAAATCAGAACATGTAAGAGGTATTTTCATTGACACTTTTTTTAACTCTGCGATAACCATCTCTTGTTCTGCCTCCTAGATGTCTATAGGCCCTAAAGCCATCATGAATTCAGAAATAATACACTACCTTTGCTGCCACCGAACCCCACAGTACGTTAATTTCATTTAGCATGCACTCACTGTACAGGATGAATTGATTTCACTTTGTTTGGTTTTGACAACCATGTTTATTGTGCAATGAAATGTGGTGTGGCGGAGGGTTGACAGTATCCATCAACGCGGGGCAATCTGCTGACTGCCGGGGCCAGATGAAGGTATTCATTAGCTCAGGAGCGCAGCGCTCACTCAGACACGACAGCCAGTGTCTGCGCCCCGGGATCGCTTGCTGTAATTTACGATGCCACCCGTGCCATTACTCTATCACTGACACTGATTCAGCAATTTATATACTGGTGTGCATGCATATGGGCAGAGGTGAGCTTCTTACGGGGAGGGGGACGAAACAACCGCCTGCCATCAGCTAGTGCCACATCCATAGTTAGCCAGGAAACCAGCCACGTGACTTGGTTCATTGGAGGGAATCCGGATGAGGCATGGTTTTTGCTCACATGATGGCACATAGAAAAGTGCCTGTCTGATGCTACAGAAAGCAGTTGAAATGAATGACAGCAATGTTACATCATCTTCACCTGTACTGAGGCAGGTGGTGTGGTCCTGGAGTTTTTTTAAACAAAGTAATAGGGGTATCAAGTTGACTCAGACGTAAGGCTGCCTCTGGGAAACCAACATCCTAACACAGAGTTTAACCTTTGACCTGAAATTATAATAAATTCCAAGCAGTACAGAATTTGGGAAATGCTTTCTATAATATAAGACCATGTAAGGCTTCATGGGTAGATCAATTTGTACCATACTCAGCCCCAATAATATATATGACTTAATCAGAGGCATCCTGCACATTAGCAGCCAGTCTCAGCAAATCCCTAGAAGCTGCAACATGCAATTTACTGCAACATTGTTTCTGTCTTTTCATTGAAAATCATGACACTGGTCTGACATTTCGCAAATGAGCATTAACATTCTTTTTCTCCAGGAGGTGCAGGACATTTAGGAATCAGTTAGTTAGGTGTGTGATTGTGTAAATAAACACAGATGTTTAGCAGTGACAGGGGCAGGCCCCCTGGGTGGTAGCTGGGGAAGGGAGCGAAACAAGGGAGTGCTGCTTAATAGAATTTATTGTGATTCATGAGGCCTGCAGCTCAAGTGTGACAGAGCAATATGGGAATCCTCTTTTAATTTGTCTCTCCTGGAAACACTGCAGATGAGCAGCATGAATTACAGTGAGAAAGAATGATTGTGTGTGTAGAGGGGGGTGGGGGGATATAATAAATGGAGAAGCAAGAGCGGATACGGACGAAGCACAAACAAGGGAGAGAAATAGAGAGAGAATGTAGTGAGTCCCAAAAGCCTATCACACCTGTGAGCTGCAGGCTCAGACTCGACCATGTACCGAGCCAGAGGGTAGCACTGCACCTACCGTCCCCTCTCCTCCCCCCTTTTCTCCTCCTTTACTCATCTTTGTTCTGCGGGCAGACACATAATGTCACCCAGGAATCCGCTCAGGAGGACGAGCCTCAGTGAGCAGGCAACAATCACGCAAACCTTCCAAGCCCTCCCTGTTGGGATCAAATCTAACACCTCTGACTGAAGGCATTTACTACTGACAATAGAGCCTCTCCCTCAGAGCAGAATCAGGCGAGATTAATGTGTATGGACAGACAGGAGACAGCGCTCAGTGTCCCTGTCCTAGCCTGAGCTCATAGCATGCTAATTAAACCATTACAAATTACAAGTGATATAAGCCCTATTATAACATGTCAATCCCTTTTTTCTTTCCAGTTAGGAGGATTTGAGTTATCTGGAGCACTTGCGTGTGTGTTGCGTGAGTGTGCGTGAGTGTGTGTGTGTGAGTGTGCGTACATGGGAGCTTGGGAACAAACGCCCAACCTGTTTTAACATGCAGGCTACGGCTTTTACTTTTGTCTACTCTTTTTTTCCCCTCTCACATGCATTGAGCTTAAAAGTGGAATCTAATCTTTCACAACATCCTGGCTTTGTAAACGCAGAAGGGGATGCATGGATATACAAACACACAGAAACACAGAGAAATGTGTCCTATTGGGGGGTACATTTGAATTTGCCAACTTCAAAACAGAACTTTCTGACTGATTGTGTTGACCTATTCACCTATTGTTGTTGCCACTTGTTAAATCATTATGTCTGAGCCTCCTCATCTAAGCTTTCTTCAAGGAAAAGCAATAAAAGTCAGAGCTTGATTCCCACGGCCTCACAGTGGCAGAAAAACAACAACATAACCTCTTCAAACAATCAACATGAATAAAACTCCAAAACAGCTTCAAGCTACCGATTTAAAGGAACCCATCAGTGTAACAAAAATGCAACACTACTGTTCTTCTCATCCTATTCCATGAGGACATTGTTAGAGACACTGCTTGGCTAAAGCCCCATCGTTTTCCACTCTATGGTTGATATTATCACACTGGGCGTTAAGATTTATTCTGTTTCCTGCTTCCACACATCTCTCAACAACCTCTTTGTTCTCTGTGGACTCTCAGTGATGGGGGCGGTTTAGACAAACACAAAACCTCAGCTACACAGAAACTCCATACTGCCATATGCGAATGAACAAAGGTCCAGGCTGGGCTGAGGCCTTTGTGGTATTTGGTAATGTTTTTTTCAGAGCTTAAAAGACTTAATACATTTGCGGGGGTTCTTGCGTGTGGCTCACGGCTTTGTAAAATGAAGGAAATCCTATCTATTTCCATTCCTTTGCCACTTTTTTTCGAAGTCGTTAGGACTTTGGAAGCTGCATGCTTCGCAAATATTAGCTTAAGTAACCAAAAGCTTTCTGTGAACTGCTGTGATGACAGAAGTCCGCTGTACTCTGGGTCTACTCAATGTGGGCGCTCTGTTCTAGTGGGAAAGCTGCTACACACCCAGGGGCTTTCACACCCTATGTTAGGGCTGGGAGGTACATCCAGTAATTTTCCTTTTCATGAAAGTATACAGTGTATTCTGACCTACTGAGGAAAAAGTGTGAGATTTCAAATTAAATTCCCTCCTTCTGTACCAGAGTGGTACCAAAAATACATTTGTGACTTAAGTTATGAATTTATGAAGTATTCAGTTAGCATTGATTTGGTAATTACAGGTCAAAAGACAGCCAGATGTTTAAGTTAAAACTGGGCTGATGTAGGTTTAAAAGTAACAGTGACAAAAATGACTTTTAATTTAAAATAGATGCTGAGTACATGTTGAAATATAGTTTTTTAAATGCCATTTAAACATATGTAATATGTAAGTTTGACATAAATAAAACCCTTTACCAAAATGTAGCCTGGTTATAACCCTCACATCTGCATGACCTTTGACATGCACATCAGCAAATGAGAGCTTTTTAGGTTACTAAATAGAGCACAAATAAGGTGCAATTAGATGTAAACTGTATGCTTCTATATATCAAGGTATGCCAGGGAGCAATGCCTCGATTGGTCCATTGAGCAGAAAATCCTCACAATAAGGATTTTGAAAATGTAAACATGTTCTCAGAAGAGTAAACACTTTGTGGTTCACATCATAAAACCCTGTTTCACATCATTCAACCGGATGTGTTTTCCAGTTGGTGAAGCTGAAAGAGACAGACAGATATTTGTGAGGAAAGAAGAAATGCTAACTGTGTGTTTTGAGTTATGTGCGCTGCCCTGGCTCACAGCCATTTCCCCCTGGGAAGAGGACCTCTCCTCTCCTCTAACCTCTGCTTGCTCCTAATCCATAGCCCACTGGGAACACTGATGTGAGGCGTCTGGCGCAAGCCTTTCCCTCGGCCCTGTGCAGGACTTAAAAGGACACAACTGCCCTGGTGTGTGCTCTGTTTCAGTCCTGACTCCACAGTAGCCACAGAGACAACGTTCCCACTGGGAGAATGAGCACTGGAAGCATATCTGTCCGAGGAGTCAGACGGGTGGGATGGGATCTGCTGCTGTGGCTCACATGGGAAGCAAGTCAATGGATCCACTAAATGCACCTCTACTTCTCATCTTAACAATGGGTGTGATGTTTGCTTTGGAGTCTGTAAACAAACTTTTTATTGGGAGTAAATATATATGTATATATTTATATATAATATATATGTATATATATTGTAAAAGTCCATGTGAACCAATTATGCAGGAGCAATTCTTTCTATAACTGATGGGAAATATGTGTGTAAGATGCTATTTAAAGATGTTAATGGGTTACATTGTCCTGAGAAATATCTATCCTTCTGCCTTGAGAGTGTTTGAGGCATCAAAGATGAGTCAGAACCATTTTCTTCTTTGCTCTCTCTCTGAAGTGCCATGGAAACTGCCACAAATATTTGTGTCTGACAAACATTGGTGCACTGAGGTACGCCTTGCTCCTGTGTAGGAACCAGTGCCACAAAGGGAGATGACGTTTTGTCACACTGGTGCAACCTGAATTTACACCCCTGTGCCCAGGACCTCAAACAAGCACAACAGCAACAGGAGCTGAGCTTGGAAAAAAGCCAGCTTTGTCCTCAGGCACCCTTGTCCGCCACTCACCTACCTGTGAAAACCTCGGAGCCACGGCTCATTTCAAACGGCTTTCACCCCAACCCCCACATCTCCCTCACACATATGCACGTTTCTGCACGCACCCATCCACTCTACCATCACCACTAACTTTGAGTTGCAGGCTTTATCAGCCATCAAAACTTATTTTGCTTTTGATTTTGCTTTGTATTTAGTCTCGAGAGAATCCACTTAATTTGATTAAGTCATACACACAGAATTCCCAGTAACTTTTTGTGAATTTGTGTGGATTACGAGGAAACACCAAAACATCTGATGTGCAAGTCATCGATTACAATTACGTGCAAAAAAAAAAAGAAGACACAAATATGGCCTTACCATCAAGATCCTCTGGCCTGGTGAGGTCAATAACTCTGTGGCCGATCTTTCCTTCCTCACCCAACTTGCCAAGGTGGTGGCCGATGCTCTCAAAATGCGCCCTCTCCTACAGGGAAACACAAACAGTCAGGTACACGGACAAGCACATACACACGTTTGTACAGTGATAGAATTGTAAAAATAACCCCATCAGGAATCTGAACATTTGAAAAGAAAAAAAGTGTCTTTGGTAAATAGGTTCTTTTGAAGAGCTGCTCTTTTGACATGAGCTAGATGTAGCTTTTTCCTCTCTCATCTCTCTATTCAGCAGCTGCTATAATGGATGACAGGAGGCAGAGAGACAGTGAGGGCCAGGGGTGCTGTAAATAGATTTACAGAAGGATACTTTGTGATCCGAGGCACACAATGGGGCCGTGGCCCTCTTTGCAGTGCTCAGATTTTCCTCTGTAATCTTCTCCTTACATCCTCCCTTCCAGTCTACAGTGCCCAGAGCTCAGCGCCCATCATTTATTCAGAGTTCATGCTTTAGAGAACACACCGTGTTTTCCCATTTGTCATGTCGCTTTGTGCTCAGATTAAACTTGGCATCATGTTGTACTTGACGCACAATGAAATCCTGTCATTCAGCGCTCCGTGACAATATTAAATGTCATGTCCGTGTGCATTTACAGAATAAAATAACAGCTTTCGGGGGGCCTCTGAATAGTTGCTGCACATTACACTTAATGTATTATGCAAGGGGAGAGTGCCGACTGCTGCTGGCTTCATTGTTGAATGACCTACTTCCTCAGTGAATACACAGGGCATTTGCAAAGGGCTGTCTTCCTATCTAAAGACTCAACTAGGAGATGGACACTTTGACTCTGCATGATACAAATAATCTCTCCCCTGCTAGGTTTCGCCTGGTTGACACTAAAAGCAGGCATGTTGCCACCATTCAGAAAAAAAACATTTGTTTTACTCCCAGGGTGAGCGTTCAATCTCTGCCAAAGATGTACAGTCTGCACTGACCTCTGCCTCTTTCTTTTCTAAACATGCCTATCACATGCAGTCCACACAGATACTCAGGTAGTCCCCACACAATACTAACAGCTCCCCTGGCACACACACCAACACACACATTAATCTTTTAGCCCCTTCTTTGTAATGCATTGCACCATTTTGTTACTTTTTCACTTTTCACCCACAGGGAAGTTTTCCCCCCCACAGTGACAGGAGAAGGTGCGAAAGAATTAACCAGACCTAACTATTGTAAGTGCAAATATTTGTTTTTATGGCTGCATTGGATGAATTTTGATATCTTTTCCTGACAAAGTAAATCATGTGGTCAACAACAACCACCAGTAATGACAGCACATTTTAAAAAAATATTAAGAAATCTGTCATTTCTTTCCTTTTGTATATCCTGTTTTTCTTAAGGGTTAAAAAGATGACAAGATGAAGAATGAAGATAGTTCAAATCCATTTGAGGCCTTTCACAGTATTTTGATTTTCCTCATGCTTTTATTTATTCAAGAACTATTCCTCAAAAGAAAGGACTGCAAAAGAGACAGAAAGAGCACTGCAATTTACCATCATACTTGAAGGAGCAGTCATTATTTATGGCCAGCTGAGTGATTCTGATATACAATTAACCACTACCTGCTTATGGCCTGTGATTAGAGCCTGTCTATCTGACGGCCCTTTGCTTACTTAAGTGTTTTCTAATTATGACATATGTGGTGGTCCCTGCTGGGCAAGAGGACGCTTTGTAAAGAGAAGATGGAGTGCTGTGCTTCTCTCTGTGTCGCGTTCTGCGTAAAGCAACACATGCACGGAGCTGTATTCATCACCCAGCCACATTATTGCTCTTAATGAAAGAAGCTAGCAGCCCGATGACAAAGTGACTGATGTGCGATTAGCTGGATGGGCAATGGTGCTACCTCTGATGTTACTTGGACAGTCCACTAGGAAGACACAGCGTTCATGGGTACTGTATGTCTGTAATAAAGTAGTCATCTCGTCCCTCTTCTGCGCTTGGTTGGTCCCTCCTTATCAATCAAGTCCTTTTATAAACTCATGATCATTAAGCATCATGTTGGGCTGAGAAGGAGAGTGAACATGGCCCATCCATCAGTGAATTTCATTAATAACTAGCTCAGTGTTGAACTTCTTTCTCCACCGCACAAAGTCATATGATTAGTGAACATCGGCACATTAGACAGCTGGGAACTAGACTGAATGAGGCTCTTGTTTTCAGGCTCTTTGAGGTAGCTTTGACATAAAAATAATGACATGTTTTTTTGTTGTTATATATGAATATGTTCATATACTTAATGCAAGCCAGGATGTTACATATTTTACATAAAGAGGTAGTTACAGTCACTAGTCCTTCCTTCCTTGTGTTAGCTATGCTAATTAATCTCATAATATCTGTGCAATATGATATCACACATTTTCATAACATTTTATATACTAAGCTTAATATACTTATTGGTTATAAAGTTGGTAATTTATATCTGTGAATTAGAATTAGAGAGTTGAAATTAGGGCCATAAATTATCTGCACAGCATCAGGGTTTTGTTTTAAGGTTTGAAAATATTCAGTGAACTAATGCTTCTTTACTGCCCACGCATCAAGTGCTGTGATAAATTAATGGCACTTTTATTATTTTATAGTGTCATTAAATTTTTACTGATCACTCTGACACAGAGAAGGAGCAAAGGACATGCAGTATCTAGGGAAGCTGGCCATCCAGCCAGGAAAAGAGAGTGTATGCAGCTGCTTTAAAAAGGTGTTACGCACAAGAGAGCAAAATAAGATGGAAGAAATATTTAAGATAAAGAGACAGGAAACAAAAGATGTAACAGTACACATTATTCCCCTCCCATTCTGACCACGACCGCTGGCAAACAAGCGGTCCCTCCCTCAAATGACTTCAGCATGCAGTTCTCCACCCCACAACTAAAATTATAGCAATGCACTCTGAGCTGTAGTGGAAAACTGCCACCCACAATAATCTCATCAGCCCTGCCTGTGCAGTCTTTTGTCTTCAAAGTTTAGGACCAGATGCATTTTGTTCAGTTGCACACGGCTGCCCAGTGATGTCTTGTGTAGTCATGAGACCACAGAGGAAGAGAGAGAGAGAGAGAGAGAGAAGTAGAAATAGGATAGATAGTGGAGTCTCTGCAACTTCTTGGGCGAGGGAACCCAAAAGAGCCCTTGTCAATCTTGTAATGAGAGCTTTAATCTGGCCAGCCACAGAACATGTGCCGGAGGCCTGCTGCTCTGCCCACAGGGTGTATTCTGGGCAGAGGCGGGTGGCGGACGGCCCTGTGCATTGTGCCTACTCCTGCCCTATATTTAGGCAACGCATTGCCAATCCTGACACTCCTGCACTCTCTTCTTTGTAAATAGCTCAAGGCCATAGGCAAAGCCATATGGCCTGGGATTGTTCAAATAGAGATGAAAGAAAAACACACAGAAGAGTGAAATAGTTTGTTGGGTCAGGTTTAGACAGACAATCTCAATCTCAATCTGAATTAAAGTTTTCGTTTAGCATTATAGAAATGAATGCACCACTTAGCACATCGCAACAGATAAAATTTATGCTTTTTGGTGGTGAAAATCTCGACTAAGATTTTCTTAGTCCCATATACCTTCATGAAAACAGACAAACCAGGCCTTGTTGAATATTATCTGACTGGAATCATAGGTTAGGTCAAAAACATGCTTTAATTATTTTTTGTTATATTTTAATTCACCGCTAGATGCGATATGATTGTTGTTATTAACCAATTATGCTTATTTGTGTGATTTTGAGAACAAAATGAACCAAATCCATATTGAAAAAAAAAAGAATAACTTAAGTAGACAAGGACAGATTAAGTTGGCATATTTGCTCGCCAAAACATTTTGACATTAGAATGATTATCTGAAGAGAAAACTGCTACAGCTCTTTCAAGCAGCTGGCAGGCATGATGCAGTTTACTCCTTCCAAAATAACCAGTTGCCAACTCAAAGTCATATAATTGTCTGGTTATTTTTTGGCTGTTTAGTGTATATACAGTAAATTACATGTACAGCCCTTTCTGTGACAGCTGTAACCTCTTTACTTTCCAAGATCTCTAAACTATAGGTAAGATCTCATCCATGTTTCCTTCACGGTGGAAAGCATGTGATTGCATATGTTTAACATTTTCATCATTGGAAACTTTAACAGCTGCAGGACCCCAAAGAGCCACTTATGTGTGATAATGTGCAGAACTGGCTCTGGTCATATCACACACCTGGTACGTGGCAAGTTGAAGGCAACGGCTCTCTGACCACAATACAGGGCTTTGTGTATCAAGTGTCAGTCATCACTGTGGTCTGAGACCCTCAGAGCCTTCTCTCTGAGGGTCTCAGGCTAAACCTCTCAGCAATCTGCCCCAGCCCTGATGGAGACAAAGACTGCACTTTAACATGGCTACAGCTCCTCACAGCTCAGCGCCTCATCTGTTTTATATTTTTAGTGTAACCAGTTGCAATGTAATTTATAAGTCTGCAGCTTTCCAGAAGTTTTGCACCAGGTTTTGAACCATTTAAATGTTAAGTACATCCAGCCATGCGGTATAACCCACAGTTTGTTTCATGCAGACTGTTGCTCTCTTTTTACCCGGAGCGCTCCCTTTGCTAAGGCTAATGCAGGCAGCAGTAAAATCAACAGTAGCAGCCACAAAAGGCTGGCATCTGTTCTATAGTAGTCGTCCTCAACATCACACAGAGCAGAGATGGCCAGCTATTCCAGTCCCATTTGTACTGCCAGGGCATCACCTCATTTGTTTAAAACAGTGGGAGGAATGACCTTTAATTTAATTAAGGGCTAAAACTATGTTTAGAAGAAATTGTGAGGTAACTCTACTCTGGGCTTTCTGCCAATTTAATGTTTATTGTTTGTTTTTAGAAAAAGGATATGGTGTAATTATTCAAGATGAGCTACTTTTTGTTGGCGAGAAAACAAGTCAAACCCACAAAATGGAATCTTTCATTGCCAATTTTAAATGTGCATTTAGTCTAAACATGTGGATTTATTCTACATGCTGTTGTCTACTTTGGGACATTTTGAGATAATCCTTAATACGTTATACCTATTTTGTTAAGTACAGAACATTGGAATTTTGTGTGTCTTCAATTAGAATGAGATGTGTGTGTGTAGTATGTCACTTTCTCACATTTCTGCTCAGTTCCTATGTTCTTCTCCAGACTGCTGAGATCATTTGAGTTGGCGTCATGTAGTTTTACGGGTTTCCAATCCTCAATGATCCAGAACTGTTTACTGGGTCCTCCAGGGAATGTTACGTTGGGCTGAAATCTCCTGCCTTATCAAACCCTCCAGGTTGCAAACAGCTGGACATTAGAAACTGCGGCATTACCAAAACCCCTTTCACAAATGGACAAAACCTCAAGACTTGTTGGACACTGTAGCCATTATGCTTCTACGGCAACAATACCATAGACTATAAATGGTCATTGTGGCCTATTCTTTTCCTCGTCCTTTGTTGTATGTGCCTTGTGGTGAGTGCATCACAGGTCTGAGCCACCGTGGGCCAGCAGCATTTCTGAGCAACAGAAGCTGGCCAGAGATTCACCGTGTAAAATGACAACTGTAGAAAATAATGGAGCCACCACCGCCAAATGACCCTACCAAGATGCAGTCTTGATGTCTTTCTGCGGAAGAGGCGCGACAGAGCTGACCTGGGATAGGAGCCCGCAGACACACACACATGAACATATTATCCAGAGTCATGCATTATTTTTATTCTTTTGGCAAACATGAACAATTGGACAAAGCATTAATGTAAGCAATCCTCACAATAGCACTTGCTGGCTACAGCCAGTGTCTGGGAGCTGAGCATAATCTAATTTGGATGGGCAAACCCTTGTATGCCAAGGATTTACATTGCAGCCAAAACGCCCTGGTTTGCAATTTCCAAGACAGCAGTCGAAAAGGAGCAGAAAATTGCTTCCAGGGCTGCAGACCAGACAAGATTATATTCAAAGTCTTTGTGAGGGCTTTGCCTGAATAGAGCCCTGGCATCACAGATACACACACACACACACACACACACACACACACACACACACACACACACACACACACACACACACACGTATACACACATAATTCCACACATACAGAGAAGAGACCAGTAGAACCAATAGGTTAGGAGTCTGGGTTTTGTGGAGCACCAATGTAAGCTCCATTTGAATATTTACAGGCTGAGCTTTGGGACATGCAAAATGACCAATTGTAGTCATCAATACTGAGGAAAGGTGGTGTTGCAGGGCAGAAAAGGGCAGTTCAATAGGTTAATACACTGGCCTTTCACCTTTTGATTCCAGTTAGGGACATGTCAGCAGAGGAATATATTTTATCTCACACAACCTCCAGGGCATCGCATATGCAACGTCAATCGCAACTTAAGTAAAATAAATTGATGCATCCATGTCAAAATGTGTCATACCTGACAATACAGAGTTCAACATCAAGGCTTGCCCAATGGCCTCGGGCCAATGAACTGCATATTTGGGTGAAGGCAGTCAGTGACCCAACATGTGATAATCTTGTTATTTCTTGGTGTGGTTTTTAACTAGTTACATTGAACAATTGGACATTTTAAGTGAAAATAACAGTTTGGTAAGGCTGAAATTGAATGAACACACTTTTCGGAGTAAGATGAATTAAGGTGCTCATTTACAGGTAGTTTACAAATGTCCATTTACAGACAGTAGACTATTCATATCTGCAACAAGGTCCAGCAACACCTTTGATGAATTCTGGCAAAGCTGCTAATTGGCTACACAAGACCAGTATTGACAAGATAGACAAAGCAATAGATTTGTGAGTTATTTCAATGTTATGGCTGGTTACGTTTACAGGCACAATTGTTTTACTTAGATATGAGAGATGATATGCTGTCTGAACATATTAAGGATAACAAGGGCAAAGGAACATTTTTCAATTGATTTATTTATTAATTATGGGTTTGGATTCTAAATTGATCAGAAAACTATTATTTTATTGCTGAGCCAATGGATATTTATCAGTGGTCCCTGATCTACTGGCCATATACAATATGGGAAACATGGTTGAATCTCTGCATCCACCATCTGAGTGAAAACATACGATACAGATGCTTCATATTTATTCACCCGTAACCCTGAAAAAAAAAGCATGTCCTGTTATAGCTATAGTGCATAATTGAGGGAAACAATTCAAATGGTTACAAATGGATTTGATGTACTGTATTTGACCTGTAGGCATTCTGGCACATTCTAGGTAAAAGCCTCCACTGGGTAAGGAGGATTTGGTAAATAATGGAACAAAGTAATTGCCCTCCGCAGACAATAACACCTTTAGATAAATATTTCAAAAAGGTAAATTGCAGTAGGGTTGTAAAAGGTTTTATTGTACTGATGGGATATAGTAAAAACAGACAAATGAAAAGACTAGAAAGAAAATCCGCTCCTGTAATCTATGAATATTTTACAAGTCCTCAGGTTAAAGGCTTGTATACTGTGAAACAGAGAGTCTGATCTACACCATGTTCTCCTAGGTCAATGGCCAGGGAGAGAGCGAGAACTAGTCATAGTGATAAAGGTTAGGGAGGAATGCATTGTACTGTTCCAACACACTTTTTATGAAAAGATGAATTGATCCATCTGTAAGCAGCACTTAGAACCACTCCTCTCCCCGGTCATTACAGTGGGATAAATCAATATTTAATATCCCCTTCTAACAGGCACGCTGGATGATCTTAACCTCTCCTTAATCCCATTAATGTTACCTTTCCAGATTCTTCTTCATGTAAGCTCTCTCTATGATAAACTTCCAAACAAGACACTGGGAAAGGGGAGCTATTAAACACGGCACCATATTTATGTCAGGTGAGAGGCACTTTCTTGAAATATTAATATTCTGAAACTGACCAAAGTGAAAGCTTTTATCAGGGGCATTCAAACCTTTCTACTTCGTGGGCTTGTATCAGCAAAAGACTATCTCTCCTCTCTCATTTCACCGCTGAATTACAGCTTACTGTTCTTTATTGCAGCCGAAGGATGAAGATGATGGGGCAATTCTTTTAGCTGACTTGATAAAGCGTGCCTCTCATTTCACACCATCCTAATAGGGCCAGTGCCACTGAAACTAAGAGGAGACGATATCTCACTATGATTTGCACGAGCCGGAGAGTCAAGCATGAACTCGGTTAAGGTGTCATTCAACAAGACAATAAATGATGCTGTAATGAAAACAGAGGAGGGTGTGGAAGCCTAAATGACTTCAAAGGCAACGATCACTTCTTCCACCTGAACTTGCTCTATTATTTGGCATTTAGTGTTAGCAATAATATGTTCTTATTAGTATACGTATTTTTTTAATAGTATTTAAAAGTATGGCCTTTTCATCACAACTTGACATTCCCTTATCTTGACCCCTAACACACACACACACACACACACACACACACACACACACACACCACACACACACACACACACACACACACACACACACACACACACACACACACACACACACACACACACACTTAAATGCTTTCCATACTCAGGTGGCAAGCACAGACAAAAGGTAGATTACAGGTGAAGAGTGACTGACTATTTCAAGCAGTAAATTCCTTTAGAAAAACAAGGAAAAAAACATTCTATTCCTCTGAGATGAGCTTTAACATACTTTGAACAGACAAGTCCAAAATAAGGAGGAAACAAAACTAAATCGTTTACAAAAGACTAAGCAGGGAGTAAAAAAAAAAAGTTAAGCTCGACCTGCAAAGGACAATGAAGCTGTAGGTGTGTGCTGCCTGTTGAAAATGGCTCTTTACAGGCATTGTTCAGCTACTGCTTTCATGTCATGGCAGACTCGGCTGCTCGGTTGACCACAGGCTCCCCTTGAGAGGTCGGGAGGCAGCTGTACCAGCTTCTGTGTTCTCATGCTCAAAGCCTAACATACCATGTTGTATCTAAACAAAGAAGGCAGCCTGTTTTCTTGTTTAAATTCAGGGAGAAATTGTGACATGACACATTTTTGACAGCTGTTTGTCAATACAAACATTTGATAATGGACTGACTGATTAGTTTTTGTGTTTGTGTTAGTAAGGACTGGAGAGGCTGTGTCTCCGTCCCCTCTGTGGGCTGCACCACTATATTTGCTTCACTTTAGTAAGAGCATAGTTGATTGCCACCTGCATAGACAGTGATCTCTTCCAAACACCAAATTAGAGGGAAATCAAAATAGATATTCATTGACTTTTTTACATATACATTGACCTAGTTGAGGCTGTTGGTTGAAAGTGTCAGGTGCTGAAATATTAATGAGCATCGCTCCCAGTTCCTGCCTGCTCCTCACAGCCAACTGGCAACATGGCATCAAGCTGAAGAGAGGAGGACAGCTTTTTTCTCTCCTTGATTGACTCATCGATTGAAGATATTTTTAAAGGGAATCCCTGGGAGTGTGTGCTCCTGGTACAAAGCAGCCCCGTCCTGTGTCAGGGGACGGAGAGGGCTGCAAGACTGCTTTAATTGGGCATAGACATCAGAGTCTTCTTAACCCACACCGGGCACTGCCATGGCCTGTCACGGCCCTCACACCAACATCAACAACGTTGAGCCCTCTAAACACACACACAAGCATATTCATACTAATTTGAATAAACACTCGTGTACACACTGAACTATGCCAGCTCTTATCAATACGACCACCCTGGACACAGATTAAATGAAAAATGTTAGCCTTAAGAATTACTGATAGATCAAAATCACCATGTTCCACTTTCTTTAAGAGTTTCTTTCCTCCACTACTTGCGGTGTGAGCTGAGCAGTCTTTGTGGTCAACTTTTTTTTTGCTCCATAGAAAAAGCTTGCAATGGAGGAGACCTGAAACAGGGATAAAACAGAGACAGACTATCTTGATAGTAATTCTAACCTTGTCAACTCTGCAGTTGTTGAGGCCCACTGAACTGAGGGCGGCCAGCTTTGCCTCCATGCCCTGCTGGTGATGTTGCAGCTGTTCCCTCTGGATCTGCTCCCTCATTTTCCGAGCCTCCTGGATAGCCTTCATCACTGTGTCCTGGTCTCCGAACAACGCGGTAGAATTTAGGCTGGACAGAATATCTATACACACACAAAGCGGAGTTAGTCCACTAGAACACACACTGCCAAAAAAGAAAAACAACTTCACACAACATCCTGACAGTGGCAATTATTTGTGAGCGATATAACCTAACAAAATCTTGCAACGTGGTCTCCCTGGATGTGAGTGCAGAGTGTATGTTTGAACTGATAACATCTGTGTGTTTGGGTGGGATCTTGTTTTTGAAGTAAAGGCCTTACCAAAAGATGAGCCCCGGACCAGGCCTCCTCCGAGTGGGCTGGGGATGCCCTTGCTGAGCAGACTGTTGTGGCTGCTTTTACTGCCGAGGAACAGGTTTTGTGTTGGGGATGGGGGAGATTTCATCAGGTCCGTCGTCTTTGGACGAGCAGACAGGTTGAGCGGCTGTGTTCCCTCCTCCTATGGCAGCAGGAGTATTGAGAGGAGACAGATGTTAGTAGGTGTGCCCTCCCCTCCATTTTTGGAGGTGCTCAGGATTCCCAGACAGCACAATTCTCCTCTGTTCCTGGTTAATTACGGGAAACCTTTCTTGACCCACACCTACTCTCTGGTTTTTTCCTCTCTGGTTTTTTTCCTCTCTTCTCCTCATCCATCCTTCCTTAGGAGCTGTGCCACTGCGATCTTCTTCACAGTTGCCCAGTGCCTTTGTTCACGCTAATTAAAGCAGATTCTGTCTTTCTGTACGTCTTCATCTGTTCTCCCTCTCTTCCTCCCTGCTCTCTGTGTCTGTACTCTGGTTCGAAGAATAAATAATGACCAGATAATGGCGGTGCCAATGATCAAAGACAGCTGTTCCATTCATCAGATGTCAACTTACATTATCTACTTCATTAACTTGTTTTCACTCCTCATTTGTGCATACTTGGTTTTATCATGTTCTTTGGTATGCCTATTCCTACAAAAATATGAGTTGACTTGGAGAAAAACACAATATTGTAGGACAGAAGAGGATGCGTATTTTCTAAGTTGTCACCCTAAGCAGCTGGGACCAAGCATGTATAATCTATGGGTACGTGCAGATAAACAATGAGGTCTTTCAGAGCCTGCTCCTTTGCTTGACACCTAACCTAAACAAGTTATCAATGACAATCTGTTGGCAGTAATCGTGTTGAAGAGAAAGACTTGATTTTTTCCTGATATACTAGAATATTAAGATACATGTTAAATATCATATTTAAATAAATTAAGATATAATCAGAATTAAATACATTTAAAATATCATCAATTCATATTTAGAATATTCAATCACCTAAATTATGAGAAAATTCCAATATAATGGACAAAATGCCCTGTAAGATAAGACACACCAAAATCAATACGCACCTTTGCTTAAATCCAATAAATGCTGAATGATTCTGAATAGAAACAACTCAAACATTTGCATCCCAGAAGAAAAATGTCACTTTGCACAGTATAAATCGCCCTGTGTATACAGCAGTCTTTTAAATCAGATGAGGGCTCATGCTGCCGTTAACAGTCTTTTTCAAAGCCCAAGTGTCTCCTTGTCCAAACATATGGCCCAAGCATAGACTGCCCCAAGGCCTTGTTATTGCTGTGCCAATAACAGTTTGTCATGCAGTGAAGCTGAAAGCAAACAAACAATACTAAAGGCAATCTGATTCCATTGGACTTTGTATATGTTTACTTTCCACTTATGTATAATATTATTTTATTCAATTTTGTGATATTTGGAAATATTTGTAATAGCTTCATTTCACTTAGTTTTGTATTAATATTGGCCTAACTGGCATCCATTTAATCTGACAAATAGAAATTGTATTCATGTGATGAAATGACGGAGTTGAGTCCGTTTAATGGAAATCTTTCCATGGAAATCCCAAGAGACAGGAGACCTGAAAGATTGTGTATGCGTATGTGAAGAGAAAGCCAGAGTGCCTTCCTCCCATGACATAATTTATGGTTTTTCTCCATTGTGATATTATTACGCTAAACTACTCCAAATGGGCGTATGTTCCTGATTATAGCCTCAGTGAGTGGGGATGATGTACATGGCCTTTCCTATGCATGGAGGTCTAGTGGAGCCATGCCATACAGCAGCAGAAAACACACATCCAGCATTTGGTTTGTTTACAAGCCAAACAAAGTCGGCAATTTTAACTTTTGTCAGCATGTGTAAAGCACTGTTGTAATGGTTTTATTCAATTTCAGTTATGAAAAAGGAAGAAAATAACTTTTCACTGTGGAAAAAAAATTTGAACCCATGTGTTCCACAAATTACTGGCTTGGAGCAGCCATAGCCATAGCAACCGTGTCCACAGAAGTCTGGTTAAGAGAGAGAGGGCCTTGTTAAAGCCCCACAGATTGATGGCCTGTTAGAGGCTGGGCTCAGCACCGGCCGGCTGTAACACTGAAGTAGTGAGCAGTGTAGATGCTTCTATATTCAGAGACTCGGCTAGGTCAAGTACCACTCACGATCTAGGCTTGTGGGTGGGCAGGTTGAAGGAGTTGAGGGTTGTACCTTAATGTAAGTGATGGGGCTGCAGGAACTCTTGTCATTCTTCAGAGAAGAGGGAGAAATGGGCCCACTGGCATTGAGGGACTGGGGGAGTGGAGGCATCTTGGCTCCAGGAGAGACCTGCATGCTGGCAAGCTGGGCGGCATACAGTTGCTGTAGGGAGGTGGAGAAACGCGTTAACATCCAAATCCAGCAAACATTCAAAGTTTTATATTCTGTCTTTTCCTCTCCCTAGAACTCTCTCTGTTTCTGTGTCGGCCTTCATCTCCCCCTCTCTCTCTCTTTTACGCCTTTCCTCTCTTTCCATGAGGCTGGCAGAGAACCTCCATCAAAGGTCTTAACTGTATTTCAAAGGCTGAACCCAGAGAGAGACAGCAGTCTTAAAAACCACACAGAGATGGCTTTCATTCAAAATACTTGGAGCCCCTATTTTCCACTCATCACAGAGAAAAGTTTGCAGACTGGATGCAAGTGTGTTAGCAAAGATCTCTCATTTCTCTAGATCTACACAGCTTCCTATTGAAGTTGCTGGCCTGCGATTCGTCTCCACACAGCCATGTGAGACAGTCCCATTCCACAATGTTAGAAACCCAAGCTCAGTTGGACTACCATCACAGAATATGTTAAACACAAGCATTATTACGGCTTAGAAACCTGCTCAAAGACCTCTGATGTAATCACCGTTATTTTCCTTGGCGTTAAATCAGTAAGATGTCCAACTGTTGGTGACATTACCACACAAGAGGGTGGTTCAAATGACTGGGCGAAGCACTCAATAACAGTTGGGCCTGTAACAGGGTTGAACTCTGAAAGCTCAATTTACATCCCCACCACTGGGCTGATTATGTGGCATATACTAAAAAGGGGTGGTTAAAGACGTTGATATGAGGGTTTGGAAGTATTAGAACAAAATCTGGTGAGCCACACACTGCTAATTGTCGGTTGGATCAGATTTTTGCCAAAGTAATTCATCCTTTATCGTGGATAAAGTTACAGTTTAACATCTTGACACTAAGTTGTGCACCCATTTTTATATCATTACAACCTGAAACAAATAGCAGACTGCTTTGATGACTGTTTTTTGTGCTTGTTTTTCTGTGCCCAGCACTCCCGCACTGCCGAGACTTCTTTTTTGCCCCAGGTCTGTATGTATTGGCCACCAGGTATGTTATGAAATTGGCTTTTGTCTCCTGCTGCAAATGGCAGGGGTCTGTCAAATAGTGCTACTGTCTGAGAAAGAGTGTTACTCCATGTAGCCTTAGACCTCACTTTGTCAGACAGATAGCGCCCCTTAACTGCCCCACTGGCCTCCCGCTATCCTCACACGAGGTAAACCTTGTGGCTTTTCGCGTTATTCAGTCAGATGGTGCTGTCAGAAAGAATCTAATTTATCTTCCTCTGGCCAATCAGCAAACCCTGTTTCATTTCCTGGTTTGACTGGTCACATACAGACTGCGTTTGTGTTGATGGGAAAAAGTGACCCGGCCCGGTGGCCTCACCTTTGACAGTGTGGATGCAGACGAAAGCCAAACAAAGCAGTTTATGTCCGTGCACATATCTCCAGTTATAAACACATATGTGCTCCTGTAAGAAACTTTATCGCTGCCACGTAAGCAGCAGTACAAAAGCTCCATTCTTCCAGAGGACCTGGGGATAACAACAGTGCATGGGCAGCGGAAATGACAGACCGATTATGTTCCTACAATGATAGCACTGCCCCCACCTCCCTCACAAACAGCCTTTTGTCTCCCACAGGAATGGACACAGGAGCCAACTCTATTTTCCTCTCATCTGGGCTAGACTTAGTTAATGTCAGTGGTAAAGGCACACTCTGTGTTGTCTGTGTGTTTGGGCGAGGGCGGGGGGACGGGGTCTCCATTCACTGGCTGTCACTCCAGGCTAGTCTCAGTAGAGGAGCGGAAGTGGAGTCTGCTGGACAGATGTTTGCTAACAGGCCTGTCAACGAGCATGCCCCTGACCTTGAGTGGGAAGAACTTTATTGTCCCGGAAAAAGAGCATAATTAGGCATTGCCTAAAATTAGACGCAGTCAGGGTGCCCCTTTTCACCACTGATTAGGGGGTCAGTGCCATGGGCTGGGAATCAATGTTTATCCTTGTAACAAGGTACACTCTGCCAGTAGAACAATAAATAAAATCAAGGGGGAGAGACGAAAGGTGTGTTAACCCGCCATACACTGCTCCAGGGCAGATATGAAATACCTCAGCGTTCACTGTGTGGAGTCTAGAGACCTTTTTGCCTTAGCACTGTGGTATGTCTCGGTGAAAAATAAATTGTAATTTACAATGCATTACAAAATTATTGTTTGCCACCCACTACATAATCAAGTTATAAACAACAACCTTATAAAACAGAACAGGAAGTTGTCCATTTAAAAGGCATTGTGGTGTCAAGAGCTGAGGGATTATGCATCCTGCCAAGACTGGCCTCCCTCAGCAGAAGACATCTGCCCGCTTCCCCCAATTGACTCTCTCACATCTAATAACCCCTTTTTCATATCTACTTGCCAGGTGGGGGCAGCAAAAGGTTCATGGTATTTAGGGTCAAGCTGAAAGTCAATACTCAAACTCTGGGGTATTGGAGGAGTAGGCGAACGCCTGAGTGGAGCTCAAGACCCTTATGTTTCCTTTTTTCCCCTTTACACAAGTTGTTTTGATCTATTTGATCAGGGAAAAATATACATCTTCTAAGACACATGTAATAGAGCACACTAGAGCACACTATGGGACATATTGTATGGAGATGAGAAATAGCTAAATAAATACAACAGCTAATGGGATTGCAATGTTGGTGTTAAAAATAGTATGTGTTGTTTTGTTTGTGTTTGTTTGTTTCGTGCATTGAAATGTTTGCCTTTTTCCTAAAACAGTATTATTTCCTAATACAGATACAAGACACATAAATGAGGAGACATGCAAACACAACAGCTAAGGTCTTCCTTGTGACCCCATCATTCCCTGCTTCCCAGTAGAGCAGAGCCGATCTCAGCAAGCATGGATTCAAAGTGAGTGCAGCACGCCCAAGGTCAGCCTGTTAGCCTCTGGTAATTAAAAACAAGCCCTCTGAAGGCAGCAGAGGTTAAACGGGGAGGTTCACTTTTCTGCCTGGGACATTACATTGAAATTACACACTCTGCTAATGATGTGAGACATCTCAGAAGTATGATATGCAATTAAGACCGGTAGTCTCTGTTTGTTTAGTAAAACAACAAAGCTGATAGTATACAATACAATCAATTCTGAAAAAATAAACCACATTGATTTGCTCGTAGTGGCCATTCATGTTTTTTCTTCTTCTCTGCAAACACTGGAGCATTTGCTTTATAATAAGAAAACTTATTTTCAGTGGAAAACACATTTTTTACTTGACTTTTTTACTTTTAAAAAGTCAGAGTCACAGCATGGCAATGTGTGCTGGAAAATATAGTGTCAGATATTTGTCAGATTTCTTTCTGCCAGCAATGATGGTGCAGGGTGCAGAAAATACAACCAAACTAATCCAATTATTATCCTCTGCATTTTACACGAGGTGAGCATTGTCTAGTGACGGCCACACTTTAAACACTCCTCTCTCTTTGTGTGCGAGTGTGACTGTCTGTCAATGTCTCATTCACCTCTGCCTGGCCTGGGCGCTGAGCACTGGGCTGGATATGAGGGCATTAACTGCGCTTCAGTGCACTGCACCATTTAAAAGGCAGCACAGCGCCAGCCCCGTTTGCCACAAGGCTTGTACAGGCTCATTGCCCAGGGCGACCGGGCAGGCTGACCCAGGCTAGGCCCAGATGTCTGGAGTGGAGGAAGGCGTCCTGGTGCACTGTGCCGATGCTTTCCAGTATGGCCCAACATCTGTCTCATCTGCTGGCACCCAACCTGCTCCGCTCTAACCCCTCCTCTTGCCTTTTTCTATTTCTCTATCTTACGTCTACAACACGTATATGTTGAAGTCTATCAGTTTCTCTTTCTCGCACATTCACACACAAACATAGCTCATCATCTGTAAGTGTGTGTGTGTGTGTGTGGGTTCTCCAGGCCCAGGGGCCCCAGAGCCAGCCCTCCCATTCAGTGCAGCTCACTGCATTATCCACTCTATCTGTCCATCTGTCCCTCTGTTCACCACTGCCTCTATCCAGCTGCTCACATAGCCGTCCTATTAGCCAGCCTTCCACACACAGCTAGCATCGCCGCACTGCTCTGGGTTACCTTCAAAGACCGAGCTCCTCTGCTCATAAACACAGAAACAGCTGCTCTCTACAGTATGTCTGTACTCTCTTTTCTCCCCTCCTCCTGTCTCCCTCTCTCTTTCAAAGTCAAAAGTGCTTCACTTGTTAATGATGGAAGCTGTTTCTTTACATCTGTACTACAGAGGTATTTACATCCAAACAAAAGATAATGTGCAGTTTGCTGCCCTCCCATTTTCTTCTTGTTTTTCCCTGACTGTGTAACACTCTTTCTTATCACTCTAGTAGTCTAAGCCTCTTAGACTCCTTTAGATGTGTCTGTATGCTTGAGATCTGGTCTGAGTTGTTGCTGAGCATGTGGGCTGCTTTTCATCTTTACAGTGGGAGCATTAGCTGAGGCTAGGCCCAGGTTTATCATGGGCCTAGAGAGATGCCATAGCAAATACGGCGGATGGTAATTGCGGCGTTAAGTCTTAACTCAAGCAGCTCGACTTCCAGTGCTATACAGCATAAGGATGCGATGGGCCTGGACGGGGGGGGGGGGGGGGGGGAAGCAACAGACAGACTTAGCAAAGAAAAGAGGATGAGACTAATTCACAGAGAAATACACAAACTAAGATACTGAGAGATGGTTCAAGATGTGGAAGGGAAATTGGAAAAGCAAGACAGTGAGACAGAGACAGCAAGCGATAGGAAATGGACCTTTGACTGATTGAAAGCAGAGGGTTTCTATTTATTTAGTCCTAACAGTACTACTGCATACAGAGAACCCAGCTGTTCTGTTTTATCCAATAACAATTTCTTTAAAATGGTTTAAATGCTAAAGTCTGCTTCCAATGATATGAAAACAGGACTTTCTCAAACCTCCTCCTCCTGTTGACTGGTTCTGTAAAAAGGCCGGGCGATGCAAGGAATAGCGTACAAACAGCAAATTAAGTGCTATCCCAAATAGAAAATTCTTTTGTGGAATTAGGCAAATCCCTTTCTTGCCTCTTCATTCAATTGAATATAGTAGGTGTCCAGACAGATTGGGGTACAATTTGAACACAATTTCCTCTGTTAGGTGAGAGGTGTCAGTTGTGATCAGGGAAGGACAGGCAGGGATCGAGCCATTGTTTCCTGCTGGTCCTGGCCTCATCCCGGCTCTGTGTGGCTACTAATGAAGAGGGGCATGTCGCGCTGGATAGTTTACCCGCCTCCTCTCCTGTGAGTTGAGGACGAGAGCCAATCTGTCAAGAAAACATTGAGTGAAATTGCCTTGTGATACAGCAATGCCTGGTGACAGCCACTTGCAGACTGCCAGCCACCGGAGTGATGCTACCACCTCGTATTGACAAGCAAATTACAGTCTCCAACACTCAAACGCATCCTGGACGATTCATTTACATCCATCAGCTCTAAGCCTTTGTTACCTTGTTGGGTTTTCTTCTCTTTGGAGAGAAAGGGCGGGGAATAGGGGGGAAGGATCCCAGACTGTTATGACAGAGGAGATTGTGAAGCGGCTACGTAGCCAACATTAAGACTGACGGAGCGGCGAGCCTCACTGACTGGATGGCTGATCACATTACCACTGCAGCATTGTGGGAATTAATTCTTCCAATAAGATAATTTTTAAGGTTCATATATCGCACAATCTAAACTGAGTAAATTGGTGAAAATTATACCTTGCCATGCAGCTGACAGGAAGAGACATTTTAATTGGGGGTGGGGGAGGGGGGGGGGGGGCAGCCTATCCAGCCATATGTGTGTGTGATTGTGTGTGTGTGTGTGTGTGTGTGTTAGGAAGATGAAGAATGGGCTTGGAGGTGAAACTAGAAAAGTTCAGAACCGTTTCAAGGGTTAGTGGAGTATTGTGCTTGATGATGCATGCAGGACAAACTCAGTAGTATGTCAAGTATTAAGTGGGGGTGGCTTAAGTCCTTTTATGTATTTTTTCTTTATTCATGTTTTTATCCCAAATACCGGTAATCGTGCCAGTGGTGTTGAAATTACAAGTTGCATCATCATAACACTGAACATAATGTGTTAATTTCAAAGTAGCTGTCACATTTATTTATTTTACTACAGGAGCCCTTAAACACCTCTAGAGTGCAGCTCAGATACTTCACAGCACTACTTTCAACTCAAATTCAATTGTTCTTATTCTGGGGAGTTATTTGTGAGAAGGACATTATTTCGGCTTCTTTTATACTCATGAGTCCTCTCTGTCAAACACAAACACACGTATTGCAGTATACTTTTCAATAGTTTCATTTTGAATAAGAAGGAGGGTGCTGGGGCTATTATTGCTCCAAAGGGAGGAGACAACTCTAACTTAATTCCATGTCTGGCTTGATATGATGTTTTTAATCATAGCAGGCTCCCAGTGCTTTGTAGAGTAAGTGGTGGCAGTCACATGGTTTGTTGATCCCAGCTATGTAGGAAAGGGCATGTTTGACTTGCCTTGCTGTTTTAAGGGGAGTCTCTATGCAGGGTAAATAGCAGCCAGCAGGCGGAATATGTGACAGGCTGACAGACTTCAATTAATGGAAAATGCACCTCGTTTTGTTTACTGTGTTCTGTAAAGGTCAGCCAAGTCATGGTCTTGGAGGCACTGTTTTTGCCCATTCCCAGGGTTAGATACATAATCAGAATTAATCACTCTCCCCTCCTCACCCCAACCTTCAGATATATGACTGTCTCATCTGACCTCATACACTATTATAAATAGACTCTGCATGCCTGTCTGAACTACCACTCCAATGGACTTCTTCATGATACACAAACTAAGCGACATATATATATATATATATATATATATATATATATATATATATATATATATACAGTCGAGAAACATATTCACATACAGTACGCAGCCTCCACCTTTTGCTCTCACAGACAACCGTCTTCAAACATGAGCAGACTCATTTAACACCTTACATGCTTCTAATAGCTCCTCTCATGGCTGCATAATGACGCACACCTCTTCAGAGCCAGCTGCATGCATTGTTAGAACTTGCCAAGGCTCGTTAACACTGACAGTGGTAACCTCAGAAGGACAAATGCCACATATATCAGTGTGCTAAGAGTTCCTCTCTTGGTCTTGAGCTCTCTTGTTTTATCTTGACAAACGTCTTTCTGTTGTTGAACATCACATTTCAATAACGTTTCCCTGCCCGAGAGCATTGGCCACTTAGCCAACTGTCAGGATAAATTCTGTTCAACCCTTTGTTTGCTTTCCTTTGTCTATAAACAACAGATTTATCGTTTCAAATCGACTTAAGATCTACAATTACTGAGAACTGCAAAGGAAACTGATAATTAGAGAAGCAACAAGCAGCAGGGCAGCTGATTAAATATGGTTGTTATTCAGCTTCCCGTTGCTACTTTTATGGTTTTGTTTATTTTTTTGTAACAAGTTAACAAGGGAATCATTATCACCAATTTGGGAACAAAGATTATGCACAAGCTGAGGGAAGCCACGGTAACAGTAGTAACTACTTGAAGGATGGAACAAAGACGATTATCTATATTAAACATTATGGCCTCAGGTTAAGCCGTGACCTGGGTTCAGCTTTTTTTAAATGCTGTGTGAGAAAAGTCCTGGAGGAGCCTGTAGGGCTTGGAGGCTATCCCAACATTTTATGTGGCTCAGCTTCACTGTGTATAACATAACATAACATAACAATATAGTAAAATTACTCAGATTCTGCCTACTCTTTCTTCTCAGTGGCTCTATTAGCCAAAAGCAATAATAAGTAGATTCTTCGCTCACACAGTCAATCATGTTCTGATAAATTCACTGGCAAGCGATTAAAGCAACTAAAGTGATTCTCATTCCCTTTAATAACTATTATCTTCCTAACTCCTCTGTCTGCTAGAGCTAGTGGGGATAACTCCTCTATAAAACAGGATAAATTACATATGTAAGGTGATAAGCGTGTGTGAGCTGGGGGCCTCCAGGATTATTTAGTGTGCAGCTCATTACTTAGCGTACAGCTGCTTAGCCATCCTTTCTACCCCGGGCTTGGCGGGCGTCCCTAGCATTCTTTGTCATAGTATTGTACATACCTGAAGCTGAAGAGGGCTGAGTCCTGATGCTGCTGCAGCTGCCATTGTGGATGGAATGAACTGCACCGGGTAGTTATCACCTGTCAGAAAGAGAAACAACAATGCATACAGGTTCAGACAATGAGCCGGCCCACAGCGACCAGGCAAGTGCCAACAAGGATCCTGGGCCCTCCACTACTTTACCACAGCAATGTGGCACATTGCAACCAGCCCTCGGCTTCAAGCCCAAACAAAAGGGTAAGCTGGTTTGACTGGAGCAGGATTACTTAGGTAGTTCCTCACTATTCCCTCCGTCTTCCACACACCTGCACTCCAGGAGGAGTACTGTGTACTACATAGTTTACAAGTTGTTTTAAGGTGCATGTGTTTGTGTTCGGAATAAATGTTTAATAGCTCCCCTGGTATTTAATTAGAGATTATGTAAAAGGAGCAGCATGTTCTCTCAGGTGGTTCATACAGCTGTGGACTTGCCTGGTTATTGTTCAACACAATACATTGTTTGTTTCTTAGTGATAGCTTTGGCAGCACAGTGAAAGCACTTGTGTGCGAACTGGTTAGAACAAGTGTTTAGTCACAATAACAAGGTTGAAAAAAATACACACATTCTTATCTCGTGTATCACTGTGATCAAGCAAGGAAGAACGGGTGTCCAAATGGTCGCACTATTTATTACTATTCACTACTGTTGGCCTGCCATCAGCACGTTTGTCAGCAAGGGATATAAAAACGGCTGCTGCATGAGTGATATCCACGGGGGTGTATAACCGAGTACCAGACACTTTCACACACTCAACCTAGTGTGTTGCGACGGACAGAACAGCCCCAGTGAGACGGGGCAGCGCAGCATTCATGGGTGGGGGGGTTCAAGCATGTGTCTGGAGGAGGTGGGGTGCAAAAAGGGCGTGGGGAGGGGTAGTTGCCCTTCGCTCAGACCCCACTTCTGCCTGTCACTTCTTCTCACAAACATATGGAGCCATTAAGCCACAGACAAGGTAAATGTATATACCTTCTCTTTCACTTTGCCCTCGCCTGCTCGCCTCACTTTGCAATCTTGTACAGCACAGCACAATGTGATACGGGCCATGGAAATTCAATCCCCATTTAGTAGCAAATAAAATCACACAGCAGAAGTGGTTTCAAATAGTGCTGGCTTGGATGTGCGGGGGTGCACTGTGGTTATTTCTACACCTCCCTTTTTTTGGTATCGCTTTCTCTCCGTCTCCCTCTCTCTGGGCTGTCTATGACGTAGGGGTTGGGAATAATACATGGCTGGATGTCTTTGGATGTCATGTGAAACCTGGGGAGGGTCATGTGCTAAGTGAGCACACCACCACTGCTGGGGGGTCTCGGGCTCCAAGGTCTGAGTCTTGGGTGCACAGTGAAGGCACCAGACTCCAGCAGAATGGGCAATGTGCCAGGTTAACATCACTGGTGAAAGGGAATTACATTTAAAACTGTGTTTTTTATTAAACTGACTATGGCTGGTCCCATGCCCAGAGCCTGGACTCTGAATGCAAAGGGTGGGGGTGCAGGTGACGCCATGGTCACAACAGGCTATATTTCCCTGCTCATGTGGTGCCATGAAATATAAGTCATAGATCTGCTGAGGGTTGACAGATGTAGCAGAGACCTTTCTTAGACCAGATCAAATGATGATGAATGAAGTATATGACGACAACCCTCAAACTTGATCTTCTCTTTTCACTGGCTTTTACATTCTATTGAAATACCAAAGTTGTTAGCAGAAAAACAGGCTTACACGAAAATAAGAAAACTGGTTATATCATTTTATATCATTAAGATTGCATTTTCAAGTATATCTACTGAGGCCATAGACTAAAACAAATACACTTAATTTAATTTAGTTATAAGAAGAAGAAAAAACCCAAAGCCTAAAATGTGGTAAAAATACAAGATTTTAAATAAAATAGCACAAGGGAAACGTCAACTGTCAGCAGGAGTCCTATGTGGAAGAGGAGCCGATAGACTATGGGGTCATTCTGAAGGTCCATTAGAGGCACATCAGACTGAATGCCGCCATGTCTGTGTAAACAGTGCAAACAGACAGGGACGTCTATTTGTTTAAAAGATGAGTTGATGTTTCTATGACTGTGCTTGTCTACCATGCAACACCAGGCCATTGAGCACAGCCAGTGGATGGGGTGATGACTTACCACTACGGTGCCAGAATGACTCTGTTGCCATGTGAGCACCACAGGGCTGGGGGTCATAAGCAGTGGTCCCTGGGAGCTTTCTCATAATGATAACATCAGATTAGTGTGCCTTAGTCTTGGAAGTGAATGCTTGGCCACTCACTTCATGGAGAAAGGACACGGCAGCGTCCTGTATACCCTGCAGGTGGTGGTGATAACATTGTACTTTCTGGATATATGGTGTATATTGTATTGGCTGGGAAGAAATAAGAGGTTTTCAAATATCTCTCCTGACTACACAAGTCATTTTCAGACCCCCTTTACTTTTTCTTCATGAACTCATGAATTATGCAGGACCTATACACATAGCGACCCCTGACCATGATTCCGTAATAGCTCCTGTTATTTGAACTAAAACATTTTCCGTGTCAAACCTATTGCAGAAAGCACATTAGTAAAAGACTCCCCCTCAGGCACTTTGTTTAAGCTGTCATGGCTCCATAGTTCCAAAATAGCTGACTTTCTTTTTCATCCTGTGGTTTTATAGTTAATTCATTAACTGCACTACCACACCTTTTAATGTTCTGCTGCAAACCTGCTGACTTCCCAGTGCTTCTTTTTTTCCAGTTTTTAGTTCTCTTCCTTGTTCTAGTACTGTTTTATAACAACCAGGATGACTTTTCTTTTTCAAGTTGACTCATTAATCCTCCTTGACAGTGAGGTTTTCACTGTCTCCTTCTATTTGCATGCAGTGAAAATAAGAAAACAAAAAAAACTAAATAAAACATATAAACGCAATTTAATTTGACAAGATAACTAAGAGACACATCTTTCAAAAATACTGGGCTCTGGGACCAAGAAAGCCATGTGAGGTGAAAAGCTTAGACTGAGAAGAAGGAAGCAATTTAGGCCATGGATATTTTTTTAAATCTATATATGACATAAATACGGTAGTATGTGGTGGCACATCTTTCCTTCTCTCAAAGATATAAGGGTGTACGAGGTTACTGCTTTGGCAGGGCGTCCGTCAACATGTTGAAACAATTTTTCAAAACCTTTTTTGTTTTGAAGTCGGTGGAAGGCTTCTCTTTTACTTAATTCAAACAGACAAAGGGAAAGAAAGAAACATGCTGTTACAGGCAATGAAAACAGTTGTACATGCAGAAAAACCTGTAGCCCTACAACATCCACGCTATCCACCTTATAATTGTCTTTTAATTACTTACTTTCACGATCAAAAGACATACTTGTGTGAAACTGCTTTCTCTGCATATAAACAAGGGGAAGACTTCATGCAGGGTTCATCTCCTTAACCTCCGAGAGTGGATACAAAACAATTACAGATCCAGCATGCTCCAGAAATATTCTTTAATGTTGAAGACATGTTGACATTCCTCTGCTTCTCTACCCATATCTATTGTTCCACATGGACCATAACATTCCCCGTACTTAGTCTCAAGTCCAAGTTCAGACAGAGCAGAGCATGCAAGTGGCCTCAATCAAGCATCTGTTTGTTGCTGTGCGAGTGTTGCAACTTTTAGACTAAAAATCATAATTAGGAATTTAAGTGTAAGGTAAAATGACATGGCAAGCAGAGAGAAAAGGCGATGGACAAAATGAAGACTTAAGTTGCAAGCATACCTGGCTTATAAGACATTCCCGGAGGGAAGAGAAATCCTTGCTGGGCGGCAGCTGCTGCTGCCAGAGTGCGTTGGTCGTGTGGAAAAATGGGGATCATGAGCGGAGACATGTGACCCTGGACCTGCTGAACAGATAGGGAGCAGAGATCAGAGAGAGGCCTAAGCATAGGCATGGTACACAGAAACACAGAGGCCACTCAGAGGGAGGCCAGATCACAGCTCCTGCTAACGCGTGCTGACAGGGGCTCTGCGGCCCTGACGGCCCTCCTGTGCTCACACAATACCTGGCCGAGCTACGCCTGTCCTTAATCCAAACCACAATTTCACCTCGGTACATCAAAGACCCCTGCATATGCACATATTGTTCCAGCATCAGTTAGAGGAAACAACATGCATGGCAGAGAGCAGAGAGGCTCAGGAGGTCCGTACAGCTTCTGTAGAGAATTACTGTACGTGTTGAGAGAAGCATTCACCGACACTCTCGCTGTTGCAGTAGATAGAAGATGTTAGCAAGAGGATTGCTGAATGTTTTACACAGGAGACCCTCACCTCAAGGAAAGATCAACTTGTCACATAATCTTGGATGATTATGTATTTAGATGATAAAAGCCTAAAGACAATCCAGTAATTTACAACAACTGTTCTCCGCAGAGGAAAAATAGCAGGCAGTTGATAAATGCTAGCCGCTTGCTGTATTTCATTTTAATGTCATTCTCTCGACTGTCTGTTCCACTCGCATATTAACCTTCACCATCCAGTCTGTTGCCGACTTGCCTACTGGGAATATCAACCCAAACCCCCTGCATGTGTGTGTCAGGGGTTGGTGAGTAGCTTATGTCTCAAAAGTGGTGTGTGGGGGTTTTGCACACATGTTACAAGGTCCAATCTTACTGTCATTCTCTGCTTCCTGAAACTCTATGATGGGGAGCAGCACGGCTACCATAGGCCTGCGATGGTTAATCTAGCAATGAGCCAGGCCACCTCAGGGGAACCTGCCTGGAAAATGGGTTAATAAAGGTCATCCCCCAAAATAAACACTTTACAGAATGTTTCTCCATTCAGCCTTCCTTAAAATCAACTTGCAATAAAACGGGTCTGGGTGCAATTACTGCCGCTGCATTGGGGCATGAAATCAACCTGCTCTGAGCAATGACTTTCCCCCCATGTTCTGGCTGAGGTCTGCTATGAGCTCCACTTTTTCGGCGTGTGCTGCTCCCCCTGAAGACCCTTGCCCGGCTTAGTCGCACCCAGTTTCTCTCAAAGCTAGCACGCTAAACCTACTTAAAACTACTATATTGATCTGTCTAGAGGTGCAGAGCTAGACTGAAAACTAAATAAATATAACCATTTTATGCCTACTGAGCTTTTACAGAAGTGCAAGTGCAGAAAGTACATTATAGAAGAATAGAAAAGTATGACATTTTTCCAAAAGTAATTCTGTAAATTATGCTGCTGCTGAAGAAAAATAAATGGCCAAGGAGACTGCGACAAATGACCTTAAATAAAACATTGCTTTATAGGGATTTGAGTTCCAAGTTTCCAGGCTGAATGGATGAAAGATGAATCTTGGCCTTGCATGTATGGAACATATGGAAAAACACAATAATTAATGTCACAACATGAGGTAGGGCCAGTGACAGGCGGGGGGAACACTGGGGAACACAGCTTTTCTCTGTCTGTGTATTTGGACTGTAAAACCAGATGGAGTCTGTTGCTGAATGTGCGGTAGTCACAGGGCAGAAAAGGGCTCCCTTAAGTCCACATCCTTCCAAGTATGTTACATGTGTTGCAGGATAGTTCATAGATTGTCATGAATTAACTAACATGCCTCAGCAATAAATTAAAAGGTACTTAAATTTTTTTCAAATTATTGACTGTCAAAAATTATATATATATATATATATATATATATATATATATATATATATATATATATATATAAACTATCTTAAGTGAAAACATATTTGCAAGACTACTGTAGATGATCAACTTGTTGGGTCTAATGTAAAACATAATTCTGCTCATAAACATAATTCTGATCATCCTTTTTCAAATCATACCAGCAAAACAAATTGATCCGCGAGCTGCTTCATGTGAGGACAACTTTTTCATGATGCTAAACAATGAAAAAACCATTCAATTATTGTTCTGTCATACAATCCCGTACATTATTTTAAAAGAACAATGTGAATGCATGTAATTACTACGATTGAATCATACAAGAGGTGTCTACAGATTATATATATATATATATATATATATATATATATATATATATATATATATATATATATATATATATATATATATATATATATATATATATACTGAGAGACAGCCAGCAAAAGGCATCAGATACTTGGACGTATTTTTCTCCAGCACTAAATGTAAATGATATCATTTCATCAGAGAAATCAGCTTTTATTACTATTATTATTTTAAAATATGGAGCAGAATATATAAGATTCACCGAGGCAAGCAGAGTGTAAATGTGCGTTGAAGGGGAAATAAATGCATTGAGTTTGAATAGCTGTGATTTGCAGTAATGAGCTCCACGCATTAAAGTTTAATTTACGGCAACTAATGTCAGAGAAAGGCAAATCAAAATCTGAGGAGCTTCAAGGTGGCAACACATAGTGGAGGTTAGTTGAGCTGTCAATTACCAGCTGGCACAGTGTCTGAGCAGATTAAAACATTTTCACAAGTGCTTTGTTTGACTGTTTAAAGTAAAGTAGAACAAGGAGACAAAAACAACTATATAAAAACAACAACAAAAAAAACACAGAGACAAATTGTGTTCATATGTGTGGCTTCCACTCTCCCTCTGTTACGACAAACCCAGACCTCCCCCTCCCATTAAGAGTTACCCTCAAGTTCATCTATGTATGGGCTGAGTGCCCAGGATATTTCTATTGCCAAGATGATCTTGAGGAGTCTGAGAATGAAGTGGAGCAGATGTGAGCTGGGCACTTGGGCAGCGCCCCCCCCTTCTCCTCGTAAATACAGCGGCATTGTTGTGCTGGCACTGCTCTTCCTTTGTCTTAGCACTGCTAAGTACTGGATAATGTCATTTCACACCATCTGCCCCCAGGCTTCATTAAAGATACATGAATGGGCTATCTTATGAGGAACAGGTGCTATTGTTTGTCCCTCAAGACCCAGCACTAAGAATCTGACTCGGAATACTTGAAGAGGAGCATCTGTAGTGATCAGTCAGACAGACTTGGCTGAGGCCCCTGTCTCTGCCAGCAAGCACTCCAACAGAGGTTTCTGGGGAAACTCAGCCTCCTTGCAACATGTATCATCAATTCTGATGACCTGATGCAGTCTGTATCAGGCCAGCACGCAATCTGTTTCACTCTCAAGGAGACGTTGGTGTTTGATCAATAGAACCAACTTGCAGTTCTTGCTGGTAGGATACCATATAGATGCCATTGATGAAGAGCTAATGGACTTTATTTTAGTTTTTTTTTTTTTTTTCACAAGAAAAATTACAGCAATATTTAGTTCAGTCACACCTTATCCTTGTGTACTTGTACAATTTGACATGTTTCTTTTTGCCAAATATAAACTCTCTTTTAGGTTTGCTTCATTGTGTGTTGTTGAGAAATATTGTATTTAACCTCTTTTCAATCATACACTCAATCATTAATTTCAGGATATAAAACTTAAAGAGATATATATATATATATATATATATATATATATATATATATATATATATATATATATAGAAATAAACCAAGAAAGAACGTATATTGCTAGGCTGACTGTACAATGGATTACAACAGCAGCCCATATAGGGTCTGACTGCAGAGGATCTACATACACAAAATGAAAAAGACGGGGTGGACTTGAAAGAACTCCCTTTATTTATCCTAGCACTTCCAACATATGCAATATGTGCACACAAACACTCCCCATCCTCACAAACACACACACACACACACACACACACACACACACACACACACACACACACACACACACACACACACACACACACACATATAACTCACCTTTAATTCTGGATTAACTCATGAACTTTGTACTTTTGCAAACTAGATTTATTTATTTTTATTCCTGTAAGGCTTATTTGTGGTGAAATACAAATAGCACTTAGCATATTTAAGATCAAAGATGCACTTTTATAATTATTTTTTGACAAGCTGTGTGATAAAAAAAAACATTTCACTTCAAAAAAATTTTTTACAGACCTTTACAGTAAAACCCCTTCAAGTATACTCAGTTATATGGCATTTCTGCCGTGAGTGGTGTTGTTTTTATAGAAGTGCAAGCGTCCACCGACAACACACGAGCAAGCAGCGCCAAAACACTGAGTGCTAATGGAGATGTACAGCGCATTACAGCCCCGACTTGGGCCCCTGTCAACACCTATGTTCCTCACTGTCTGTTATAGCCTCTACAAAGCACCCGGGAGGCCTAGAAACCCCCTGCTGGCTTTCCCTCTGAACCCCCTTACACTTCCATGCACTGATCCACACTCAAGTTTGCTACTTGCACCACAATGCGCTAAATGAAGGAAACTGGGAGAGTTTGTGTTTTTACTGCCATAATTAGTCAGTATTAACAAGATTAAAAGACAAAAGGGGCAAAAAAAGACAAAAAAGACAAACACCTACCTCATTCTCACTGTGTTTCATGGTTATTGGGTTGAAAGGACCTGTGAGATCCTGGGTTTAACATCTTGCTTAATTGCTACTTGACACCTTTTAAAACACCTCTGACACATATGCTTATCTTGGATATAATATGTATTCATAAACCTCTAGGAGACTTGTGAAAGTAAAACCCCTTCAAGTATTCTATGAACATACTGACAACAATACGACCGCAAGCTGCCAAAAATTGCTGATGAGCTCATGGTGATGATGTTCTTAATTCTGTACAATAATGTTGTTCATAATAACCCATTAGGAAAAGATCACAATCACCAGTAATTATTTGGAAGAGGACTCAAGTTTCACTGACATCTCATTTGAATAAAATTACTTCCACACTTTAGTAGCTGTCAGATCCGCAGCTCTCGCTAACCTTCTCTTTCACATTTTCTATAGGAGAGGTTCTGTAATTTCACCCAGGGAGGATAGACTCCAGCTGTTGCTGTAAGAACTGATAGTTCACACTTTGTTCCCCCCTGCTCTCCGCTGAGCTGCACACCGAACGCCTGCGAATATAGAAATCACCTTTTGTGATCCATTTAAAGGGGAAGTGATCTTGAGGAAGCTGGCACGTCTGGCTACATCCCAACAGCAGCACACACAGTAAAACTGACACTAGACAGCAGGATATGTTTAACACCCGCCACTGTGTACACAGCCCGCTGGGTGTACACTGTACTGGAGCCTAACCAGGAGGAAAATCACTCAGTGGAAGCACTTCTGGGCTGTTGAATCCTCTGTGTTGCATCAGGATTTTTTCCCCCATGAAACAACGGTATTTAAGCACATATTACTCTTTCACTACAGGTCACTTATCAGCCGGTTACACTGCAGCTGTACACTGAACAGTTACTTCGCACAGCAGACACACACATTGAAAGAACGGAGATGTGATGCTGTTTGGATTTGTCTGTAGCTAATGGTAATCAGACAAATATATCAATAGATTTGCACCAGACTTTGACGCTCCAGCCTTCAGGTCTTCATATTACCACCCACTAGACTAAGGTGCATTATTCCAGCTTGTCTGCTCTGAAAAAAGGCCCACTGGAATCGGGGAGGGTAAATACACTGGAGGGGTTCAGGTCATTAACAAAGGACCCTTGTCCTGGTCAAGTCTCTGACCTTTCCCCTCACTTCCTTCCTACAATTGTTAGCACCCTTCCCTACGAAAGCCAAAGACAGACAGCTGAAGCAAAAAGTCAACAGTGTACAAGCACTAGACTGAAAAAAAAAGATGTAATATTTTCTCTGAATTGTTGGGGTGCAGCTTTCACTCTGACAGCAGCCACTGTTTGCTCAGGTTTAAGTGTAACATTGCACATCAGTCATGCCTGTGTGTGTATTACACTGAGTGCTGTTCAGGATAAAGTGTAGCAAATCCAGACACTTGAGCGAGGTCAGACCAGAGGGAACAACCAATAGATGGCTTCTTGTTCCACTAATTCCTTACACAGTAAAACAAGCCTTCTTGGAAAACAGCCATTCCAATATGTCTATATTAAGTCGATGGGAGCTTGAAAGCAGGGTAGTCCATCCCTCTGACCCGCCTAACACAGCCCACCCCAAATCCCTCCAGCCCTCCTCCTTCTCATCGCTCCTCCTGACTTCCGTAGAATTCTGGCTAAAGCTGCAGGCTACTATTTGCTTAAATACACTGCCTGGTATTTACAGGATTTCGGCACACTGCTTAATGTAGTTTTAGTATTAAATGTTGTAGGAAGAATAATAACAGCTTGACCTCAAGTATGACTCAAAATGGTAAAATAGGCAGACAGAAATAAGTTAAACAAACACATTTATAGATACGAGTCAGAACTTGCAAAACTGCATTTGTAGTAATGAAATGTGATCTGTGTAGGTTTAGTATAGATTGTGTATATAAAGAAAATTGTATTAATTCATTAAATTAAATGTATCTGTTTAAAAAAAATAGATTCATTTTGAAAATGAATATTGAAGACAAGCCTTTAGATATGTTCTTCCCTTTTAAAGCTTTTTCATTGGTGTATGTTTAAATGACCAAGGGGAGTTGTCATGCTCCAGCTCTCTATTACATTACACTGTGTGGAGCACACTAAAAGCAAAATGCATTTCTACACGCTGACACAATGAATTGTGTGCACACAGCAACACAATCCTGCATTACACCCTTAACATGAAGAGTATTTTTAACAGGAAATTCAGTGTTATATTTCCGAAGAATATCAGCTCTTTTTGGGGGTGTGAGGCATACATGGAAGTAAGAATAAAAAATAAAAAGTCAAGGTCTGGCCATAAAATGAAGGTTTGCAGTAAACTGGCCAAATCCACGGGGACTCCCTCAAACAGCATGACGGGAAAGAAAAGAACAGACATAAACAAACGCACAAGTAGGTTTGGGGCCGGCATCATTATCCTGCATATACATCCTCGCTATATGGAAAAATGAAAATAAGTAAAATGCCACGGATCCTCATTGCAGGGGGTAGAGTGTGATACTAAAGAACATTAGACATGGGCTAGTCAGATAGCCAGCTACAACCATGTGATGTGAACAGAGTGGAAAATAGAGGGATTTAATGTGAGGCTTATCAAATATTGTGGTTGTTTAGGTCACATCAACACTTTGGAGCAAGTAGAGAGACATAAATGCTCTCTCTATACACTATTTTGTGTTGTATAAAAAAATTGTAATAGTAAATATATATATATATATATATTCCCTTTAGAATAGACATTGCCTGTGTAATAGTTCAATATGAAGCATTCATTCATCATTTATTTACAATTTGTACTTATGGGAAAAATTATTCTATCTAACGGCAAAACAGACCACCCCTACACTGTGTAATGGTATTGTCCAGACTACAGCTGGGTGTCCCCCTCTGTTTCGTCCTCATAGACGGAGGCTCTGTCTTCACTATTACCTCCCAGCTGCCGAGGCCCCACATAACAACAGGGCTCATTCTGTTGTTCACCAGAGAGCAGGCCTGTCAGGAGGGGCAACTTTATTGGAGACACAAGTGTGATGAGACTTTCAAACATGCTCAAATATCCTGATAGCCTGATTATACAAAAGATCAAACAAGAGCGGTAATATGAGGACTTGTTTGAAAAATACTGTTACGGTTGAATTATATTAAAGTAGGGATACAATTAAAGAAATGTTCAAAAGTAAAAAGAAGGCATTTTAAAAAAATATGCGGAAAAACTGTGCATAACTCATTCATTGTGTTCTGGTAGGAACTGCTTGGACTTTCCTCCTTTTCCCCAAAACAAAAAACTTCTTTTTTGCATCGGTCATGGGCTGAATGCTTTGCTTTGCTACCCCAGACCTAAGAAAACACGCGCCCCTTTTCTCCCTGCCGGCTGCCCGTACACAGTAGAGCCCATTAATGCAGCTCCTTCTCCCTGTGAGTGCATGTGCCCACCGCTGAGGACGATGGCCACGCAAAGCCAATGCAAAGACAAAACAGTTTGCACAACATTAGCAGAGAAAACACTGTCCACGCAGAGAGGGAGTGGAAACTAAATCAACATCACACTGGAGGATGTGTTCTCCTCAACTGATATTTTCCCTACGAGGGTCGGTGTACAATGGACTTTAAGTGTAGCTCTGCTTTCATCCAGGGAAGGTTTACAGAGCTCTGAACAGGTACTTTATAGTGATATTTAGAAAGAACAAAAAAGTGCTGCATTCATAATTTAAATGTATGTAAATAATATCGAGATTATTTAGCTTCCTGATTCATTTTCATTTTCTGTTTTGTGTGGGTTTTTCCTGTCACTTGTGTGAAGTGATAGAAGGCTGGAAGTTTGTGTCATAAATTAACCCGTCCCACGGCTGCTTTACAAACCCCTCAGGTGACTAATTTTAAGTAGACCCTCAGGTGTGATTTCACACATTACAGCCGTTCATGTGGCACCTCTCAGATGGAGCCTCTTAATTATCGCTGCTTAAACTGCTGAGGTGTCTAAATACAAAGGCCAATTACACAAAAGCATGGCTTTATTGTGTATTTTACAGCAATAATGGATCTATGTTTGTCTGCATTCACATTACAAGCAAGCATATGTTTCATTTGACTGCATCTAAATAGACTCAATAAAGCCAGTGATCAGTTGTTACACTTCATTCACAGAGAAAAGGAGACAGCATTATATCCTAATGGGACAAAACCCACAGACCATTCAAACAGCATCTACTGTTTATATTCCTAAAGCAAGACTTTGTTTTAACAGACAAATGGCTCTACATACCAACTGGTCAGCTTAAATTGCACACCATCACTGATAGTGCTGAGGTAGTATCTCGTACACATTTTTATGCATCATTAAGTTTTAACAGGGCCACGATAGCTTCATTGTTTAAATTGCACATTAGTTTGTTTAACGTCAGCATTTCTTCTGCTTACTGACAAGAAGTCACAATTCATAACTAATTAAATTGATCCCACCCTCCCCGCCGATAAAGTCCACTGAATGGAATATTTGTATCCAAGTGTCAATATATTAAATCACAGCGGCTAATGAGTCGGGTCACCACTTTCTTTTATCTTCAGTCTTGCATGTGCACATCTTCATCAGCTAACAGTCTCCTTAAATGGAGGATGAACATGCTGGACTGAGCCTCTATGGGCGAGAGCCAAGCCCGTCTGACTAGGCTGTTAATGCCCCCACATAATCCTACTAGGCTAACACAGAGCTCCGCAACACAAGGGAAAGCACTGGCAGCGCAGCATCCACACAGGCAGGAGTGTGCACACAGTAGCACACTTAAACACACACGATCATTTCCCTGCTCTATTATTCTCTTATTATCATGCTAACAGTTCCAATCTAGCTGTGCTAATTAGGGGACTTACACATTCTCTTTAACAATGTCTATTTCTGTGCCTTTTTTTTTGCCAGTGCATTAATAAGAGTCTCACACTGAGAAAATAATTTGTGCCGGGGAGACAACAAAAGCATCTGAGAAAACACAAATTAGCGCTATTATCTTTGTGCAATTACCATACAGCCCTGTGTTTATTTAAACTCATCTGATTGATTTAAAAATATTTACCATAATGTTAGTTTTGGAGTCTTTGCTTCTCTAAATTGGTAACCAAACAGAATCAGTGCATTACATTACTGCATTGGATAGCGTGCATATTCCATGTCTTTATAACAAAGAAGTGATTACAGAACAGTATTACTAAAAGCCAATTTATCCTACAGGCCAAACACCAATTTGAAAGCATTTTTTTTTTCATGCTGTGAGATCTGGTTAGATAACTATTTGATCAGCATATAAAACTGTAATACATAGCAAAAAAGCTCTACATAGAAATGGTAACTAGTCTGCTGCAGAGTATAATGTAGAAGCATCAGGCTGTGTAGGGCTTGTGAGGAAACAGATAATACAGTCTGATGCAGGCCAATTATTAGGGGGCAACTGCTTCTCAGTGATAAAGACCTTACATTGACGTTTGGTGCAAACCAAAGCAACAGCCATCATAAAAAAAAAAAAAAAAGAGTGTTTAAGTGGGAAGACTCTACAGCCACTGAATACAGAAGACACTTTAACAGAACTTCCCCTGTGAATTATCCGATTTTTTGAAACAGACGGAAATGGGAAATCCATGTGCAACTGACTAAAACACTTCTGTCCAGATTTTTTCTTCTCCCTTATATTAACTCAAAACAACAGTATGTAAGATCAACATGTCATATTAGAACAGAAATAGTTTTAAAGAAAATAAGTACCTATTCACCTGTGAAGAATTACTGTAGATCCTTGTTCTATCAGACCACGTTGGTCTCAGTATCCGTTAACCTCAAACATGCCTTATGCTCTACCGCTTGATTGTCCACCTTTAAAAGGGGTCAAATAAATGCTGGTTTAATTTAATTTCATCTTTAATTTCAAGACTTTAGCATTTTACCATTGAAGGTCTGCATGCTCCTGCCTGTTTTTTTACACCATTAAAGGCACATGTGATAAAGCCTCTAGGACTTTGAAGTATGAGGTGGACAACACTATACTGGCCCTTTCTCTTTTAACCTCAGGTTTCTCTTTTTAAATGGAAGGGATACACACATTCTGTCTTTGTGGACACAAGGTTAAAGGTAGGACATAGAGGCATAGATAATGTGTGTGTACTGTTCATACAGTAAGGTTGGAAGTTGAAGCTTGGCCATGTAAAGGAAGAGAACGCAAGGTTAAAGGGAGATACATACAGCCAGACCTGCTTGATAAACACATCATTTAAGTTTTCAAAAGCAGTTGTGTCAACAGCACGATATACAATAGTGGCCATAGAAATGTTTTATCGCTCAGATCCTGGATCTTACAGTGTCACGGTTGCCACATCAATGCCACAGCCAATGACAAATGACAATGTCATGATATTGTGGTATTTTTAATGGATAAACACTTCAAATTAAATGAATTAGATTAAAAGTGTCCCTCTGTTTCATCAGGGGAGCTCAGTTTCCTCCAGCCTGTCTGTGAAGATAAAGTTCAACCTGACCTTTCCGCCAATATTTATTCTCTTGATGTGTGTATCAATGCGTGGGTCCCTGTGTGCCTGTGTACTGTACACGATTGAGTATGTGTGTGTGAGAGTCAAACCATCGTTTGTGTCTTAACAGACCCATCCAAGAGGAATGCATGAACTGGGGTCATTAAAATGTGAGAGGGTAGAAGATGGGTGCTCACTGCATGACTAGGGACACTACCGTCACCTGAGACACAAAGAGCTCAACATCTCATGAGGGCATTTTATTTTATTTACAAGACAGACTTATACTCTGAGCTGCGACTGCTCATCCATTAGGAGCAGGAGAAAGTGTGAGTGACTATGAAACGGAAAGCCATGAGGAGGAGGCTCAAATAATGCCCAGTGTGTCTGAGTGAACAGTGTGCTCATTATTATTATTATTATTATTATTATTATTATTATACACACAGACTCAGAGACTTAAGAAATGTATGAGATAAACCGGGTCTCTGCAAATATATATGTTTATCAGTCACATGTGTCTTGGTGATGTTTCAACTAAATCAAGAGTTAATCTCATTTTGAGATTGAATTAGTGCTAAAATGATTTCAACGATGAGGATGGACTGAAGGAATACAAACAAGCTGACAGAAAAACACACAAAGCCTTGAAGCTTTAACTTCTGATAAGCCCCTAAAACTGCAATCATCTGTTATCTTAAAACAAGTGACATTGTAATCCCGAAGGACAAAGACCAAATCTCTATCCCTCTCTTGTTGGAATGATGGGAAAGGATAAAAAGAGAGATGGCTATTCAAAGGGGAAACTTGATTAAACTGCATTCTGCCTTCCTCTAAAACCTCACTAACTAAACCTTTATAACTACACAGATTCCCTTCAATCCACATGCAAAAGCACCTTAAAAGAACACATATAGCATGCCAACAACAATCTCCACTTGCAGCCCCTGTGGTTTTATTGTGTGGGCAGTTTACAATGTCAACTGATGTGATCAGGTACATTATCAATACAAGACCTTAGCTTAGCCTCTCTTGGTTTCCTCCCTGAAGCCAAAACAGAAGGACTTTGATGGCCAGTGGGGTCTCCAATAAAGTTTAGTGCTCTACATTCTAATAGCAGAGTAACTCAATCCCCCAACACTGCTTCCCACTTTCCTAAAAGTCTGTAACATGCAGGCTGGAGGCTTGTTTACAGAACTAATTAAGTCAAAGCTGTTATATATTAAAATGGCCAGGGCATTTTTAAGAGGCAGCCGTAATGAAAACGGGGTGGCAAAAATGCTTGACTAACTTGCCCCTGACTCTCTTTTATCTACTGTCTTTCGTACTCTAACTTGAGAGGAGTGGCCATCACCACACTGGATATCTGGAAGAACTAGGTTAGGGAGAAAGAACATCTTCTGCTTTAAAGGACTTGCTGATAAACGATGTTGCACGATCAAACTTATTTGAAGTATTGAGAGTGACTCCTGTTTGTTCTCGGTAGGTGTTCTGTCTGCTTCGTGCAGCCAGCAAAGGCTGATGGGCAGTGGAACAGATGGTCCGACCATGGGGCTCTTTTGTTTAATTGTGGATGTGGCTTCTTTTTCAGGGAAGATCTGTGGCACATTTGGTCAAGGGAGAAGCTGGCTAACTGGGCTCTACAAAAAAGGACTCTACTTGTATCTCTGTTCAAGTGTTTCAAATGGATATTTAGAAGCACATTCCCATGCACACTCAAACCCCTACCCTCTCTCAAAACTATGCATCAAGGAGAATTTTGAGGTATCATTTGCCTTTAACTTTGTGATGAAAGCAAGGGCCTTTAAAAGTGAGATGCATTAGGGCTGTGCCCTTATGCTCAATGAGCATAAGTGAAGGGCCATCCATGATATGAGTATACTAGTCCCTCAGTAGTGTATAAGGTACTTCATTTTAGAGTGTTTTCTAGACAGAGTGTCGTGCTCTGTGCTTCTCGCCAGTGGAATTTTCTAATAGACTGTGCACTGTTGAAGTGCAAGGTCCAGACGTGTGGCTTCACAAGAACATATTGACTGTATGGCCTTTCTCTTGCAAAGAGCTCTTGGAATAGTCATGTTGATGTCCTGGCAGTAGATCAGTTGGACAGAATGATTGAAACCAAAAGTTTGCTTTGCCTTATTGTGAGAATGAGTAATGAGAACAACCTGTGTAAGAAGTCCAATAGGTAGAAACTGCTTTTCAGAAGAAAAAAAATAGTATCTCTTGGAAGGAGTGCTAAAAGGTGCTGGAGGAACAATTTGTTGCAAGTAAACCAAAAGAGCAAGACAGGGAGTTGTCAGTAAGAAGAACAAGCAGTGTAGGAGGTGAATGGCGAAGGATGTGCCTGACACTAAGCACACCCAGCAGGATAACGTTAGCTCCACGCGGGCAGTAAGGCTCACAGCCTTGACCCCTGCCAGTGACCAGCTCTGGATAACCCTGGGCTGCCTGACCATGTACCACTGCATGCTGCCTGGGTGGTCTTTCACTACACCGCTCTGCACTGTATCACACGATTAGGCACACACAAACATACAAACACGAATGAGAAAGATAATGTCTGGCATGAGATGCACGGGTCAAAATCGAGAGCAACACATAAGTCTAAGAACTACAGAACAAGGAGGGGAAAAAAGCACAATGTTTCAATTCGTTCACAATTTGGTATTGTGCTTAGTGAAAGCATACCACATTGCCCTTCTGGGACCAACTTGCTTCAGAGGCATTTACCAGCCTCTTTCATGTCCCAAACCACCTCCATCAACAGGACTCATTAGCTGCTGTTGCCACCTCCCCCCCCCCCCCCTTTCTTTTTTTTTTGTTCGTTAAGATGTGCTAATTATTCTCCTCCATATTTTAAAGCCCTCCCAAATTACCAACAGGCAATTAACATTTGATGAGAGTGATGAATGTTAGTGTGACACAAATATTAAAGATAAAAAGACAAGACGTTTTAGAAAAGATTAGAAGAAGAGGCTAACAGAAGTTAGCAATGATATTTACTTTAATGTCTAATTTGATTGATCTGTGCCATCAAGTCCAGACATGTGATTCGCTGTGACAGCGGTGCTACACCAATTAAACAGAGGTGTAATCAGCGTAGAAGAAGTGAGAGATGTAAGCTGAGTGTTAGAGGGCCAACAGAAACACTTTGACTGACCTGGATCTGTTGCTGGAGGAGGTTGATTTTGTGCTGCTGCTGCAGAAGCTGCTGCTGTTGTCTTGCAATCTGGTTGAAAACAGAAGTAAAGACAGGAAATTTAATGATTTCTGGTTAAAACTGACAAAGAGAATAAGGAACTAAAATCATGTGATCGGCCTACTTTTGAATTTTTTCTAGACAACATTATATATAATAATAGGAACTGTGCTGCAACTGGAGGTACAACACCAGAGATACTGCTCCTAAATGCTAATCAGACCAGTAATTATGTTTTAGAATATGTTAAAATAGTGGTTACAATGAAAATAAATAAAGGGGAGAAGGCAGCAGATTAATATGGGAGAATGATATTACATTTCCTTTCATTTATAATTCAATTGCTGAAAAATCTGCCAAAAACATATTTTCAATTTCCCAATGAACATGAAACGACCTGAGCTGAACTGCACAGTCAAAATTAGTGGTAGAAGAGAATAAATTATTTACAGGACAGACGGTCGTGGTTATGATGGAGATAACCGGTGCAGGCAGTGAACGGGTGGCAGACGTCCCTGCCGCCCCTGAGTGACGAAGAGCCACACCACAATCCTTCTAATCCCAGTAGTCCCCCGCTCTACATGCCCACTTCATTGAGCATGACAACCTAGTTTTAAGTGTCATTTAATTTTCATTTTTAAATATAATTACAAAGTGTTCACTGTAAGATATCGGTCGTCTGCAAATGTGTCAAGATTAATTTGTGCTGGCTTCCTCACGAGTGTCAACAGTTAATTACTGTGTTGTATCTTGATGGCTTGATGACATTCTGGCTCTCAGCGGGCTCCCTCTCTACCCTCTTCTCTCTTTTCCATGTTATTAATATTCTTCCATTTTTAAATAAGATCAAATAATAAAATATCTTATATCACTGTTCATTTATGTTGCAATGTCCACAAAGCCTACAGAGTTGAGTGTAGTTTGCAAATGAACATCATTGATTGAAAAAGGAATCAATACTGTTAATGTATTATTAGTGTACTATGACCAAATGCATCACTCCAAGGTATATGGTCTATCTCTTCATTTACCACAGGAAGGTCTGAGAGTGTGTGGGGAAAACTCTGAGTGAACTCCTTGCTGATAATTGACTCATAGCCATTAGGGTGGCTAGTGATAATAAAAGTGTCGCCCGTGTGGATAGTTTGTGTCCTTATTTCTTCCCAGACATTAACACACTTCATGGCCTCTGCTAATTTGCTGATTTGTACAATATGGCTCATTGGCCTGATTTGTGCTGCAAATCTAATGCCAGGCTTGTTCTAATAGGAGTCGATTTATAAGATATAGAGGACTTCCATGTTTAATATAACGTTTAATTCGCACATTCCCTCGCATTTGTTAGTACAAGTCATAATAACATTTTCCTTCCACACAGCATAAATGTGAGCGAGAGAGCATGACCGAAATATCTGAGGTAATATAGAATATAACATCTCTTAAATCTAATATTCTTCCAAATTCCTACTGAGGAGTACGATTTTATTAGCATTTCAGGCATGACATTTAATATGAAATAGAGAGGGTAGTGACAATTTGTTAAAAATGCATTTAATTAATGGGATTTATTATAGAGATGACATGAGGAAATAGGGTAAACAAGATTAAAGTAGCAAGGGGAATCAGACAGACAGACCGAAAGAAAGAAAACAGTGTGGGAGAAAAGACTATTACTTGGGGTGCAAAATGAGACAAACAGAGACACGGTGAGTGCGAAAAAAGGAAACAGTGAGCAGTGTACCTGCTCCTGCTGCTGACGAGCCAGCTCCATTTGCTGCCTCTGTTTCTCCATCTGTGAGGCGGCGAGCTTCTTCTGTTCATCGTGGGCAGCCAGGAGCTGCTCTCGCAGGCTGATCAGCTGGCTGATCATTGTGGAGAGCTGGTGTTCCTTTTCTGCTAGACTCTCTGGAGTACCTAGTGAGGGAAGAGAGAGTGAAAACAATGTTAGGAGTGGAAAGGGTAAACAAACACAAGGTGGAGAGCCTGAGTCACAAACTTATATACAGGTATGATGTATGTATACCAGAAACAAAGAACAAAAAGGACAAAAGTACACACTAAATAACTAGGGTGGATGCTTTTGTAAAAATAAAATAAAAATAAAACCTGCAGAAGGCCTTGGTTATAATACACTAATACACCATGCTGCACATGCCGATCATCATATTGTGCTATAGTACTGTACACAATATACCGTACAAAGAGAACCACGCAGGCAGCAACCAACTGCAGTGAAGTCACGAGAAAGTGTTAAGGTCACACACAGCCTGGAGTTATCTATTTACTGTAGCTGGTGTTCACAGCTTTCACAGGAAGAAAGGGAAGGAATTGTTCCCGGCATATAGACAAAGAGCTGCAGGGAGCTGTCAAACTGAGGTGGCAGCTTATGTCAGACTACCAGGGGTGAATATAAAGAAAGTGTTGAGAGTTAGTGTTAGCCTCAAAACTACAAAAGTATTTCATTATATGGCCATTTGAGCAACCTATTAGAGGGGTATCTCCTTACAGACTACTGAAAGGATTGTTCAAACATTTAAAAAAACTGTATCAGAAAAACAAGAATTTTTACACACCACAAATATGCTCGTAATATTGGTAAAGGGGAAACTGAACAATACACTCTTTATTTTATTATCTGTGTAGCTACTGTATGCATACTTCAAAAAGCAAAGCATTGACAGACCAATAGGCTTATTTCTCTCTCTACGGTCACATGTCCGCACTGTGTGTGATAGAGAGAGCGGCTCCGCTGCACTGCTCTCTCGCTCCGCCTAATCAATGCTAAGTGATCCTACCATTGACTTACACCGCCAACATAATTGCCAGTGAGAGGCTAGACAGTAACTCACTCTCCTCCCACTGCACTTCTGTGTGACAAGCTGATCCCGGAGAACACATGGAAAAAGGGATGGGGATTCCGACAGTATGGAGAGAGAGCAGGATAAAAGCATAGAGATCCAGATAACAGTACAGTGAAGTCTGGCCTGGGGCCAGCAGAAGCTGAATTCTTTTCTTGGGTGTCTTCCTCTCGTCTCTGGCCACATCTGTCTTGAGTTTCTCCGAGAGCTCCCAGGGGCCCTCTCCACTCAAACTATTTTAATTTGACTAAACACCTGATTTATTTTATCTCTCCGATGAGGAAAGCCGTTTGTCTTAATAGGGCTTGTCAACCTCCAGAACCCATTCAGGGCAATTTACTGGCAGGCTTGTCTGAGCCTCGGTTCGCCTCATTCTGCCTTCGCTGCCTGCTGCAATGGAAGAGAGCTGCAATTCTCCATTTATCCTCAGAACGAAGTAAAAAAAAAAAAAGCACCTAAAAGCAGCTATTCATCGGGCATGTGTGCCGTTTCCAAGGCCTGAATTGACTTCTTCTTCACCCGACTACACTTGTTGTGAATGGCTTAGCTGTAAAATTGATACAATCAGCACCAATTTTATTAACCTTTGGCTGTGTCCATGAAGGGCTTGCCTTTTACAGGTCACGAGCAAGATACATCAGTCGTTGTCATAATAAATCACAGCTATCAATACTATGGTGGGGAGGAGGGAGGGAATAAAGAAGGAGATGATAGAAAGACAGAAAGAAAGAAAGAAAGAAAGAAAGAAAGAAAGAAAGAAAGAAAGAAAAGAAAAAGAAAGCATGATCCAGATGAAGATGACGGCCATCAGGCATCAAGGCCTTGATGACCTTGAGTTGGCAACTAAACATCTGGACTCAATGACGCCCACTCTCAGCCTGCCTAATTACACATTTTTGATGATCACTCACTAGTTTAAGAGTGTCATAAAACATAAAATGGCACAAATGTAATAACTGGAATGTGCAGCACATATATGTTGTGTTTGTGTGCATGAATGTGCAGTGGGACTGGTGCTAAGGGTCCACACAAGCATCTGATGGAATAGTCCGAGTGTGGAGAGCTCAGTCCTGCCCAGACACCAAAAGAATACAAACAGAGAGCCCATTGTTTTGATGTGGAGCTAAATTGTGGGAAGTCTAAACTGCCCTCTCTACTGCTATTTGGGCCTTCCTTTTTTCTCAATTTAATCCTAATTATTAAACAGATTGTTAAGTCTTTATTGTCTATTCCCAAATGCTGAAATATCAATAAGTACAATTTAGATTATTGGTAAATGCTGAATACATAATATCTGAATGTCTAAAACATGGTGGAAGAATTTCCCTTTCGAGGCTGTAGAAAATCAGGCACATGTGTTTTTTGTTGGGTGGTTAGTGTAAAAATCTCTTTCTTCCTGCTTTAAATTATGGATCAGCTTTAAAATGCAGATAAAACTTTTATTGGGTGGTGCAGAAGAGGAGAGTCGTGGTCTGTGTCTGACCAACCTACTGACAAAAGAGGCCGTTTCCTGCATATTGCATGGCTTTTAACAGCGGTGGGGCCGGGGTCTGCCTGTTAACATGTCTCCTCACATTGAGTTTCGGATGGCAGACAGACAGCCCAGAGATGCCTTGTCTCTACATAAACCCCAGCAGTCAGCCCAGGCCTAACATGTTGTGACATCTTGCTGTTAGAAGACTGAAGACGAGTAGGACAATACCATTCTAACTCAGGAGGAGGATCGCAGGAGTAAGCGGTCAAGTTGTGCTGGCACTTTTCTTGTTCTTTTTTTTCTCAGGCCACTGCGTTCCCTTCAGAGATGCTAGATTGGCACATATGAGGAGGAGACGGTAAAGCTATGTTGTTCAGTTTCAGCGGTTTCAGCAGTTACCTTTTCAGATTTCTGCCTCTTTTTTAAACGTCACAAAGTAGAGCAGAAAACATCAGCGACGGGTGACTAAATAAATGATAAGAGGGAAACAAGCAGAGCCATGGTTGCTTGGGAGGGATGGGGGTATTTAAGCCTTTGGGGTCTTTGGATAAAAGGCACTTTGTAGGGGTGCGATTTGTTCTGTCCAATACCCACATCTCCCTCTCTCTTGGCTCCCTCCTCTCTGCTCTAATCAAGCAGTCTCTAATTTGGGTTCCAAGTCCAGTACCGGGGAAAAAGAAGGAGGCTTGTTACTTTGAAGAGTCCCGAGTGAATAACACAGATAAAAGATTCAGGCACAAAAAAAAGAAGAAAAGCGAGGGAGGGTGAGGGTGAAAAGGGGGGAAATCACAAGGCACCCTATTCTCTTCCCTTCCTTTGGTTAAGACAGCTGAGCCATTATGACCAGATCTGAATTGAGTTTTTTAACGCCAGAAGACAGGAATTTCTTTGTCTCTCTATCAGTCAGCTATTGTGGATGCTTCCATATGCTGCAAGCCCATCCTAAGTAAATTAAGACTTGTCTAAATGTTCCGATTGTACCAAGTTGTATCCACCGACGGTACATAACTTGAATGCCTTATGTGCTTAGGCTCTCACTCTCGGCTCTCTCCTAAAGTGTGTGTGAATGTAGACATGAGTGTGTACAGATGTGTGTTGTGTGCTGTTCCAATTGATTAAAAGTACATGCCTCTGAGGTAAATGCACACGTGTGTAAACTCTGCGGTCATCTGACCCTTTGTCCATTCTTTCAGTGGAAAACACAAAAGGCAAACGGCTCCTAGTGTTCAATATAGAAAACAAATTCTGCCAACAGACCTTTCTTCAAACCCATAAAACTGCTTCAACAAAAGCATGAAATACAAGCCAATCTTTTTACCAAATACACTTTTGTGATATTGAATATAACTGAAACATTTTGACGAGAAACATTTATCGTATTGAGGATCTAGACTGGCAGAAAACCAAGCTAGAATAAATAGAGCTAGTTTCATGGTATCCCTTTGCAGCGCTACAAGGCCATATGTAGTAGTAATACCAGTAATATGGTGTTAACGCGCCTCCATGCCCTACAACCAAGACAATATGAGCAACAGCCGTTTTACCTGGCTTGCTGCCTCTGCCATGATATAAAAGCAATTAATCTTGCCAATAAAACCTCACTAACAAGCATGAGCAATGACTCACAAGCACATGTCATCCACTGGCAGCAATGATTCTCAGTCCCTGTGCTCTCCTATATGGTCTGAACATAAAGACTGATTCCCCCATCAGCTTGTTAAAAAACGTCAGATCTCACATTTTTAAAACCACTTAAACCTTTGTGCTTAACATTTATAAAGAAAATGGTATGTGTTAATGGAAGTCTGGTATTATGAGTTTCTTCCATTGTATATGTGTGTATCTATCTGTATGTGTGCACACATGTATTTAAGTATCAAATTGATTTTAAGACAGTTTTACAGACTCAAATTAATTTAAATAGCTCAGTCGACAATAAAAAAAAAACTCTGATTGGTATCTGGAGAGGTCATTAATAAAAACACACTTCATCTACTGTGGTTTTGCTGTTCATGCCTTACACTGATGGAGACTAATATTTTGATGGTGGAGGAAGCCTCACTCTTCAGTATAATTATGCTAATGTGAAAGCTCCAGCACTTCACTGTCTACCCATGACACTGGACAAGGTACTTCATCAAAGCCAAGATAGAGGCTCGACCTGAACATATTACTCCACGGGGAATGCCAGTGACCCTGAAATTCACTCTAAAGACAAAAAATAAGTCTGCACAGAAACTTTTCTTCTGGTCTTTCAGTAATTGAATAGATCATTCTTTGACTCTATAATAGAGTGAAATAAACCAGACTTCCTGGCACCATGCAGGGTGTTGTATGTATGCAAGGCAATATATAGCAAAGATTACACAAAAACAAAGTTTGTCTAAGTTGTTCTATTCATCTCTCATGGCCTTCGTGGTGATGAGTCTGACCCCTGTGCCCATAAGATAGAATAGTTTTCAAGGTTTCTCTCATGCAAAGTGCTTAAAGCCTGCAAGACAGTGATGAAGGTAGCAGCTTACTGTCTTCAAAACCTTGAAAGTGAATTAGGAGCTACGTTATCTCATTCTTTTCACAGAACATGTATTCATTGGTCTTACCTATGCAGCTGATAATTAAAGAATAACGTAAACAATAAGAAAATAAATGTAAAGAAAAAGGTCAAATTACTGAGAGCCACGGCTGCCAAACAAAACTTGTAAGTACAATTCTGTGAGGTTTAAAAAGCAGAAAATTAGAGAAATGAACATTAAAGGATAAGCCAGATACCATTAATTTACAGATATACAGATATGATCAATAGATAGTTTTTTTGGGGAAGACAAAAGTAACTCAATGTAAAATTAAAACTAATTACTGTAGTTTTACAAAAGAGCAAATGGCAGCTGTTAACAAAATCAATCTGCTCGCAGTTAATTCAACAACACAAATATCAAATGTATTAAACCACAGTGTTACACAAATACCAGGAGGGATAGCGGCCACGTTAGCACTGGCCAGCGCACTACAAAATGCATTTTGCCAATGACTAACGTTAACAGTAATAAAATCTGGCTCATAAAATGCCGGTTACTGCATAACCGTCATTTTCTGTTTACATTTCAATTTGAAGGCGCCCTCCTTTTCAACACTAGCGGCACGCTCAGCAAGACGACCAATAAAAGTCATCATCTGACCCTGCATTTTATTTCACGGGCGCCAAAAATGACCCAATCATGTATGTTGCATCAAGCGCAAAGGTTGCCCTCCCTGGTTTCTGGAGTCTGGTTCTGTGCCAAGTTGTGCCTGCCTGCTGAACATTGTATGCACCTTGTGGGAGTGCAAACAGATATCGTGAAAACTACCAGTCCCTACAAGTTATTGTTCAGAAAATGTAATTAGAAGAGAAAACATTTAAGTGGCATTAAAGATGAGTTTTTTTTTTTATAAGAATCTGAAAACCTCTCTTGTCTTGCATGCACTTTTGAGAAGATCCCTAAAATTCTGATGTTGTTTGCATCTGATCAGAGTCTATTATCTGACTAATGTATTAATTTACATCCTTAGAATTAACGTAGGTCCGCCCTTCAGCAGTTTCTCTTTGCAGTGTGTATACTATTTCGTCATGTAATGACAATAAAGCATCGTATCGTATTTGCTTTGCTGAGGGACATCTGAGGAATATTTCAGTGGAGTGTCCTTTTATAGAAGACAGGTGTGTTATTTTCAGCTCTGTAAATGTTTTACATTCTCTTCATATGAAAACAGGAGTAATATGCTTGTTTCCATGAAATGTATCATACAACTTTAAAAGTCATTAGTTAAACAAACTATGAAAAACCACTGGAATATAATTCAAAACACAAACAGAGAACTCTATCCCTATATCTCTCACACACACTCACACACACACACACACACACAACTTACTTTTTTACCTCCACTGCCACAAGCTAAATTCCTCAATTCATTAGAGGAGAAAAACACACAGTCCAACACTCTCATACATTCATCTGGCAAATGTGGCCTGAGGAATAATGATTTACTGTGGCTCATATTTCACCTGAGTGCACAGGGCAAACAGTTGACTGAAGTGTTGTGGAGAAAATGCTAACTGAGGCATTTTTGACTGGAGCAACTGGACAGATACGGTTTTGTGCCGTTTAAGTGAATGGTTTTGTATGTTTGGAAGGCATAATATACATAATATGTATACGGTATGTTGTTAAAACACACAATTATTGTACTACTCTAAGTCAGTGTCACTGGGAAATGTTTGCACACATGTTGTGCTGTGCATCTCTAGTGGCATCAAAACCTCATTTTATGGAAGCCATTAGGAATAAACATTTTAAGGTGAATAATCGTGTATTGAAGCTAACCCACAGGGCTGAACAATATGGGCTCTGTGTTCACACAGTGGACTCCTTTCTGTCTGTTCAGGAGTAAAGCCAGTACAGGTAGGGCCAGCATCAAATCAGTCTCAGCTGCCGCCCTGCCCTGCGTTCTCCTCCTAAAGAGCTTCCACTTATCTGCCTGCCACAGGACTGTCTGTGTGCACTCGACCACTGTCATGTCGACACCGTTCTTAAATTGATTCTGACAGTGCAAGAGCCACGGTTTTTCTGCTTTAGAATTCAAGCTGCCATTTCAACGCTAGTGTACAATGTTAAGCTTTTTCTTATTTACATTTTTTAAATATATGTATTTTTTTGTGTGAAAAGTTTAAGAGAATGAATACAGTGTGTGTTCTAATTTAGTAACCAAATATTTTCTTCAGTTTGAGTAAATGCTTGAGCATTTTGCTTCTTTTTTTTTTCTTCTCCCACCGGGGGTCCGGGAAACTGGCACTCAGCAGGGAAACTTAAACAGCTCTGTGGAGTACGAGACTCAAAGACCCTGCACATAGCAGGCGTGGAACAGAGGGCAACCTTATCTGCGTAGGCCACTGTGTGCTATATTTGTATACATTTGACATGTTTATAATGTGCAGTATATACTGACATACATACATACACACATACATACATACAGTAGCCTAAATATAGGGAAGTAATGATTGTAAGTGTCCTCAATCATGTGAAGAATGGGGACTATGAAATTATTTTAAAGAAGAAAATCTATTTGAGGTTTACATTTGTAAATGTTAACTCTAAGCTCTCTCTCTCTCTCTCTCTCTCTCTCTCTCTCTCTCTCTCTCTCTCTCTCCCTCTCTCCCTCTCTCCCTCTCTCTCCCCCTCCCTCCCTCCCTCCCTCTCTCTCTCTCTCTCTCTCTCTCTCTCCCTCCCTCTCTCCCTCCCTCTCTCTCCCCCTTCCACCATGCCTCCTATTATCTGCTACTTTCTGTGGTTTGGAGCCCTGCCAGCCGGCCTCCCTTTCTTGCTCTGAGATTTCATCTCCCTCCTTCATCGTTCCTGCAGATTGACAGCTAAGCTCAGGTATGAAAACAAACAGTTAGCTCTGGAATTGACTGGTGAAAAGAAATCCGCCACTAATGCTCCTTCGCAAACTCTCCTTTTTGCCTGCCTCTTCTGCTACTAAGCCCTAACAGCATACAGGAAAAGGCAGATGGAGATTTGAGATCATTAACCCTTAATAACACCATGCTTTATGTCTGGCTTAAGCACACCGCCTCTACTGGATTACTGTGCTTGTTTCAAAAAATTGTCTTTACCTCAGAAGCAGCACATAATGTAGCCAAACACCCCTGTGACAATAAGCTCTAATTATAGATGTGTCATCTGTAAGAGGTAAGTGGTTGGTTGGGTTTGCAGACCTTGAAAGCAAATCTCTGATGTTGTTGATACTATTGTTTTGTTTTGTTTGTTTACCGTACGTGCATGTTCACCTCAACAGGAACAAGTATTCAGGGCATGTCTGAACACAACCGGAGTAAAATAATGTCTTTATTTTCATGGGTAAAAGCCTGGGGTCAAATTCTGTCACACCTATTGTTTTTTTGTATTTGTTTTCTAAGAGCAAGAATACATTATTTCCACCCCAGTCAGATTCCACTCCTTGCCTCTGCAATAACACAATTACTTATCTTTCAAGGTTTTGGAACATGTCAAAAGGTAACCTACAAGGTGCTTAGTATAATTGGTTGAGGAATGGGTGCATAATCAGCATGGAATATGCAAGGACACTGTGCCAGTAGGTGCTCTGGTCTTTATCTGCTTGCCAGCCTTTATTCTCAACTTCCTTTCATTCATTTGAAACCTGCATGCGTGTTTGTCTTTTATACAGATTTTAACCTTACAATTAATGGAACCTCTGATTCATCATAACACTTTAGATCTTAATCATAAGGTGTTTTCTGCGAGCTACCTTTGTTTGTGTTTTAATTAGGCGGACCTTGTGCGTCTCCAGCCCTGGACTTCTTTTTAATTGCCTGTATTTACATCAGGCAGACATCAAACGCAGAGAGAGAGACATTTGTAAGGGGGAGCACAAAGCAGCCCTTTGAAATGTCTACAGTCATATGAAATGGCATGCTAATTAAAAATCTAAGGCTGCCACTGTGATAGGGGAAGCATTTATATTGGTAACTGTGGTGTATAGACTGTCTCTATAACTCATCAACAGACAGAGGCCATAGTGTTTATTATCAGACTCCCTACCTGTTTACAGACCACCAAGTAACCTTCCTGTTCCCATTCATCAAACAGAAGAAATGCCCTGCCTGTAATTTAACATACCAGCTTTCAAAAGGCTAAATCATTTAAAACATTTTACCAGTGGTGTATAAAGTACCCAAAAGCCGTACTTGAGTAAAAGTAAAGATACCTTACTGGAAAATTACTCCAGTAAAAGTAAAAGTCACCTATTAAAATACTACTTGAGTAAAAGTCTTAAAGTATCTGATATTTTCTGTACTTAAGTATCAAAAGTATTTTTCTGATATAAAATGTACTTAAGTATTGAAAGTAAAAGTACAAGTACATGCTTTTAATAAAAAAGCAAAGTGCTGTGGTCACCGTGACCAAGGACCAGGAGTTGTGTTGATACAATAACTGGTTGGCTGGGATCCATCCATATATATTATGTTCAACATAATATATTGTACCTAAGTATACTTTTGCATCTACTATGAACTTATCATCATAATTCTCCAAAAAGCAATATGACACTATGAAGGACTTGTAACAGTGTGGTTATAACTTATAAGTATGCTCATTCCGCCCGCCGTGGGTCTCTTGGTACCGGTCTGTGGGTCTCTTGGTACCGGTCTGTGGGTCTCTTGGTACCGGTCTGTGGGTCTCTTGGTACCGGGCCACAGAAAGAATGAATGAAACATTTCAATTAAATAAAAAAAAAATCAAGGCCGGAAAGATGTTTTATTGTGAAAAATGACCGCATACATCCGTCTGTGGTAACCTCAGACGGAATCTCTTGACACATGTCAAGATGTTACGTTACTCTAAAAATGAAACGTAAGTCTGTTACAACTCTGTCGGTGATCTGGAAACCAAGGCAGAGTATCCTGAGATCGCCAAAAAAGCATGAAAACCTGCTTCCATTTCAACATCCTGTCTTTGTGCAGCGGGTTATAAGTTAAGCAGTAGACTGGACATAACGAACACACGTTGGGTGTCGTTGTCTCCCGTCTTTCCGAGGTCGGACCCAGTGCACTTTGATCTACAGTGGCACACAGTATACAGGCAGGTACAATGAATCTAGTTTACCAAGCAATGATTTATCATTCAGTTCATTAAGGTTATTGCCAATGAATATACTTATTAGAAGATTCAACAGCATTTTTTTCCCTCTATGTATTCTCTGTAAGTGTAATTCAATAATTAAAACCAAACAAGTTTTATTTATGTATGTCACTTGTTTTATAAAAAAAAATAAGCAAATGATCAAAATCACCTGCACAGCAGTGAAATTAGCGTTCTTTGTAAGTGTGTGAACAGTCTTCATACCAAAAAAACATTTAAGTGTTTTATTGAGAGATTAAATATAATTGAATGAAGGTAATCACTGTTGGGAGAGTGCAGGAGCCAGTGACAGCCCGGTGTTATCAGCCAGCTGGTATTGTGCTTTCCTGTGCAGTATAAACACACCAGTTTTCAGTAACAGTCAGTGCTAAGGACTGAGCAGCGGCCCTGCCCATCTTTGGCCCACCTTCACCCTGTCATGAACAGATTTCGGGGGAGTGCTGAGTTGCGCTTTGCCGTGCCGCAGTTGATACGCTGCGCAGGGCGTTCACTGTCAGAGTCAAGACATTCCACTCAAACGCAGGCTCACAGAGGAGACGACTCTGTGCATCGCCGCACCATCTCCTCTCCTCTCCTCTCAGCTCGGCTGTGCTCTGTTTACATCAAGCACACTTTGGGTTCAACAATTACCAGAGCGGCATGAACACACTGCATGTGTCAGACCTGAGTAGCTAAAATCAGGGCCGTCTGAAGGGACAACAACAATAATCCACTGACAAGCACAGAGAGCACCAAAATGAGTCTAAACGGGCTGGAATTTTGAAGACAGCACTCTGGACAGAGTCGGGCATTCCAACAAAAGATAAGGGAGGAGAGAAATGAATGAGGAGGGCAGCCAAAGGCCTTTGTTTTAATTCAGAGTACAAGGCTGTGTCTGAGATTATACAGTACATAGATTATGTATGTCTGATAGGAATGAGGGATTTGTTAACGCGGCTTAAAGTGGTGTTTGTTGAAGTCCTACCTTTTACTTCTGCTAGCAGTTCACTGGTGTTGAGCCTCTCCATCTTCTCTTTCCAGTCTTTAGAAAGGAGTTTCTCCATGCATGAGGAGTCTGAAGAAGAAAAATGCAGAAAGAAAATGTAAATAAATGTATTTCTTTTATGATTTTGGAATATTGTATATGAAATTGTTTTTCAATCTTTTTTGTGGATGTTATAAACCTCTAAATCTATTCACTGAAATGAAAAATTAAATAAAGTCAGGGTATCAGATGAGAGAGAGAGAGAGAGAGAGAGAGAGAGAGATTTGACTTGATGGTATTGCACGGCCAACATTAAAAGCATCTCAGCCCGACGGCAGAGAGATGAGCTCAGGGTGGAGTGAAGAGGGAAGCAGACATTGTGGGGATAGCATAAGGACAGAGACAATCTTTAAGTGGGAGGCAAGGAGGAAGACTGACTGCGTCTGAGCGTTCACATAGCTGCCAATGATGAAAACAATTAACATTTGTCCAGCAGACAATGAATCAAAAGAGGAATGGCTGCAATCTGCCATGCTGTCGCTGGGATAGCTGATAAAGAATACTCTGGGCCGGCTGACCCAGGCCTCCACCATCGCTGCACTGCTCAGGGGTCAGCCTGTTCCCATCAAACACCAGCAGCACAGGCAGGCCTCTACCCCTCCACCTTGAGACACTGTCTCCACAAACTGTCTGCCTCCAATCTGAACCAGATCAAGACATGCAGCATGCTGTCCCGTTGAGTCTGATTAAAACAAGCAGCAATCATGTACAGTCCGGTTCTGTGAGAACAATTATTGTACTGTCTAAAACAGCTGTTGTGGTGTATATAGAATTAGAACTCAGGTTTCATATAGAGCCTGAGGATGATTTGCAAAACTGTGTTTCTCTAGATTTGGAGCAAAATGCAAAACGAAAGCAGACACACTAATTATTACCACAAAGTCCCGGGGCTCTGTAATGAATAGTCTAACCACATATCTAACAGTGGATCATTTATAATCACACTTCTGGCAATAAAAGGACACAATTCAGAAGCATGTAAAATAGTTAAAATGATGCCATATAGGATGTGTTTCTCACTTGCATGTAGCTGTCATATGTTTTTGATTCTAAAATGCACATAATGTGAAATTCAGAGAAACAGTGAGACAGACTGAGAAGGGCCTGTCACGCGGAATATTCTGGACTCTTCCAGTTTCACCAATATCATCCTTGACTTCAAACACAGAGAACATTTGTACAGTTTAGAATGTATACAAGTGTTGTTTCCTTTTATCCGCCTGTAACATCTCTTCCACAAACCAAACACTGTTGTTCCCTCTGACAAACACTGACTTCAGAGGAACTGGGAGTAGCGGAGGGGTCGGGAGTTCTTGTGGCCTTGTTTAAGAATGGCTTTCAGAGAGGAGAGATCAAGCAGAGTGACCGTTTTGTTTGATTGTCCACTTCCTCCAACGTGATGGGGGTCGACAGGACATCTTCAGCTCAGGGTCATTATAACATTACTTCTGCTTTATTGACTTTCCAATTCCCAACTCACAGTTTGTCCCCTTGACCTGAAGAGAGGGAGCGAGAAAAGGCTGTGTGTGTGTGTGTGTGTGTGTGTGTGTGTGTGTGTGTGTGTGTGTGTGTGTGTGTGTGTGTGTGTGTGTGTGTGTGTGTGTGTTGTGTGCGTTAACTCCCTCCATGGCACAAATATCACAGATCTTAAAACAGGGGTTAAGGGCAGGGGGAGTAGCAGAGCTCAACTCTTCTTCTCTGTGCCTCACCCCTGGGTGAGACCGCTTCCTCTCCCGGAAAACAACAAATTTCCCTCAAATCATAATTCGCAGACGGACAGAACAACATCAGTGCATGACATTTTCTCCCCTGAAGCACAGAAAAGGCTTATTTAATAAGTAGTGTAAAGGGGAATTAAACAAACACAGTGAGCATATGTTAATATGCACACATATGCTCTCTCTCTCTCTCTCACACACACACACACATAAGTAAACACACGCTTTCATCACAGATGCTGCTCCAGCACTTGATCATTAAGGAATGCGCCAACTGTTGGAGATAATGTGGTGCCAGCTTCCATTCTACTCCAGTCCTCCCCCTCCTTTCCACCTCCCTCCCAGGAGAGCTGCCTCTCCCTCACTTCTCCATCCCTCCGTCGGGCCAGACACGACCTGCCAAGTCCTCCAACAGGAAAGACTACAGCTGGAATGCACCGCTGTCCTCCCTGCCTTCCACCTGGGAGAGGTGAATGATGACCTGGATTAGTCTATAAAATAACTTTCAAACATCTTTCAGTGTTCGAACAGCGTGGACAAAACAGACAACCAAAAATGGATTTGGTGAAAGCGGAGGGACTTTTGTGCAGGCATGCTCAGGGAAAACAGTAAATGAGATGTCTGGCTTTTTTCAAAACACCCGTCCAAAGCCTATTTTGCAGAAGAATTTAGATTAATAGGAGGAATGCTATTTCAGTTTCTAAAATGCCTGTCCGTTTTTTTCAGGAGAAATTATAGATGCCAATGGAAACACTGGCTAGTATCAATGTAATAATTACTGTCAGGTTATGACACAGATAATGTAAAAAAATAACAATTCACCGTATTCCCCTTAAAACCGCGAATTATTTCTAATAAAAGATTCACACTTTTACTGATTTCACTGAATATTAAGCGCTGGTGGAATTGAAAGGCAGATATAATTATTTAAGACAGTTAGTGCAAAACTTCTGAAGTTTTAGGGTAAATAAGAGTTTGCTGCTGTTGTTCTTTCAAAGTAGGACATCACATACTGGGGAATTAGCTTAAACAAGAGAAGAGTCCAGTGAGTTTATTTTTATTCTCCTTTGGGGGCTCTTAAATCTCTTGCACCCCCACCCCTTCCATTTCTTTCCCTCCCCCTCTTGAGATAAAATGCTCTGTGGCTGGGGAGCAGGCCATTCAGCTGGGATGAGAATGGAATGAAAACAATAGCCCTTATCAGGCTCTTATTTACATTTTCCCAGCGTCCCTGCAGTAGACAGCTTGGCTTGTCACCAAGCCCAGATCGCCCCACTGGACCCAGACCAACTTCCTCCAGCCCCGGCGATTCCAATGGTCCCTATGGACCTTTGCCTGGCACAGACCCCCACCACTCTGCAGCTAGCACAGATAGCAACATACAAGACAAAACTATTGGAGTGTGTGTCCAAGACGTGTTCCCATTGAGGGGGGAATGGTTTCTGGACTACTAAGCCTGTCTGGGGCTCATTGTCTCTTCTCTGGGGCTGGGGCTGGAAAGCTGGAAAAATGCCCTGAACCCTTCCCCAAGATTTTTTAAGCATTTCCAAGTGGCACTCAGAAAAAGGGAATAGTCCTCACTGATTTAATACTGGCACATTCAATATGTGTATATATCCTATCAACGCTGTCATCTCTGTTATACAACTTTCCTGTGAAGGTATTCTGTGATCTTATTGATGTGGGTGAACAGGCGCTGGGATTGAGAACACCTTAAACCGAGATGCGATGCCTAGATTAGGCCACAGCTTTTTCTTTTTTCCTTACTGTATTAAAAACAAAGCTAATGATCCTCATAAATCTCAACAAAGGAATGTTTCTAGGTTGATGTGTGACATAAACAAAGCTTTCAGCACCTGGCAGTCAGTGCTGCCAAAATATCATGTTCAGTGTAAACCACAGAAGTGAAGCTAAGAGGCAGGTTAACATTAACTGTGTGTCCTGACACTGACTGACTCCCTGAAATTACCTTCCGTCTCATATTTTATACAGCATGCCCCCACTGTTATTACTTTCTAGTGTTTTCATGCAACAACTAATAATCTGAATTTGTCTTTTTTTTTATTGTTCACACACTTATTAAATTGAGTGCTAGTTAACTATAAATGCCTGTGGGCTGAGAAGCAAACGCAGGGGGAAGTTGTTTGCTAATTTATGTTTTTATTGCTGCCCTAAACAGAGTAGTTCATTCAAAAGATCATTGCAAACTGTAGAGAATCTCAAATTATTGAGTGGAACACAAAATAGACAAATAAACGCAGCCACAAACAAATCAAATTGTGTCACTTTGGAATTGGATTGGACAGTAATAAAGCAGATCTTAAAAAATCATGACACATTAATTTTCAAATGGCTCTTCAGATTGCCATGAAGAAAGGAAAGAAATTGAAAACATTGCAATGTTATGCAAACCTAAATATACACACTGTATATTTAGGTTTGCATAACATTGCAATGTTTTCAATTTCTAAAAAGCTTCAATCTACAAAATGTATTGCAAACACTACATCGTGCCTCAAAGCACAACAATTGTTCGTTACAACATGCAGTAGTTGCCGTTTTATTACTCAGCGTTGTCAGCAATGAAATCGTTTCAACTGTCTGCCACCACATTCTGAGCCTCTCTGCGTGCACTATTCTCCCGGGACGAAAGATGATACTTGTGTTTGAGTGTTTGTTGTGTTGAAAGCCGTTGGCAGAGAAAAGAGGGTTATCTCGGAGAGTCGAATTAGCCATAAGTCATGGATAACAGACTAAGAGACCTCCCCTTTAGCATTGGCCTTGTATATCAGTTGTCCCAGCCTCAAGGGAAAACATGTAATTACCAAATCAATGATCAACTGACACTGACCATATAAATAATTTCCTCCCCAGAATGCAGATGGGCATATACAGTACAACGAGGCAAATAGGGAAACAATGCTTATTGTAGTGAGGAAGAGCCGAGGGTTTGGTTTAGAGCAGGGGTGTCAAACATCCGGCCCGCCAGGGGGTCCAGTCCGGCCCGCGGGATAATTGTTCAAATGTGAAAGAAAAAAGAAAAAAAACTACCTCAGTCGGGATTCAAACCACTGATCCTCTGATTATAAGACGTGTATTGTAACCATTGAGCGACAGACACAATTGATCGCAGCATTGACTTTACTACACATATTGCCTAACTGCGAGGGAATCTGCAGAGGAGAGCCCAGGCAGGTAAACAGTGGGCTGATGTCTGAATTGTTGGTCTTTATGTTTCTAGTTTATTGAAGAAAGACCTTAAAATAGAGTTTATCATCCAAAAACCTTCACCAATGATTTAAACAGAGAGAAATATTGTCGTTATGTATGCGTTAATATGCTGTGATTTTACTGGTCCGGCCCACTTGAGATCAAAATGGGCAGCATGCGGCCCCTTAACTAAAATGAGTTTGACACCCCTGGTTTAGAGTCTCTAAAAAAGCTTCCGCTTGAATAGACCCCATTTTTTTCAACGATTTTTCATAATCCAATTATAGCCAACCAAAACCAAAATATCCTCAGAACATCAAACTGGGTGTTAGGAAGATGTATGAACTGCAATAACAAAACTGAACAATGCACCATTTTCAAAATAGAAATTACACACAAAATTGCAATAATACATATAATACAATGAGCCCCAGTCAGTGTAGGGACTGCTTTGAAAAAGGAAAAAGAAAATGATGCAACTACATGACACTGTAAGAACCAGACCATTATTACCATTATTTTCTTAAACAAGCTTCTTGTACAAACAATAAATATGCAATTTATTGAAAATATCTTGAGCCATAGAAAGTGAGGTTTTAGGCTGCACAGATATATCCTTATTTCCATATATCCTACAAGTTAAAAGGGGTGAGGAATATCCACCGTTACTTGGATTGAAAATTATACACTAATCACTGTTATTTTGCAATGATTTTCTAAAGTTATACATTATGTCTTAATTACTCCTCTATATGATATCAGTGCTTTTCATTTACTTCACTATATTGACTGTATCATGTGATTTACACATGTACAAACTATGTGTCTTGATTCTAAAAAGAAATATAAGAAGATAAACTGTAATGTCTTAAATTACTTCTTTTAAATTCTAGCCCTACAAGCAGAGTTGGATATTCATTTCATTTATTTAATTGAGGCGCACATTTCTATCTCGGAGATAAAACTCTCAGAATGTCAGTCAGACAATGATAGGCTGGCGTCTAATTTCCGATCCACACTGCACAGAGCGGGAAACAAATCAAAAGTCGAGGTTGATAAAAAAGAAAATGACTGTCACACACTCCAAGGAGTCCTTTGAATATCTTAATCACAGACACACTAAAAACAAGACCCCATCATCACACCAAATAAAACATAATAATTACAAGAGGCAGGCAGGGAAGTGAAATGCAGAGAGAAAACATGTTTTTGTCATTCAGCCGGTAGTCCCTGAGACAACAGCTGTTGGATGCTGCAAATACTCCTGAAGTCTCCATAATCATGGCGTTATTGAAGTGAGGACAAAAAGGGCACTAATTGCAAGGGAGCAATCGGAACGCAATAGGTTACACACCCGGGTGATGCCGCACAATGCAAACGCTAAAGAGGGAGCTGGGGGGGGAAAAACATTCGGAGCACAACAGTGCGTTGTCGCTCATTTTCAGGCAATTACCTTTCCTCGTTGTCAACAGTTTTAATAACCTCTACCATTTCTGGAAGACATTTTGGTGCAGTTAGATAATTCCAGCTTTTTAATATGTAATCACTAGTGCTGGCATGCATAAATAAAAAAGGTTCAGACATGTCAGTGTATTGTGGAGCACCTGCACCTCGTGGTGGGCTTTCTTTAACTGACACCTTATCATTATTCCACTTGGTGAACATCTCTGTTAGTCACCTTTAGACTATCTTGTTCGGTCATGTAAACAGTGGCTATAAATATATTGGAGGTAACCTGACTATTCATCTGATGTTCGGATGCATCTCCTCTGCACCGATACCTCTTTCTTCCCTTACTGCCTCACTTCCTTCCATTATATTTCCTTACTTCTTATTGTACCATTTTCACCTCAACATGACAAAATCGTATCTCACCTGTGTACATGCCTGCATGCATAAACTGGCAACATTACGTGCCGTGGCCCAGTTGTTGTTTATTCTGATAAGTCAAAGGTCTTTTCCTGAATAGGAGTCTGAAAAGCTCAGCTAGGGCTGATATTGGATCAACAGTCTTATACAAAGTGGTTAACAGTTTGAATTTAAGGAATCTGTTCAATTCAATGGTTTATTTTCTGCTGCCCTGTTTCTTTGGTATTTGGCAAACATTGTATGTGCTTCCAGCTAATTGAATTATATTGCTTGTATTTATCCCATTAGTGACTGAAGGTTGGATAGTTAAATGCTAAGTGGACTGAAAGACCTTGTCACATGTAATCACAAGTTAAAAAAAACTATTACAAACTGTCTAGTTTTGAGCAGCACATTTTAAAGAAGCAGTACATTAGTAGGATTATTAGATGCAATTTGAAGGTAACTTTTGGATTGGTTTTGCTTTTTCATCAAGAAGCTAAGAAGAATGCTGGCCTCTGTGACCAGGAACATCTACCTTATCCCATGCCTTTATCTGCATTGACCACTGTGTTAATCCCACAGTGTTGACCTGGCCATTCTGAGAAGCCGTATATACACACACAGCACACTGACCTCTCTAAATAGGACACGTGTCTATCAAGCATATATGAATTAACCATCCCCAAGAGGCTTCACCTCCTGAGCTGAGCAGCATGTGACCTCTCCCAATCCATTTTACTGCGGCACTCTGTGGCAATCAGGCTTGAATTATTAAAGTGAGCAGTGAGCAATGATCAATTCATTGCAGCCCTTGCTCGCAGACTGCCCGGCTGTACTTCAGCAGAAATGACATTGAGAACACTTGAGTATGCTTCCAGACAATGCACATAAATGTGAAATATGTCAGACCCAATATGTCAATAATCATAACTGTACAGGCTGAGGCCATGTCCAGGGTAATCCTACAGAAATGCTGTTAGATGACTTTGGGGTGAGCAGCTTTCAGCACTGAGATTCCTTACAAATGCTTTCTTGAGAGAAAGACTGGGAGACGTTAAGGGGCAGACAAGAGGCGAGTATGCTGCATGCTAAGAAATGCTGCACATTCACCAACCTCCGTTTGTAATAAATATGATGTGCGTATTTTTAGAACATATGTTGAAGAACACTACTGAATACCTTTAGTCCTTGCAGAGGGCATAGGCCAAAAAAAGCCAAGATTCAATGTCAAACTGCAGCCCCCCCCTTGCCTACACAAATTAGAAAGGAGTAAAACAAAAGCAAATAAGTTTGAAGAGAAGAAGATTGCAGGGAAGTATGCAACTCAAGGAACCTGGAAGTAGGAGGGCGAAGAAAAAAAATCCAATCAAAACTTCGTGAGGAGCAGATGAGGAGCCAAGATAAACCAGTACTCAGAGCCCCCAAAACTGCAATCTCCCCTTAAGCCGGAGAGTGGCAGCTGGCAGAACAGCTGGTGAATAGGATTAATGTCAGAAGAATGAAATAAAACTCAACATATGTCCGAGCCTGAGGTGTTGGGACTGTGCGTGATTGTGCCCCCGATGGATGCCATGTGTGCATCTGGAAGGAGCTGCTGTGCTGCTCCGCTCTCTACCCCACAAGGTCACTTTTAAGAACTAGGACCATTAAATGCTTGGATAGCAAAATTAACTTTTCAGTCCCTCTCCTCTACCCTCCTTTGCTTTAAAGTCTCTATTCATGCAGCCAAGTCTATTGAACACGGCTATAAATACAATTAATTGGGGGGGGACAGGACAATTGCTACTTTGAATAAATTAAGGAAGACAACTATATGTTTTATTAAAATGAAGCAAGAAAAAAAAAAAAAGCTCAAGCTTCAATTTGTGTTTCTTTCACACAATTATCTGTGATTTAATAATAATCAGCCTAATAAAGACTTGTTGCGACACTGGTTAATTAATTGTTTCAACTAGATATCAATGGAGCACGAAAGTAAAACAGGCAGTAAAAGAGAAAGACATATTGAAGACAAAGATATAGTGATGTGATAAACTGAAGGTGTGCAAGCATGCATGTGTTTGGTTTACTGGGAAGGAAAAGTTGATTTACTTCTGAAATCTCAGCCGAAGCTGATCAGGGGATCAGCTCTTGTGAAGATGAACATTATGAGGAGAAATATGTGGACTTGATTTCCATTTATAATTTCCATTTGATGTCGGTAATCATTAGGGTCCACACACTGTAATAAATTATAATAAATTCACGCAAAAATAAAATTACTGGGTACCTTACAGTGGAGTTTTTTTTTTTTGGGTACCCTGCAATTTAACTGTCACATATAAACTTGCTAATCAATGCTCGAAAACATTCACATTTATTCAACTATATTAAATTAATAGATGTGTGAACAAAATGTAGAGTACTGTGATCATGACTGTTCAGTGTGATTTAGTAAATTAATGGGTATCTGACTCTACAAGGACAAAAAGTGACTAATAGGATCCACATGAATGCATTACAATTTGCAGTGAAGCCAAGTCTGGTATAGGCATTGAAACTTAATTTCATCATAAATGCTGGTGGACGGCGATGCGCTTCAAAGATTGAACCATAAAATGAGATATTAAAAAACGCACAAATTACAATTATAAACTGTACGTTTGATAATATAGCATAATGTCAATTTGTTGAATTTTGCTAAAGCATGTGTGTAATTGTCCTCCCAACTGAATAATATATTCAAATTTCAGTTTGAATAAATTACTAATTTTAAGGTAAAGTTAAAGTGAGGGTATTATTAATGTCCATTTCTGAAGATTGGCTTCCTAATTTTCAAATAGTAATTAGTTGTTTATCAAATCTCGCAGCAACCTTTGTTTACTAAGGAGAGAGTGCACCGCTTACTGAACTGTGAGACCAACTATTTTTTTGATTATTGTATTTGTTGTCTGAGAGAGAAAAAAACTCTTACCATTCAAAAGTTTCAAGAATTAGTAGACATCTTTTTGTGGTCTGAACATTGTATCATTGTACCAGAAACGCATCTTTACAGCTTGATCAACACACTGAACATTACTGAGCATATAAAATCAATTACAATGTTAAAAACGAATGTTTCTACACTGTACAAGTCCGATTCGTGCCTTGCCACTGGATAAAGAAATGAGGAAGAAACCATAGCACTTCTAAAAGGTTAAGCATTCCAACTCCAAGAAAGTCCCCATTCATTTACCCGCAGAGCCCAAGTGTCTCAGTGTGCTGTTGTTCAAGTTGGTTCAGCAACAATAGACGCTGTACTTTTCTTTTCAATCGGCCCATTCCCTTTCTGTGGGATACAGAGCCATACGGACTGAGACCTGCTGGGCAAAGATGGAGAAATTTGCTTCTCATGAGCGACTGAGCTCATTGGTCCAGCTCACAACAGGGAAGCTAACAACAGGCTTACAGTATCGGCTTTGTGGAGCATAGTGCCACCCACCCAGAAGAAAATGACAAAGACGAAGGAAAGAGGAAGATGAGGTGTGGCGGGGGGGGGGTAGTAAAAGTAAAAGGATAGTATAGAATCTAACGACCCAATTTCCTTTATCCAATATTATGCTAATTGGGAGAAGAATAGCATAAAGGCCGCCTCAACAAATCGTTAATCCTAATTTTAAATAATAACGTCAACCAACAGATTGAACTTCATGATGTGCAATTGACGACTTGGTCTTAAAGCATATTAACCACTCGACCGGGGCAGACTTAAAAATGATTCTAGAGGTACTTCCAAAGAGACATGACGTCAAATAATTATAATCATTGGCACTCAGGCTTTGCAGTGCAATAAAACACATTTCTATTCATTCCTTCTGACATCCTCATCTCATCTCCTGGCACATGTAATGTTATTGAACAAGGGGAAAGAAAAAGCAGAGAGTGTTTCATCACTGCTGATTAAATAGTCTCTTTGTTCAAACGGCAACCATCAAAGTTTAGGGTGAGACATTAGTGCTTGTTGTTTGGGTAAAACAATGCAAATATGTTAATAGGCTGCTGATCTACACTAGTTGTCATGTTTGCTTGTGTCAAGGCGGATCTCAGCTGGATGGCTGACGTACGTCTGACTTACAGAACAAGCCTGCAATGGTGCGCTGAAATCATTAGCAGGCCACAGAGGCTGTCTGTGCCCAGGGTGTGAGTTACGCTCACACTATTTTGATCCTTGGTCAGATGACACCGGCTCTTTTGTCAAGTTATGTGTGGAGAATGCTTGGGAGCTGAATGCCACAGCTAGGACAGTGATACTGAGCTGGCACACAAGTCTCCCTGTGTAACCCTACTGCAGACATTCACACACACACACACACACACACACACACACACACACACACACACACACACAGCAGGACACATGTGCCCTCCCTTTGCACCCCATCCCATTGTGGAATAGCCCCTGTTCTCCCCATTTCTGATCGCCTCGGCCCCTACTACTCCACTGTCCCGGATATATGCAGTTTGTCTGTATACGTCCCTTTTAATCATGATCCTCTTGATCGAAAAACCAGGCTGTTATTTCCCAATTTCCCATTGGGCTAGCCCAATGACAAATATAGCAGCATTAATGGCTCCTGCCGTCTTGTGTGTCCGCGTTTCACAATCTCCGTGCCCCTCCAAATAGTGCGGCGTCACATAAAACAGTCAGGCCATTGCAAACGGCTGCTGATCTAATCACCCAGTCACTCACATACAGCTAATGAGGGAAATCTATTGTTTTCTTTTCCTACTAGCAAATATAAATATTTTACTTTTATTTCCCCAAATTGCTACTGCACAAGCAGTGATGTCACTGACGAGGCATACAGTGTGTGGGTGTGTGAGTATGTAAAGACAAACAAGCCTCTGTGCAAACCTAGCTGTGATTTGTCTCTCAGAGACACCCGTTTCCTCCTATCAAGGGGTTCCTGTGCAGCCAGTAAGCCAGGATCACAATGGGGGTTTTGTGCTGCATGGGTGCAGGGGGACACACTCAACAGCTGAAACCGAGGAAGATGGCCCCTGGAATGCTCCACAGCAGTTGCTACTGTTGACTAATCGGAATATGAGAACTGGGGAAGGTGATCTTGAATGCAAAGAATGGCACATTGAAGAAGCAGCTGCTTGTTTTGTCATCTGAATGACCAAGACAGCAGAAAGGGTTCCCTTTTTGAAAGGGGCAACAAAATCTATATCTTAGCTTGTGTAAAGTGAAACCTGTGTCGGCTTCCAGAGTCCTATAGGGACGCGCCTGTGTTATGTGAGGGCTCTGTTTTGGAACAGATAGTAAATACATAATTCAGCAGAGGACCAAACACTCCGTGCTCCCTATTCCCCTCATACAGCCACTCCATTTAGCCCTGGGCTCTGATCTCAGCCTGGCAGAGGAGCAACTTTGTCACAGGAGAGTAAGATGGGGTGGGAGACAAAAATCATAGGAGGGAAAATGTTGATTTGGATCAGGTTTGGGTGTCAAGATGGTGGGGGAAACATGGAAAAGGGGAGAAGAAAAAGAAAGGGAAAGCAAAAAAACTGGACACGAAAGAAGAGGATGGGGAACATGAGATGAGGGTGGAGCGAGGGGCAGGGTATCTTTTTTTTTTTTAAGTTCACATGTCAGGCTGGCAGGCTGCCCGCGGCATACAGCCGAAAAATCTATTTAACGTCTGCTTCACAGGGTGACAAGAGGGTTGATTGGCAGAGAGCAGAGAGCCGCTTTTGATCATGTGTCCTAACAAGCGATTCCAGCTCATGTCTCTTCAGCCTGAACAGATCTACATTACCTATTCAAACAAAAGTGACAGACCAGAGCACTGCTCCGCTGGGCTGGTGCTCCACGCCACAGGCCAAGAGAGAACACTCACACATGCACACACACAAACGCACAGGAAGGCCCCCACTTACATATACAGTATATCCAAGCACACACACACACAGACACACACACACACACACATTCACACGCACAAAAGTATATCGGCTATTTGATCAAATAGATTACTTGCATCAAGATAAGTAGCTTGCTGAGATCTTGTTGACAGAGTAGACAACAGATTATTAAAGGAGGTGGGTGCACGGTGCACAGGAGACATGCTGGTGCTTGATGTTTGTCCAGTGTGTGTGTGTCCTGCCAGGAGGGTCCCGGTCTAACTCTGTCCGATAGAATGCTGCATTCAGTCAGAGGCAGCGTACAGCTATGTGTGAAGAATGCCTCAAAATCTGCAACCAAGGCAACTGGATTTCCAGCCTCATTGCATATGCATGGAGTCAGAGGCTCATGCTCAGATCATTATAACAAAGATTCCTATTAATTAGGTGGGATAAAGGAGAACCAGATGACATGGCAGCTGGGATGAGAGGAGAGGGGTGAGGGAAGAAGCTGAAGGAGGAGGGGAAAAGGTGCATCAGTCTGTTTGGGAGAGGGAAGGGGTGCTTTTTTATAATATAATGTATAATACAGACTGCACTGCACAGAATATATCTTTACAAAATATTTGTAACGCTACATTCAAGCTAAATGAATTCCCAAAAATAAATCTGTTGGCGCTATTGAACACCTGCAGACAATTTCCAGTCAGCCTCCATGTGGAGTCAGCAGGGGCTGTGACACTGACAGGGGACAGTGTTACAACAGAGTCAAGAGTTCATCAGTGCTAATCAGACCACAGGCTTAGAGCTGATCCTATTCTCTCCCAAAGCTTTCACCCCTCCCTGAATCTCATTACATGGCCTGTTGTAATAGAGGATAATGACCTGGGGCTACACACACAATGCTGATCACTCCCCCACACTCAACCTACTGCACAGTCATTACACAGTGATAATACACATCCTCGCCAGGAGGATTACACTTAGAAATAGAGGAGAGGTGATGCAGGCGAAGGGAGAGAAAGAGAGGTCTAAGTGATAACACAGGAACACATCCATATAACCCTGTGCCCCAACACAATTAGTTCACAGTGGCGCACCATGTTGTGCTGTTTTATGTCACCAGCAATAGATAGGTTACCTGCTGCTGAAATAAGGGAACTCTTTTCTCAGTATCCATTAAATATCCTTCAACCTGAGATTAAAGGGGGTTGCAGATTGGCTGAATGGTGGTATGGTTCCCCTTTGCTCAGCTAATTAGCCATGATTCTGTCAAAGGGCTCCAGGTGTTGAGTATTCTGCTTGAGCACCTACTGTATCCACTATGATAAGAGCTGTTGTGTGTGTGTGTGTGTGTGTGTGTGTGTGTGTGTGTGTGTGTGTGTGTGTGTGTGTGTGTGTGTGTGTGTGTGTGTAATATATATTTGACTGTCTAAAAAAGTTAGGTTATTGATAATTATAGATTATGCCTAGATAGTAATGTGAAAAAGTGTCCACTATCAGATTCACGGCTGTGTCAAATGTCCTCACACCACACCTGTTTTCTCAACAGCATCCAGGGAACTAAGCCATGGCAGATTCTGGACACCATAGCTAATGTAGTTTCAGTAGTAAAATGGTGGAGAAAGGTTGACTTCACTAAGAAGAAACTATAACACATAATAGTAAATAGGCATTATTATGGAACACGGCTCAAAAAATGTGGCTTTGCCTGTCTCAGCATATCACTCAATAACACAAAGATGACAAAAGATACATGACTGCATTTGCTGATTTTACTGGCAAGAACTCAAACAGCTAGATACTGAGCCCAGTGACATCGCTAAAATCTAGGACAGGGAGCCTAAACCCAATTACCCGTCCTTGTCTTAGGGGACGATCATAAAGACTCAACACACAACGTATTTTCTGTGTTGACTTGCACAGTATTGATTCATACTTTAGTGCATTATATAAAACTGTTCTAATTGCATGTGAATCAAATCAAGGTCACCTTGGGTTTTTATAATGGTGGCTATTTTTCTTTTTCCCCCGCATACTTTATACTGACATTTTTAACTCTTGACAAGTGCTGTCTGAAGCCTTATCCATAAATAATGCATTTACAATACCTAGTAAATAAACATGGGGCACAATCGTTAGCCCTGCTGGCAACTGGGCCTAATAGAGCTTTTACAGCAAAGGTGACTATTCAGCTAAATGTGGTGCTCGCTGCTGGGAGGACATTTTCATTCATTAGCACAGTCACAAGCACTTAAAGCACTTCAAGGACCAGAAACAGAGAGGAAGGGTGGAAGGACGGAGAGGGTGAAAGGGTACAAATATATAGCGATCGAAGGATGGAGAAGCTAGTGAGCACCGCCTCTATTGTTATAATGTTATTCTTTATTATAAGTCTTCACGGTCAATGAAGGAAACTCGTTAATCTTTTTCCTTAAGAATGAAAGAGGAGTAAGAATTCATGTTTTCTTAAATTGTTCCATACACTCCAAACAAAAGCTCCATGTATTGTGTTAGGACCAATGTTCCCTCTAATTTTTTCCGGCACTGAGCAATTTCTTTTATTTCTGAGCGCACATTTCAGCACTGTGAGCAATTCGCAACCACGCGACCTGCCGAAAATGACCACAAGCCTGCGTTAGCCATAGGGCATTCAAAGAGATGACAGCAAATGCATCAATATGTATACAAGGTTGATATTTATTCAATATCCTTTATAATGGCTGGACTTTGGGAACATTTTAATGATGGTGTTTTACCAAGTCAGTTTAGTTGAACTTAAAGGATCTTTGTTGAACTTCAATAAGGGGAGGTTATGACTGGTTCACTGGTTATGACTGATAATGATATATATAAAAAATAAAAGTATCAAAGGTGTTTAGTCATTTCTCAGCAGGTACAACATTTAAGTGGAACTTCATTGAAAGAAAAATGCTAATGCAGTGCTTAACAATAATTATAGGCCTATTAAATTGACATGGTGTCATTTTTCCTAAAGGTAGCCTATATAAACAATTTAATAACTGGAGTGGTTTGCAACAAACTAGGCTACAAAACATGTAATTTGAATGTCATTGAGGGAGATAGGCCTATCTGGCTATGTGGCTCATCTTGTCTGCAGGCCTATGGAAGACGCATGTCTCTGAAGAACAGCATCTGAAAAACAGGTTAACCAAAAGAGAAACACGTTTTCCCACGAGCGAACTCTCCTTCGCTTCTGCCTCCGAGCAGAATTTGCTTTCTTCATATTTAAATATGTCTGAAAGTGTCATCCTACCTGTGTCAGTTTGGACTATTTCATCTAGCCACTCATGTTTAAACGTTAGGCAGACCTTTTTCTGGGGCACCTGCTCTGCCTTTCTTTTCACCATGGTATCTATAACTGCTGGAGCAGGGCCCACCAAGAGTAGCCTAAACAGCGCCGGCCCTAGCTCATGTGGCGCTCTAGGCGAGCTTCACTCCTGGCGCCCGGAGGAGGACAGCGGGGGTGGGGGGTGCCTACGGAGGCAGAGCGCTAGCAGAGGTACAGAGCGCTAGCGGATGTACAGAGAGCGCATGTCGAGAAACGGGACGCTGATTGGCCAAGAAGACTCGACGCGTCACATCAAAGATCTTCTATTGTGGAGATGGCTCACTCCTATCTCAGAAACACTGGCGCAAAAAAGATTTTTAACCCCTGAAAAAAAATCGTTTGCGCGGTCTGAAAAATCTATTGCGCGGCCACTTCGACTGGCCTGCGCGGCCGCGCACGCGCGCAGCTTAGAGGGAACACTGGTTAGGACGTTATGTAAATTAAACTCACCCAGAAGAAAACTGATAAATGATTCGACTTGTTTCTCAGATAAATGGGGAAAAATTAAGGAACCTTTTTCCACCTTTGAAAAAGGACCAGGATTTAGTTTTTTCACTGGTCTCTCAGGGCTTTCGTAGATCTCAGCTACCACTACAATAAAATGGGGTTGACTGGAATCTAATTTGTGATTCTGACAACAGAAAACTAATCACATCTAAAGAAAAACGTACTGAGCAGTAAGAAGCACTGGGACATTTGGATACCATGTCCAAGAGGCTTCTTCGTCCAAGAGGCTTCTTCACCCAAAGCTTCCAGTCTTCACATTACTTTAAGTGGTCCACATGCACTGTGCACAACAGACCATTTATTTTCTTTCAACACTTGAGGTCACCACATTTATCCATCAGTACAATGGAGTATCTTGACCAGACAAGGAAGTCCAGAGAAGAATGGTAGCAGATGGTGAAGAGTCCCTGAGGACCTTGTGATCCCGACCAGACAGACACCGGAGCAGCAGTTGTCATGCTTAGATAAGCGATATATTTAGCTCATCTGTTGCTTGCGCACATTAGCAGCATTATTAAGACGACAAATGGCTTCCCCAACCTTCTTCTATTTCTTTAACCAGTTAATCCTGCACCTTTTAATTTCCGAGTGTCTCTCTCCTTAAACAAAGACATACGATTATGATTTCTGCAAGGTTTTCTTTTGGCAGGTTCTACGAGTCCCTCTCCCTCCATTTTACGGTAATCACTGATCATCATCACTGAAGCTTCCTCAAGTGCTCTCAAGAAGAGAGTATCTCTCAGTTCCTGCAGCTTGTGGACAGCATACTGAACTTTGTGAGGCTCTTGTCTTCTGCTGTGTTCCCTGCTCAGAAACTAATTTCCTTCAACAAGGGAGTTTATTTAGGTGGTGATGATGCACGGCGCATGAGAACGACCAAGTCTCTATTATTAACAGGAGATTAAAACAGCTGTATGGCGCTCTAAAGCACCCTCTCCTTCCTGCGTTAACATACGGCCCTGGATTACAAGCTGCACTTGACCATTTAAATTACTGCAACAACCAGCCTTCACCAGCTGGGGCTCATTACCATAACGGCCGTCGTTGCTACAGAGACCACTGACAATATTGCCCTGAAAATCAACTCTGCAAGAAACAAGACACATGTGAAACGTATTTTTACCTTTGGGTAAAACAAAGACGTAGTAACAGCATCGCTTGACTTTTTTACAAATCAAAATGTGTCCTGTGAAGCGTCATTCTCTTGCATGCTGGGATCAGCTCCAGATCTAAGACCGGCAGTAAGAAGACGGCATATTTCTAATATTCCTGTCTGTTGGTGTGACAGAGCTAGTGCATTCGTGAACCTGGGGAAAACTTGAAAACTCTTCACAGAGGCAAATATTTAAACACTCATGCCACTTAACATACACTTTTTAACTTAAATACATGTCACTTTAACATACACTTTAACTTAAACACACATGTCACTTTAACGTACACTTAAATTAACGTATCTGTTTGTCTGAGCACTTTATCTTATACTTATTTTAATACCCATTGCACTGTTGTTGTCGTTGATTGTTGATTGTTGTTTGTCTCGTCTAACGTCTAACGTCTCATGTCTAATGTTATGCACCTTCTGCCTAGAAAAATTCCTCGTTTGTGTAAACATTCCTGGCAATAAACGGTTTCTGATTCTGAAATGTATCTGCTGGATTGTAGTATTAATTGTAATTAGTTGTGATATTCACAAAGGGATTGTGCTTTTACCTTTGGCTTTTATTCTCGTTGTTACATTGTTTTGCCAAATTGCCTATTTCAGTGGTCATTAGATAATAAAAGGCATCAATTACAGTATACTGGCATGCTCACCAGCATGTTCTGTGTGTTTAATGTTTCAAATATCTCTTGTTATTTATTGGTCGTTTATAGGTGTTCAGGTAAATGATTGTTCTGTCTTTTATTACCGAAATAACATCAGTCTGCATATCAGGACGTGGCTAAATGATTATCCGGGGAGAGGTCTGTGATGCTCTGATACAAAGATCACTAAACGAACACTTAAAAAAGAAGTGGCAAATTATTTTTAGGCTAACAGAGGTCTAATTTATTCGTCTGATGAAGTGCTTAAGCTAAGAGCTCCCCAGACACTAAATGAGACACATGCATTCCCAAGAGGGTTTAACATTTGATTGGATGTAGTTATATTACTACAGCCCTAATTAAGAAGGGGGATGTGTTTCAGCACAGCTCTTTCAAATATTTGTTTTTCCGCCATATTCTTGATAGACTGCAGGCTGTGGGAGTGAGAGCCGAGCAGGGTGAAACGGGGTGCAGATATGACAGATACCTAGTAGTCTTATCATAGAAAAGGATTTTTTTTCCCTCTGCATGCAATTCTAGGAAAATAAAAAGGTCTGAAATGTCCACGATGTGTTGAATAGGATGTGAGAAAGCCTCGGGTTGTTTGTGGGTAGCAAACTTTGATGAATAACAGCGCTGAGTGAAAAGTGTTCTTTGTAGCAAAATAAAAAGAGGTAATGTTCCTGGCATTAGGTCAGCGCTATGAGTTTTATAGTCAAAGAGTTTGCCTTGGCACGGAAGAAGACCACACTTATACTGAGGTGCTCTGCCACACAGTCTTTGTCACATTGGAAGAGGTTCAGAACAAACTGGAAACACTGTGACGTCAGTATTCCCAGCTTGTGTGTGTGCCCACATTAGAGTACGAGGCGGAGAGACATACGAGAAAAGAGGCGGACAGTCAGGAAGTTAGAAAATGATGAGAAAGAAAGGGGAAAAGGGGGAAGATCAGGCACATTGTAGGAAAAGGGTATTTCTACGCCCATACACACACACAGACACACACAGGGAGGCATACCGTCTTGCTCTGTCTTTGTCATCTCCTCCAGTTTCTTCTGCTTCAGCGTGTCCACTACGTCTGCCAGGCTTCCTTTGCGGCGCTCCGGAGTTCCAAACGCTGATCCGCTCAGCAGGTCACTTCGCTCCCGGGCCCCCTCCTCCGGCTTGTGTGGGGAAGTGGAATTGTTCCGGAAGGAGTACAGGGAGCATACTTTATTGCTGTCAGATTCCTGAAAGACAAACAAAAGTTGGGAGGGGTGACAGCGAGGGATGGGATTTGTATTAAATGATGAGCGTGTTTCTGTATTCTGTCAGGGCTCCATTGAGCTTTTTGACAGTTTTTCATTCAAATGCAGTGATTGCTAGTTTTATTTGCAGCTCAGGGGCGATTTGGCCGCATCAAATAGTTCCTCTCTGGCTTTCATACATCAATGTCTGTGTTGCCAACAGAGATGTCTTTGCTGTAAAGGAGATATGACAAGTGAAGAAACTGAGACGTAATGACGAGGTACACTTTCATAGGGCATAACCATAATGTGCTCTTTACTATTCATCTGCAGAGACTACGCAGAGAAACCTCCCAACTGTAATTTCTCAAATTGCTTTTGAGTGTGCATTTGTGTTAGGGTGACTGCTGTGTAATTTGTTCATTTTCTAGTGGAGACCTATTCTCAGCTGAGTGCCTTGAGCCATCGTAAATCTGTGTCCTGTCTCGAGCTGTTGTTGTTTTTCAGTCCCACCTGTGTATGGTTTAGTATTTAACTAAGGGTCCTGTCTGTGGCTGACTGGCTGAGTGCTCCCTGTGCACAAACAGAGACATGAAGGAAATGAGGAGAAGAATGGGAGAGAGCTTGAGGGGAAGAGAATACTCTGCACAACGAGTGTATAGTCAGGGCACAGACCGTGGCGAAGGTTGCATCTGACAGGAGGTGGCGTTAATTATGGTTTGTGGAGTCTGAGAAAGCAGAAGGTGGCTGAGCAGCCAGGAGTTTGCAGCCTTTAACGGGGGAACAGTTAGCTCTGATTTAAACTTTGGACTTCGTAGTGAGGGGAATAAACATGGCACACGTCTGTATCCAACACATATTGCAGGCCTGTCATGGAAAACTGAGCTTTAATCAACAGCAGTGTGATAACGGAGTTTAATACAGCAGGGTTGAATGATAGAACAATGTCTGGAGCCACTGACAATCCGAAATAAAAAGGCAGGAATGCCGTAAACAGGGAAGGAATGTTGTCAGTGCCAATTTCTCATCCCTGCGTTGCATGTCGAGCTCCAGGCAGAGTTGCACTGGTGTGAAGGGTGGTCTGGTACCAAGCACCAGGGTGGCACGACCTACCGGCCTGCTCTGCACCTCCCAGCCCTGTGTTGGATGATTATGCAGTGTGGCAGAGACAGTGGAGAGTGCTTGAGGGGAGTGGAGCAATGCTGGGTTAATCAGCTGGCAAAGGTTCAGGGCACAGCCCACACAGACGCATGGCACAGCAGTGGAGTCAGATAATCAGCTAAGGCAACACTCTCGCCTTATGTCTTCCCCTTTTCTTGTCTCCATCTCTCCCTGTCGTCCTCCATTTTACCTTTCCTCTCTTTTTGCGTCCTTCCTCCCACTTACTCTTTAGAGTGAGACTGAAAGAACAAGATTTGAGTTTGTTCTTTGTATTTTCGAAATGATTTATACATTTTTCCATCATTTAGCACTGATATGACTAGGCTTATTGTCACTGACATGTTTACTGACAAATTTGTAAATCACTTTGTAAACATTATTTTACAGAAGCCCTATATAATTAATCATTGGTAGTATTATAGTATGTACAATTGATCAATTAGATAGTTTTGTAGGTCATTTGAAACTTTCTTTCCTGTTACTAAGTAAACCTTTGCCTGTCCATGACCTACAGCGTCGGCATGCACACCCCAGCATCCTGCGCAGCAGTCAGCTACAGAGCCTATTCATGAGTCTGGTTTTCGTGTGCGTTGTGCTGCAATACTGAGGTGTTGAGGGTCTCGGTGCCCACCTGCACAGCTACTTCAGAGGCCCTCAGGGTCTCTTTACCATAGACCCGTCTGTCACAGACAACCACCTGCCTCCCATGTCTATAGCCCACAAGTGCCTGTGCTCCTCTTCGCTCCGCTCACATCTAAGGAGCTCCGCACTTGGGATGTACAGCATCTGGGATCTGACTGCAGATGTGGCTCATCACATGTGCACCAAGAACATGTTTACTGAAAAAACAGCAAGAATGCATCATGGTCTTCCATTGGTCATGATGCAATTTTATGAGCCATCCACATTATTAAAAAGGGAGAGTTAGAGGTCCTCTGTTTAACCTGGTATTAGCTGATGGTTTAGTGTTTGGCAGAGGTGCCTATCCGAAGACCCCAGCATCCCAAAGTTTTCACAGCATGGATGGATGGAGCTACGGATAAAATACCGCCCGAGCTTCTTTATACAAGCCAGGAACAATAAGTGACTCCTGAGCCAGGATGTTAATTAGCAAAGAGAGGAGCATAAAACAATAGTGCAGGCTTTTCTTGAAAAATAAACCTTTACGTTATCATTTACCCTTCGCCCCCACAACTATTAACGGTTTCCTTTGATTCCTTCCTGACCACAGAGGCAACAAATAAGGACAAAAGTTTTTTGTGTTTATGTAGTGTATTGACTCACCATGCGCTGTTGGGCTGACACCAGGCTGTCCCAATCGCTCTCTGGCGGCACGCTGCTGAGCGGCTGCATTTCATCGGGATGGGCTTTTCCATGGAGCAGGCTGTGCAGGGGCAGCTGTGGTGTGCCATGGGCCTCAGCACTCTCCTCTTTCTCCCAAGACAAGTGCTCCTGACTCATGGCATCATCCCCATCAACCACAGAGGCAAAGGGAGACGTGGCTTGCTTTGAAGACATGACTCTGCTGTGGAGCAGGAAGTGGAGAATAGAGTCAGGAACGGTTCATCAACAACACATGAAAATGAATGCAGTTTCCTTGAGTATTTCGTTGACCACTGGTTATGTTCAAGTGATTGCACATGGCTGCAACTGGGATTGAAAGTGGTGCACCTGAGCAGATAATGCTGCATGGATTGAATGCTACACCTGTCTGTCGCCTGTAGCTGCTCTTGACTGTGGAGTTTGGAGCAGGCAGGGGTCCCTAATCCTTTGTTTAATGCAGACGGATAGCTTGATCTAGGGCTGGAACTGTGCCTCTTTGGGTCTTGGCCCAAACCCCAAGACAGTAACTCAGGCAGTAGGTCAGCCAGGCAGTGGGACTATCATGACATCTATTGCTTCTGTCCATCCGGGGAGAGGGATCCTCCTCTGTTGCTCTCCCTCAGGTTTCTTCCCTTTTTCCCTGTGAAATGGTTTTTACTATCTTTATTTGGGGGAGTTTTTCCTGATCCGATGTGAGGTCCCGGGACAGGGATGTTATGTGTACAGATTGTAAAGCCCTCCGAGGCAAAATTTGTATTTGTGATTTTGGGCTATATAAAATAAACTGAATTGAAATTTAATTGAATCATCCAGATTAAAAAAAAAAAGATTAAAAAAAAAACTCTCAAATAAGTTAACACTCAAATAAAAACCTCTCAAATAAGTTAATATTTTTATTATTTATAAATTGATTTGATTTTGTCCTTCAACAATTTAATAATTTTCCATGTGCAAGTAAATTTCACCCTGAAGCAATCAAACGCAAACAAAAACCAGCCTCGTATTCTTTTGTTTCCACTCATCAAATTAAGAAACGACTAACATTTTGCTGTGACAGTGTTCCCTTGGGCCAACAAATCCTACTTAAGCAGCTTACAAATCTAACTACTGTAATAGTTGAGGACTGAATTCACAAAACTGTTACATGCTTCCATGAATATTACAGTGAATATTGTACTTGACATATCAGGTGCAAAGGAAACTCATGGCAATTCCTTTTACAACCGAACTCTTTTTGGTGCAGAAATTATACAACCAATTCCGCTTTTTTTTCAGAATTAATGAGGCCACGCTTATGCTGTGTGCTACAATGAATGGAATTAAACACTGTGCCAAGCAAATCTAATTATGCATTTGGTATTAAATTAAAAAGGGGATAATATGGCCTTCCTACTGATGTGAAGTGGCGAAAAGGAGCTGGAGTATATTTAACTCATAATCCGCCTTTCCCTAAACTGTTGTTCTGCTTATTTTTCTCAACTCCTGGACATTGACCATTACAACTAGGATGTGACTACTTAGGGCTCCATCTTCTCTTGAGGGGGAGTGTGCGTGTGCGTGTGCGTGTGTGTGTGTGTGTGCGAGAAAGACAAATTGGGGTTGTGAAGGCATGGTTCTGTGTTTGTATGTGACAAAATGCTCAGGGTACTTCTTGTACTACATTTGATCACTGATCACCACCTGCCCTGTTCTCCTGCTCTATCCACAGGGGTCAGTGTGACAGCACTTTAGTTCCACCCTCACTTTTGCCTGGGGGGTTTGAAAGAGGGGGGGCTCTCAAGGTTGAGGCCGGCTGTGGTGCGATGGTGTCCTTGCGCTTTATGCTGAGAGTCAGACACAGAGATAGGGAAAGATATGTTCCATTTATAAAGGGCTTTTATGAACAAGATATTTGGGTCTAATAGTTATTGGTTTTTACACAAGGAAGTATGTCAGATGAGGTGTATGTACACGTACTGCTGAATTTATATTGTCTGTGTCTAGGCAAGATTATTTGTATTTGTATCACCTTTCAAAAACAAAGTGCTTTACTAAATGCATGAAGCAACTTTTAAAAAGTAAGAAAAGGTGAATACAAATACAACAAAATTTGAAAAGGGTGAAATATTTAAATAAAATTGTGAGAGACACTACAGTGCAAAAGGTACTTCAAATCCCAAATATATAATGCTATATAATATATCATCTTGATTTAGAAGAGTTTGTAGTACAGATTTTCTGAACATTTATTCTAAATAAGTAACGCAGATGAATTTGCATTGTATTGAATTATCATTCAGAAACATGCACTGGTATATCCATATATAACAGTCACTATGCATGACCACACTCTCTCTCACTCTCATTCACTCACACACTCCGGCACATAGTCACAGATCAGCCGAAGTTAATCTCATGTGTCTCAGCAGCTGTACACACAAACCCAGTATATTAGGTAAATGGCAAGGCAGGAGAGTAAGACCTGTGCCTGCCTGTCTCTCCTTCTGTCTTTTAGTCTCTGTGCCTGGATGTGCTGTCTGCTGTGTCTTTCCTGGGACTCAAACCTCAATTTTAATCAGCCATTAAATTGTTTCCTGTAATTATATCAAACAGAAAGTGATCTAAAAATCAGATACTGTTAATTGAAAATCAAAAGTCAAAACAAAGTTCTGATCATGCATGTAGAGCGGGCAGTAGGATTAGGGGGTTGGAAGGGGATGCGTGCGTGTGCGTGTGCGTGTGTGTGTGTGTGTTGGGAGCGGTTCGGGCGCATAGTTCTGTTGTATTTTTTATTCATGCACCCAAAAAGCCCAAGCCTCGAGAGCAACAAGCACCTCGTCCTCAATGGAGTGTGAGAGTGAAACAAAGCACTGCTTTTGTATTACACAGTAAATCAAGTGGTATTATTTTACCACTAAAATATTCAGTCTCTCAGGCACTTTTACTTTGGTCTCCAGCCATCAGTCAAACTGCTGAGGCGTGAGTGAGAGAAGGGGTTAGTGAGAGAGAAAAGGAGAGCGACTCCATCCTCCTGTAACATGTGTCTACAGCAATCTTGTTAAAGAATGCAACAGATCTGCGGCAGGCTCCATAACAGTATTTGTCAGCAGGAGTTAATAATTTATTAGCAGTGCTGGGAGGGCTGCGCTCAGGCAGCTTAAGAGTGCGGAGAACCCCCCTCTGCCCCACCCCCACCTCCGACAAGCCCCATACAATACTACCTCATATTATTGAAAGGGAAAAGGGGAAGCGTGGCAGTAATTCTCTGAAAATATCTGAGGGCAACCAGACGGTATTTTATTTTTCACATTTGGTGCGGGGATCACACAGTGCTGAGATCAAAAGGGGTTTGTGTGCAATAGATCAGCATAGATACAACAAAGACATTTGATGAGGTTCAAAATAAGTAGAATTTGGCTGAATGTGGGTGCTACCGATGCATGTAAAATTCAATCGTATTTTCTCAGAGAACTATAATGTTTGCAGCCATGTCGTGCCTACTTGCAAAATAAAATCTGCAAAACAGCCTTGTTTGTACAACTACAGTGTATTCTGATGTTGAAATAACTTTACCAACATTAATAATTGAACAAGTTTCTCTGCTAAATAAGCCCAAAATGCGCTTTGACATACAAAACAGTGAAAATATAGTCAACCGAAGAGGAAACTCATGAATCCCTGACAAGCTGCTCTCCCTCATGCTTGATTACACAACAACAATAGACATCTAACAAACCAAATCAATCAATAAGTCCATGAAATGGTGTCTACTACCTACTTTCTGACAGACAAAGCCCCAGTGACTTTGAAGACTTGAGGCAGAGACGAGTGAGGGTCAGTCAGAAAAGAGAACTGGCCTATATATAGCTGACAATATTGCGCACATTTGAAGGATTAGGATTTAAGTTCTCCAGCTGCGGAGCTCATATGGCCTGGAATGCTTTGAGTCATGAATTGTTCCCTGCGATAATGTTTCATCATCGTGCAAAACAACCTCTGCTTAATTGGTTGTGTGGACGTGTTGTGCACTGCTCATCTTGTGACTGAAGGGGCCGCGTGTCCTCGGCTATCCCATTTCCCACTTCATCGTAAAAGGGTCTGACACACTGTTGACCTTTTATAGACAATGGTGATAAGTAACTCCACACCATCTCCCCCACCACCCCAACCCGTCTTGCACCTTCAAGTTTTAGTCTCAACAGGGGGTACATATTACACTTTCTTCCTTCACATGTTGTCAGTAGACAAATAAAGAGAAAATGAAATCAATTATTAACCACAAAAATTGGATGAGAGAGAAGGCGATAACTTTCCACTAGTGCAGTGGCCTTTTGGAGCATGTGCCAATTGCTTGGTCCAAAAGAAACTATAAAAGAAGGAAGGGTCATTACGTCAAGGGAAAGCATTCAAATGATGCTTTGGTGCCAGACTTCTATTGAAGTTAATTGGGCCGGCATGGCAAGTTCCACCGTAACCCATCCTATCTGTGATGTTTCACCTTTGATTGAAAAAAAATGCTTCCACATAACAAAACTACACGCATTGACGTTTAAATGTGGGTCTGTTAGTTTTCCTTGTAATTGTTCTCCAAACAGCCGATGGCTCTGCCCAGCAGCTGCATTTAGCTCAACTCAAGATACTACATCATGAAACATGACTAAACTATTATTGCTAACCAGACTGCATTTATGACCAGTTGAATTTATTAACAGCTCTGACTATAACTGGCTGGACTCACTAATATGGCCTATCAGAGTTAGGTAAATATGCTTACGCCAAACTAGGACTTCCCCGTGTGCTAATGCATTGCAATTTGCCTCAGTGATTTATATTCATATGAGTTGTCTGGATTATTTGCTAGCTAGACATCATTTATGACAGAGATTAAGAATCTAATTGGATGAGCGATTATCGAGATATGTGAAGGACAAACACATACAATAGTGATTCCTCACTTTATAGTAATATAAGCAACGTTCATACTCAATGCACAGCATGCATGTAAAAGAAACATGCACAGATAACGTTTTTTACATAAAGAGTATGTTTATTTATATACGTAAAGGTAGTGTTTACATTGGCCAACTGTCTTCAAGCATAAAAAAGAACACTTAGTGTCAGACCGATTTTTTAATTGAGCCAATTAACAAAAGTGCTATATGACTATTTTGTGCTGTCTGTTTGTCACTGTATTGAACTATAGGAGCTATCAAATATGTATTAAAAATAATAATAATATTAATAATAAAACTGTGACATTGTTCAATTAAATACATTTCCAAACAAAGGCAGTCATCTTGAAAATAAATTGAATAACAGTTGGTATCTTTTAAAGTAAGTGGAAGCAGCTAAAGGAAATAGTTGAGAGGCCATTAAACCATGTGTGTGCATGTGTGTGTGAGAGAGAAAGTCATGGAGAGATAAAATGTGTGTTTCCCTTCAGGGGTTCCTCCTGTTCTAACAGGTGTCATGGTAGGGTTCCTCTGGGTTCTTCACCTGCCATAATGAGATATTACTACCTGACAGCTCCCAGCTGGAGGAGCATTGACACGGAATCCACCGTTTAGCACAATTAAATTATCACCCTCCATTGTGATTGTGCCATGCTGTGCAGAAGCCAGGTTTCTGGATACATAATCAACTCGTAACACGGGCTGTATACTGCTCACGGTTAGCCTCTTTTTCCAAACACACACACACACACACACACACACACACACACACACACACACGTTTGCCTATTATATTATTCTTACAGAATTAAATAAAGGTAAATCAATCTAGAACAATGTTTTCTTGTAAGTCACGATGAGTAGGTGATACACAAATTAATTTAAATTGACAAAGAGTAATTACCGATAATGAAATTAAAATATATTAAATGGTTGGGAATATACAGCTTTTCCAACAAGGTAACCTACTGTACAGGGACCGGAGAGTTGTCTAAATTAATTTGTTTAAATTGTTCTTCCATTATTGTTGACCTTCCCTTGCAAAAAGTCAACTCAATTACGGCGGCACTTCATCCTCACTTCACACTCTCTCCTGGTGCCTTCTCTATTAGAAACTGCCACGGTTACCACAGCTAAAATCCACACTGAAATGATAGCCACCCGGAGCAAATTAAGCAAGCCACCTGAAGTGCACACTTTACATATTGAGCAGAGCATTGATAATTACTTTGCAGGGTAGATTATTTGCAATAATATGCTGCTAGAGGAACTCCTGTGTATCTCACTTTAAACACTTGTGCAGCTGCCATGACAGCCTGGTTGGTGTCCTTGCCCCCACACAAGGCAATGGCAGATGCAGGTGTGAGAGTGCTTAAGTGTCCCTGTCTGTCTACTCAGGAAGGGTCGATGAGCACTCACACACTGAATCCCTCGTTGCCCCCTCCTCCTCTGCCTCCTTCTTCTTCTTCAGTCCCCTGTGCCTTTGGCCCTTTTCCTGATCCCAGGACACAAGCTCAGAGCTGGATGGCATAACAGCCTCTCAGTTCCTCAGGACACACACACACACACACAAGTTCACTCATGCGTATTCTTTCACAAAAGAAGGTTGGCTGTCCAATTTTTTTTACTGTTGTCCTTTTTTTTTCCTGGACTCGTGTCATTCTTTAGCAGGAAATTGTCCACTAGAAGAGGAGCATACTGGATGTTGAGTCAAAACACACACACACACACACACACACACACACACACACACACACACACACACACACACACACACACACACACACACACACACACAGATGAACGGTTTAAAATATAATACTGATACATCTGAGAAATCTTCTTGTTGTTTTACCTCTCTTTCTTTTACTCTCGTTTTCTGTGGGCCTACTGGGGGATGGAGTTCCCAAAGAGCCTTCTGTTGCTGCTGCACTTAAGGAAACCTCACAGCAAGTCAAGCCATCAACCAACACAACCCTATTTGCTGAGCAACAGTGGAGCTTTGTGGCTTTCCTCATAGTTGACAGTAAGTTATGAGCCCTTTGTGAGCAGGAGAAGGAAAACAGAGATCGGAATTTGGCAGGAACATAATAATACAGAATTCTCCTGTTCATGGAACCTGAAATTTTCATGGAAACAATCGAGCATTGTTGAAGGAAAGAAAAGTAACGGTGACAGATGAAATATAGAGTGGGGCCCCCTTTTTGTGAAACAGTAAACAAAGCACTATTCAGGCAAGGTCCATTCTGTCATTTATAAAGATAACTTCTTCTGTGCACTGGAGAGTTTGCAGCAAATGGCTGCACTTCAACAAATCGAGTGTAACATCTCTCACAGTTGCCAGAAAAGTGAGTTGAGGAGCTGGCTGGGGGGTGCCAAACAAGTGAAGAGACGCATCCCAAGTTACCAAAGAGATGCACAATAAGTCTGTAGGGAGCATAGACATCTCAAAAGGGAGGGAAAGTTAAAAAGAAGAAAGCAAGGCCTTTGAGCAAAAAAAATAAAGTAGACCTTTGGCCAAATACTCAAGGACAATAGCTAATTATGAAGGAGAAATTTAGTATGGAGCAGTAAACGCATGGGGACTGGGGACCGTGAATGGTTTATGAAAATAAGGGGGGGCCTTAGTCTTTGGTCTTGCCCTCATGAGGTCATCATTGGCAGCTTTAGTGGGGTTGGTACAACTGCAGTTGGTTTAGACATCTGGAATGTCGACACACAGTGTCCCACTTTCTCCGTCTCTATTTTTTTTCCTGATGTAGAATGCTTCTCAATTCCTGGTCACCAAATTGACAAATTTGAAATATCCACTGAAGAGAAACCCAAGGTTGTTCCATCAATTTTTTTAAAATCTCAAATAGAATTCTTGCGCAAGTGAAAAAATGTGGAAATCATCTTCAACGCTGTTGAAATTAAATTGCTCTATTTTTATTCTGGAGGCTGTGAGTACAACAGCTCATTAGCTACAGTTAGACCCACCTCTTTTATTTATTTCTTCTTTTCTGCCATTTTTTTTTCTGTCAGAATAAATTAATGGTATTCATTGAGCACTCTCAGACAAGGCACACACATGTGTCTCTCCTTGTGACAACTGGACATATTTTCCCTCTTTGTCTTTGGGCCCTTGAGGGTTTTTTAAAGGACTGTGAGAAGAAGGGGAGGGGCGAGAGTATCCACGTTTCATGTGACACGTCAATCGGAAAATCAAAACAGGGGTAGTTCATTTGCTCCACCCAGATGAGGCCATCTAGCAGAGCCATGATGAATAGGGGTCAGGCAAGCCACACCTCAAAGATTTATGATTAAGGCTTATTATGTTGGGAAACTGACATTGATTGCTGATTTAAACCACTGAAACCAATTAATTTGCCAGTGCTGAATAGAAAGCATGGTCAACAGTGTGTGTCATTCTGACAGGTCGGACAGGAAGAAGCGGAGCAAAAGAGAGGGTCTAAATGAATGGCTGGCACCCAGCCCTGTTTGGAGGTGGTTAAAAGTTACCATGAGTGATTGACGGCTGATACAAAAAATAGGAGACAGAGAGTGGAGAAAAATGAGATCTGAAAAGCAAAACCAGAAACCCCAGCCACTGATCTGAGTAATTGCCCAAAAATGTGGTTCATAGAAGACACGTACAAGCTGCTGTTTTAGCAATGCTAAGATGGTTTCATTCATGGGCCGGCACTGAGAGAACCTGAGTAAATGGATGTGAAACATGGCTCTAATAAAATCAGAGAGCTGACAGACATGGTTGAACAGAAAAATGTGCTGTATTTCCACTCCAGGGAAGCGGGCACTGTAGTGGATTAGACACTGACTAAAACTCAAAATGCCTCAGCAGTCTATGCTGCTAACCATGACCCTTACTTACACTGTGCTTCTACTCTCCTCTGCATTCGTCCAGAGCAATACATCAAAAGCAACAGAAGCCACAAGTGATATACATACCACAACCTATTACCCAAGTGATTTTTTTGCTGTGTTCACAACAAATGCCACACTACGCTCGGTTGCATGTTATTTTGCTCTGTGGTTGTCGGGTTGAAGCTTGTGTTTACTAATACCTTTTCCTCTGTGTTAAGTTTCCCCTTCATCCTTTTGCTGGCTCACTCAGGGGACACAATGCATCATGACAGTGCTTCAAAATGAAATCATTAACTAAATTGCTTTCTTAAAAAGCCACAAGTGTGCGGCAGGATTTGTGTGTGTGTTTGGCTGTGGGCCATGGCCCTCTGGTTCCCAGGCAGCCTCTGCCCCGGCTCTGTTGTGGTTCCCTGCTACCACACTCATTATGCTCAGCCTCAGCACAGCACGGCGCAGGGCTGCGGCTCGCCTCACTCACTGGGCTAGTAGGAAATAATCTGGTAATCTCAAACTACTCCTCTATTTCAATTTGGGCCTGATTCACACAAAGAGACCCTTTGTCCTGAAACATGTATGTCTACCCTTTACGTCTCAATCAGGGAATCGATCAAAAACACTTGAAACAAATGTGGTTTTATATTTGATGATAAAAGCTTTAAGGTAATTTTCTGTAGAGCTAATCTGTGATTTTAAACTCCTATGGTATCAAACTACAATTCCTGATTAGAAAATCGTAACAACTGTAAATAATGTGGTAACATATCCTTATCAGCATCAACTATATGAATATACTTTTGAAGTACAATAGAAAATCTATCAATCATGTAAAATGTGGACACCTAGATAAATTCAACTAGACGAAAAACAACAAAACTTTATCAATCTGCCTGAGACAGATTTCAATAAAAAAAAGCAAACAGAATGGAAGGCAAATAGGGATTGAAGGCCAGACAAATATTTGATAAGAAGATAGTGACTTTAGCCCCCCCCACACACACACACACATCCACCCCTAACCCTCGACCCTGACCGTCTATCTGCTCTCCACTAAACTGAAGGTAGCAGATGTGTCTTTCACAGCCTGCAGAGTGTGTAACCAATCTGCAAACAATAGCTGGAACTTGACGTCAACACACTTTTTACAGTAAAGGGCAGTAACATCTCATTGGCCATTTAGGGAAACCATGACCTTTAGTTGTATTTTATTTTACTTTTCAGACCACAGAACAGGCATTTAACATTGAATACGAGCACCGTCCATAAACTGTATTTTCTGTCAGTGTCTAGGCCCATTAGTCGGCCACTTTCATGCTTTGTGAGCGCCAATGTAAGCCTTGTTGACCTCCTGTTAAGCTAACAGTTGGTGTAAAAGTGTTCAATCCTATGAACGTAATAATATACATGTGCCACAGTGCCAAAGTCTTAATTATAGCAGTCATGACAGTGAAAAAGATCCAGCACCAGCCATGCTTTCTAACACCTACCACTGTAACCACAGGATGAGTGAGTTCAATGAAAATAAACACATTTAAAAAGGTAAAATAAAAAAGATATAACTCACAAAATCTATTCTACAAATCCAGCAAAAATGCAAAAAAAAATTAAATAAAAAATGACAGCATGAAAGACCTTTTCCTCCTTGCTTGTGAGCCAGGTTTTAGTATAGCTCTCTAAAAGCTATCAAAAATTACAAAATTTCCCACAACCCCCTTCCTGTGGGTGTGCCTGTAAAGTGCTTCACTCCCCTTCCTTGAAAAGCTCCCAGGGATTGCATCATGGGACGGGGTGTAAAATGATGGTAGCAACATACTGTAACATGGGGGAAATACCTCATATTAGTCTGGTCTGTACCGTGCCTGTTGTAATGGTAGAACTGACTGTGCCCAGTGCCAAGTGTCTGCACTGGTGTTTAGGAGCGCACACACACAGATTACAGCGTGGCTGTTTTAATTGAGTCTCAGCCTTTGTGGTGTCTGTTATCTCTGACTAATAGCATACATTGGTCCTCTCTCATTATCAGAGTGGGTCTTTATCAGAGACCCTTGTTTGATACAGTTAGAGTTGAGGCATTATGAACCGCACACCAAGAGTCAGCAGTGATCTGCATATTCAATAACTTCCATAATGATATGCGAAATTCATCAGATGTGATGTGATTGCAGAGGAAGTGGAATAGAGTGGAATAGAGAGGAGCAGAGAGGTCTGATTCCTCGAGGACTAAAGTCTAATCACAAAACTAACATGATAATTGAAATCTAAATTGAAAGGCTTAGCTCTCGGGGAGTATGTCTGACGTGGAGTGTGGAGGCGCGAGTGAGAGTGAAAGAGAGGGAGAGAAAGAGGAGCAGGAAAATTTCAATTTAAACTGCGCGTGTACCGTGTGGTACACAGCCAACAATACACACATACAAAAATAGGGGTGCTTTATGAATCACGGTATTATTATAACAAGCTCCAAAGCTCCAGTTTGGAGGTAAAACTTGAGAGCTCGCAACAGCCGTCTGTGTGGAGCATTTACAAAAATAAATCTAGAAATCTGAATAGATTTTCTTTTATATGTCAGTCACTTGTATGCTTATATCCAAATCCTAAAAACTAAATACATAATGAATCACTGATCACTGGATATGTCAGTTGTGTTATTACTGTAAAATTACTATTTTCACTACTACTTTTGATTGGCATTTTGATTAGTAACTGTCCTTATTTCTGAAACAAAATGAGCAATTTCATTTTTTTACATTTATATATTTTTCCATAACACACTCACAGCCTAGAGAGAGTGTTTCATGGCTGTTCAATAATGGCTTAATAATCAATACTGTCACTACCATCCCTCTTTGCTTGAGTAGATCCTGCTATGTGGCCTTTAAATTCCTGTTTTCAAAAGGTGACTGAAAGAATTGCTTAACAACAGTTCGAGCAGAATGGTCCTCAGCTTACATGAGAGTGTCTAATCACTTTCACTGTTCATTTATCCTTTTACGAGGCAATAATTCGCTACACTACAGCAAATACAGAAAAGAAAGTACAGAAAAAATATCTGCCTTTGATTTTGGTGGTGTTATTTCGCTTTCTGTGGAATTATAGATAATCGTTTCAATGATTTTCTTTTCTGATGCATCTAATCAGAGAAAGTATTGATATGGGGCATTGTACTGAAGTAAAGCTGTCCTCCATTTCACCTCAAAGCTGTCCCGTCTTCGCATGCACTCCTCTAGTTTTTGTCATTGTGAGGGCGACTCAAAAGAAGAACTGCAGGAAGGATACAGGGCATAAAAGTCCTCTGTCCAGTTCTCCTCTCCTCCCCCTTTCTCTGCCGTCCCTCCAGACCACAGGATTCATATTCATCCCTCAATAACGTTTAATTAGTAATGCCAAATTCATTAACCTGTACTGCTGTTAGGCTGGCCTCAGCCATAAATTAGCTTAATGTGAGCAGACATATTGCAGCTGTAATAAGGGACATAAAACTCAAAGAGAAACACACACTGTTCCTCCAGTCATGGATCATTATAACTCAGCAGTGTTTTAGAGCAGGAGCTCTTTAGCGGCTCTTAACTATAAGCTTGTCAAACACACATTTTTACATGCTTAAGAAAATTGTTTGAATGCTGGTTGAAATAAAGAGATTATAAAAATGCATTACTCATGACAACCAGTATGTTCATGCCCTCGATATGTTTTAATGCTTTAACTAAAATACATACAATAGAATGTTCAATGATGGTTGAATAGGTGCTAAATGTTTTTATTTGTTGTTAGTGTAAGCCATGAGTGTTAGGGTTAATACACATGTAGTTGTTTTTCTGTCAATCTTTTTCTTCTTTTTAAATGGACAAACTTGAGGTTACTTGGCAGACAAACAGATCCAGGAAACAACCTGCTATTGTAAAAAACCTCGAACGACCTTCACTGTCCTAGGATTACACGTTGATCTTTCTGCTCTTCTATCCCCCAGTGATCTCGCCTAACAACTCGCACCACAGAGCCTATTAGGCCTGAATCCCACTTTGTTGTTAAAAAAAATGGGTCTTGTCCTTTTAGAACACTCACTTCCTTGCTTTCTGTGTTTTCAAGCATAGGTGGCGGAGGAACACAAGTTCATTGTTCCGTCGCAGATGGAAGTTGGAGTTACCAGGGTAACAGCTCTAATCCTCCTTTTTTTCTATATATTAACAGTCTATCGAGTGCTACCATTTAAGTCACAGGCAAGAGTGCTTGCTCACTTTTAATTAGCTATGATTCTGTTTGCCAGGAGACAGCATGATGAGCTAATCGAAATTTTCGAAATAATGATGTACTGCAAGCGGCTACTTCTTTATCCTGAGGCCTGCTCCAAGAATAACAATAATGAGGCCATTATTGAGGATTGCACTTTAAAACGCTGCCCTGCCACCAAAACAGAGAACGTAATTGTTCTGGTGTTTTCCGTACAATCAAGAACCCATTGTTGATGACTTGAGAACTAAGGGAGCAAAGAATGGGTGCCATAATGATTGGTCTGTGCTGCCATGAAGATCTTGCACAAAGTGTCCACTGAGGAAGGACCTCGATAGACTACTGATTTGGTTGTAAGGGCTCTGGATGAAGACAACTGTCTGGCTTTGTAAAAAAAAAAAAGAAAAAAAAAAAAGTCCTTTCTGCTTTTTGTCTGTCTTGCCGCTCAAATAGCCCCCGAGCCGCATTAGAGAAGAACCATTCACATGGTGAAAGGCTGGGAGTCACAGACTCATGTGAAGGGGCCACATAGTTGCTGGAGAGAATGGCCATTTATATAACCTCCCGCCATTTCAGAAAATAATATAACTAATCTCCAGCAGAAGATAATAAAAGGTGTGTTTGTTATCTACAAGAAGACTACGAGGTGTCCGCAGACGGATAATGTATGCATTTACATTTGAGCAGTGCTTTTCTATACGTATATTTAAAAAGTCTGTTCACGAGTCATGTATGTCAACTGACTTGTATCTCACATGTCAAGAAGACTCAATTAGATTATTGCATATCTATGCTCCATAGCTAACTGCAAACAAATACAGGCTAGCCATTTGGAAATTAAAATATCCCAAAGAGACAAGATGATAAATAGAATCTGGAAATAAGATATTTTGTCAAAAAAGGTCCACATCTAAACTTACTGAGTGAGAGCACAGCAGGTTTGTACAAACACGGCGCTGCACCTATTAGCTGTGCTCCATTGTAAAGGAGAGAGAGAGAGAGAGAGAGAGAGAGAGACAGACAGAGCTCGAGGGCAGTAGGAATGCTAAGTGGGCCCCTTAGCCTAGTCAACCTTCAGTGGGTTTCATTTATCTTCATCTTGTTAGACTAAATTAATTAACAATCTCAATGTTACACACTTTCTCCTTTCATTACATCAAATAATGGCAGAAATGTAGGGGGAGGTCCTGCCCACTGGGAGTAGAGAGACTGAAGACATCTCTCTCTCCCGCTCTCTTCCTGTGCTTATTGCTCTCTGTCTCTCTTCCTTCCCCTGTCTCCCTCATTTGCTCAGTCTCTTTGACTATACAAACAAAAACCTGGTAAATGTCTTCCATAAACATATCAAAAATTGATCTAAAATGAAAACACATCTTTTGAACAAAGAGAAAAACGGTTAGGCTTACAGTAACAGCAGAGACACTGCACATTGTATACTGTAGTTCAGAGAACTTTTGCGTTTCAGAAATATTAGGAATTTTAAAACAGACTTATTATTATTATCATGAGACAGTACAAAGGCTTTGACATGTACGTAAAATACGGGGTTCAAACTTTTCCCCATCACATCTGAAGAGTTTGATGTATTTTTCACAGTGGCCATGTATAAGCTCTTTTACAGCTATTAAAGCGCACTGTATGTATGACTCAAAACCAAACTTATGACTCATTACAATAATGAAAGGCCCATCCGGGTTGCTACTGAGATATGACAAACGGAATAAAAAGTCAATAACATCTGCACATTGGAGTAGAAATGTACAAGCATGTTCAGGAAGCCCCCTTTGACCTAATTCAGTTGCTTGGGAAAAGATACTGGGATTCTTCACAGAAGGAATGTCTTAACTAACACATCCATCCACCCCTGTTTCTATCCTTTTCTCCCCTTTCACCCCTACCCCCACCCCACAGCCCACTCCAGGACACAAGTCTTATCCAAGCAAAAGGGCTAACCCTGAAGCAAAGCCTGCCTTTAATCTTGGCCTGATTGTTGAGGCCTCCAATCTCTAGCCAGTGTGCGTGATATCCTTCTACTGGCGCTTCTCCTTTAATTAAAACAGACATTGACAGAAGGATGAGGATTAGCAGCGCAATAATGTGTTTACTTAGAATAATCACAGTGTTTCCTCACGGCTATGAGAACAAAAGGAAATTGGTGAGAAATAGCCATGGTCAAAGGTCAAGTTTCTTATTTTTTCTTTTGTAAATATGAGATTGGATGTAGAAATTTTTCTGGTGAACTTCGGATATGCGCCTGTCAAACCTCTTCCATTGCAGCAACCAGTGTACAGGACATCTTTAGCTCAGTTAGTTATCCACCAAACTGGTTTTGACAGGTGCTGAGAATTAAACGCTGCCATCCACTTTGTACCATTACAAAAAAAGCGGAAATGAGCACAGGCAGTGTGCATTCAAAAATGTGACATGCTGTAAGCCTGAATAACTTCTGTCAAACCTAGGAGATATACCACACCAAATCAATTGGTGCCAAGCCATGAAAGACACCGATACTGTACATTTCCGCATGACCTTATTTTTTTGTTTACTGCATCAAAGTATTTATGAATGCATACTAAATATATGTCATTTATATGCAAATAATAAATGGCTCCTCGATTTGTTAAATATAATAAAGTGAAAAAAAAGCTGTTTCAGTGAACAAATAAAATCCCTGTGAGCATAATTCATACAGTGTAATTCTGCAGGATTAACTGCACAATTGGTCGCAAATTAAATTCTGGGAGAACTGAGAGCTCAACCTGATTTTTTCTAAAGCTCATGAATGTGGGTCTCAATCTTACTTTTAGTGTGATTTGAAATGATTGAATTCTATAATAAATAACATAAATTCAAATGCATGAGAGATTTTCCTTTTGAATTCCTCAAGGACATTTTGACTAGCGAGAGTAATGGTATCAAATTGTCCTTTCTTTTTAAAATGCCTCCAACAGTTCTGAGAGATAAAAAAAAAAAAAAATGCTGTTAATTTAATCAAATAAGTGACCTTTTGAAAAAGAAATCAAAGAGGATTCATTAGCTTTAGTAAAGTTTGGCTGACAGCAGCTTTGAAAGGCAGATGCTGCTGCTGTGGCTTCTAATGAGCCAACCCTAATTAGGGAGCAACACTGGAGCCTAGAGAAGGTAGCTGACTAGGAAAGGAGCCAATGGTAAATACACTCTCTTATTTACTTCCTCTGTGTGTAATGACAGCACACATTTTTAATTAGAATCACAGGAAGGGTAAAGACAAAAAATGTAAATCTTTATGGTAGGTTGAATACAAACACAGAGCACAACAGGAAGCAACAGTACACCACAAGACAGCTATTCCAGCGACTGCCTCACTCCAACATCCCTGATTAGGGTGGTTGGTAAGGGGGGGACAGATGGGGAGAGGGGTCAGACTAAAGCATGCAGAGAAAAGACACAGAAAGCCTGATGTGTAGGTGTTTTAAGGTGTGAAAGGGAGAGGAAGGAGAACACTTGTTGATGTGTGCTTTCTGGAGGCTATCAGGGTGTGCATGGCAGTCAGCCTCACACAAAATAATCACAATTATAACACACAGCTTGGGTAAATATGTTAGAAGCCGTGTTTGACATTGGTTAAATATACAGACACATGCACACACAAACATGTGCACGCACACACAGCACAGAGTCTAAAGCTAACAATGTGTCAGAAAGCATAACCGCTGTTAGCCCTCTACCACCCCAGCCCGACCTATGATCCTAAATGGCAACAACGGAAATGAAACTAACCTCAGTAAAAAGCTGCTACGAAGAAAGCCCTCCATGTCAGCGTGTTGGGGTTCTGGCAGGAGAAATCACAGAGAACCATTTTCACTATGAAATTCATGATAATCAAGAAGAAGGAGAAAAGAGAGGGAGAAAGAATGAAAGAAAGAGAAAAAGAAAGAAAGAAAGAAAAAACACAGAGCATACATCTCCTTCCTATAATAAAGGCTGTCTTTAATTAAGGCAGAAATATGGCTACAAACCCATCCTCTCTTTTTATGAACTGACATCATTAATTATACTCTTTCCATCGAGGGAGTGGATTTGCATACAACATTGGGTTGCACTGAGAGCCTGATGATATGTTTGCATCAAATAAACTCTGGTTACTGATCTCTATACGGTCTTTTTCCACGACTGTGTGCTGATATATACATGGACATCCAGCACTGTAACCACAGATCCCAGAGCAGCCCCGGTCTGTTCAGAGTAGCTAACGGTGGTCCAGCTGCAGCCCATGTGTGGCGAGGGTGCTGTGGCTTCTAGGAGCCCGGCCACAATAGAACCAAGCTGGGACTTACAGCGTCAATGAGGCAAAGGGATGTGGTCATGATGTCACCACTTGTAGGGGTAGTTCAGAAGCAGCACCCACACAATTTTGGCGACAGATGGCTAAAAATGACTTACAACAGGTTTCCATTATCTTATGTTATTGGTCTGTATAATATGCACTTTCATTAAGTAAAGACATTGATTAGGGCTTCCATGTGCTTGGTTTTAAGTGGTAAAAATGAGCAGCGATACCAACAGATTTGTGAGTGGAACTTTTGTCAGTTGTTGAAATATTATATTGTCTCTTAAATCTCCCAACGAGCCTTATACACTGAAAAATCGCAATATATCTTGCAAAAATTGTAAGACATGTAATTTCACTTCAACTCCACCATCCTTCTATTCAATTCCATAACTTAAGAAAAGCTTGAAAGTCTGCAGATCAAAGTTGCTGCAGGTAAAATCTACTTTTTAAACACAGAGAGAAAGAAAAATGCTCTTGAATTTACAACTGTTTATGCGTATTATCATGAATAACACAAAACGCAACAGGAAATGGCGTCTCGGCCCTTAACCACTTGTCACTTTTTTAGTGACATGGGTTTAATTTGGCATTTTCTCGTCTTGCTCTCGTGGCTTAAAAGACAAAGCCTCTGAGAGAATGGAAAGAATGAGCTGAGCCCAAGGACACTGTGCCTTTCAGTCTGGCCAGCACTTAGCAAGGCAGTGGATCCACAAGACCCAGAGGGCTCAGCCGAGACTTTTCTCACAATAAGGTGTCTGGGGAGGCGGGAGTGGCAAAGCTAGGGGCGCTGCAGCTCTGCTCTTTTCTCCACTCAGCTGGGCCCAGTGCACATAATACCATCACCACACCACAGCACACCAAGCCAGTGACAACGTGAGAAAACAACCGTCAAACAGTGCAGAGCAGATCAAGCGTGTCTCCTCACTTCTCTGAGTGCAAAAAGCACACATACTCTAAAGCAGACACGCACAAACTAAAACAATACCAACACAAATGTGAATTTGCTCCGATCTTACAGCAGATGAAAACAAATTCTAGTACACATTGAAAACCAGTATTTAGGTAAAGGAACAGAAACGGTATGAAGTTTGACGCAGAAACTTATAATTTCAGGATTAACAGAGCATTTATCAGAATGTGTTGTTTTTTTTTACTGGTAGCTGAATCCCTCAGCAAACTTGCTGAAAGTAGCAGAGAAAGTGAAATAAATTAGGCTATGCTCAGTTTCTATCTTTATCATTGGTCTTATTCCATAACCCTTGTTCTTTCACTCTCTGTGGGCTTGTGTTTCCTCAGCTGCCCCTGCTTTCTACAGTCCCATTGTGGTCAGAGACAACTGAACTTAGCCGATGGAAGCAACGGTGCGGTTTGGAGAGCAAATGACCAAACTCAGGAAAAAGTGACTGAGCCACATTGTATTTGCTCTTCTCCGAACACAAAAAAAATAAAAAATAAGAATGTCTTTAAATCAAGGCTAGGCCACAATTCAAGGACATGCTTTTTGGTTAAGGGGAAGCAGGGAGGATAGACATCTACAAGCTGACCTGGACCAGTCTGAGCAGCACAGCAGCCCTTTCGAAGAATGAGCCTCTGCCAAAAGCTGCCTCTGCCTAACCAAGTCTCCCACCATCTGCAACAAATGTGCTCTAATAAAGCAGTACCATATGGGCAACAAGCTAGCTATTAACACGGCTTCAACGCAACCCCTTAACCTAGCCCAGATTTCAAACTTCCAGTCAAATTGACTGCTGATTTAATGCACCGCCAGCAGCCATGTGGGTCTTGGCACGAAACGGCACTCTCAGCCTTCAGTCATTAACAGGCTTACGGAGTGCGCGGCGCACTGCGAGACACAGAAGTTAGCTACTCAGATCGTACCAGCTACATCCCAGGTTACTTGTGATATCCCTTAACCAAAGCCATATGAGAAAACATTGCAATATCCAAAGAGGAGGATACAGACAGCAAGAGTCTGCGCCGATCCAGGGACTCCTTAAGACAAGTTAACCAGGGCTCAAAACTCTCTATTGTGCAGAGTGGAAACAAGCTTAGGAAGCAGATCTGCCCACAGAGTGGCAGCCTAACTGGTGGCTTATGTCTCAGTTCTTCCACAGTGATGGAGAGTGCATTTGCTCCCTCTGCATGGATCCAAAATGTCAGTGATTAACCCTGCAGGGTGTGAGGGGGGGGCACTTTAATCCCTGTGGACCGGGCGGCCATGTTGACGCCTCACCCCTCTCTGAGTCATGGGGGGACCCACCCACCGTTCACAAAGCCATGCTCTCTTCTCCTCCAACATGACGCCACGGCTATGAGCCCTCTGCTCTATGAACCAGAGACAACGCACACACATACTAAATCAATTAGGAGTCCTATGGTTTTAACCAGACTCCAAAGTTCAGTAAATTGTGTTTGTTTATCTTTTCTCTTCCTGTCTCAGCTGCTTATATACTGTACATAATTAGAGTGGGAACACATTTCTTGTCTGAGAAGCATGAATGCATACAGAACTGGACTTACAGAGACCAAGTCTGAATAGAATTTAACATGTTGATTTCAACCATTTTCATGAATTAATTTAGTTCTCCATGACGACAATATATATATATATTTTTTTTTTTTACAGATTTAAAGTCAATAGCAACCCTAGATTGAAATTACAATTATCATCATCATCATCATCATCATCAGAAATCAACAGAAATCACTTTGGATCATTTATTAATTTTATGTTTTTAACTCTTGAATAAGAAACGCTAGATCATTGTTCCACAACGTCTCTGCCAGTAGTGTCCCTATGCAAATTAAGTGATAAGCTAAAGACTGCCTGATGACAGTCTAATTAAATAAGCCTTGCAATGCACTCAGCGGAGCGTTGGGATGTGTGAAAAGCTACTGTTTGGGTTCGAGAGGAGGGAAATTTAGAGAGGAGAAAAAAAGCTGTCCAAGCAATCCCAATATCCCAGCAGACGGCTTTACGCCATCTCAACACCCAGTCACATGAAGTATGGTGATACCTGGTCCAGCACATGTCCATACACACACACACACACACACACACGACATATTTGCATTCATACAGTGTACTACCCACACACACAATTTATGTTACCTTTACTAATGACAATAGTGTCCCAATGACCCTCTCCCCCACACACACACACCTAAACACTCAGACCGCACACACACACACACACACACACACCTACAACACACACGCACAGACACACACACACACACACACACACACACACACACACACACACACACACACACACACACACACACACCTCAGTCAGAGTAGTGAATTAATTTGTGTGAGCCACTCCAACATTAGGAAGGTGTGTTGAAAGGTGTCTGCTCATGTTTCAAATTAAACGCGCTGCTGGTCAGCATTAGCACCTCGCCACCCGTCGGCAACTGACACTTAGGGGGATGGGGGGGTAGGAGGAAGGAGGGGAGCCCATCCACCGTTCACACTGGAATAATTAGAACATGTCAGGAAGAATTAATTTCCTCATTTTTCAAAAGGATACACAGAAATTACCATGTTATTATATGACAGGGTCCCTGGGAGGATTGGATTAAATTTGATTTCTTGCGCAGCCCACACAACAAATTAAAGTCATAAATAAGATGGAAAGAAGCGGGGCACAGAGCATATGTTTATGGCAATGAGTGAAGCCAAGGGACCAGAAACAACTATCTTCATTTCATTTTATTTAAATCAGGCCGACACCGTGTGTCTGAATGACAGCAGTTGCTAATGGTTTGAGATTAGAGGCTTCTTGATATTAACACAGAGATCAAACAAATTCGACTAAAAAGCAATGGAACGTACAGTGTGTACGCTACTAGATGAACCTTCTCTGCAGAATGACCGGCTATTGCTTGATCTAGGTCTTAACTGACACACACATTCATCTTATCGTGTGTGTGTGTGAGTATATATATACTGTATATATATAGTATCACCCACGCCTGTTTGAAAACAGCATTTCACTTGGTCCAACTTGGTCAAATCCCATTAATTTTGCAGCCAACATTCAACAGAAGTTAATGGCTTAATTTGCTATATGAATATCATACCGACGGACAAATGACAAATGCCTAGAAGAGAAACAACGGCATTTGTAAACTGACGTTATATCTTTGTATCTGGAAGCACCGGGAAATAAAAAAACAGTCTCTAAAAGAGGATAAAGAACAATTAAATTAGATCTTCCATTTACTATGAGATACAATCCCAATTGAAAAAGCTTATTCAGCTAACCCAATCTAACAACACAATACTGCACACCTTCTCTCTTCATGGGGCTCAGATTAGATTTCTAAGATTACAGTTACTATGTAATACTGGCTTGTCTGGGAAGAGTTTTTTCAACTCTTTCAAAATGGGCCGTCATTACAGTCTAGCACTCCCCTGGGCACCACAAACTTTAAATAATTTGCAAATCAATTAACTGGCTACTCTCAACGCAACAGGGATTTCACACTCCAGGGTCGTGGTGCATTATCAGTTGCAGACGATTCATGGCGTTTTGGGAGAAAAGTTCATGGTTGAAATCATTAATTAATTTTACCGGACTTTTAGTTATGCATTAGTTTCCACAGCTGGGGTAGCAAGAAGAAGAAGAAGAAGAAGAAGAAGAAGAAGAAGAAGAAGAAAAGAAGAAGAAGAAGAAAAGAAGAAGAAAGAAGAAATCCTTTTTATTTGTCATAGTACATACATACATGAAATGTGTTCTCTGCATTTAACCCATCCTTGGTATCTTAAGGAGCAGTGGGCAGCCCTGAGAGGCGCCCGGGGAGCAATTTAGGGTTCAGTGTCTTGCTCAGGGACACTTCGACATGTGAGCTATGGGGGGACTGGGGATCGAACCTCAGTGAAACCCTGTCCTCCAATACAAGGGAACATACCTTGAGAAGCAGGACAGCAGCCAAATCCATATTAGGTTTTTATTCTTTTGAAAATGTAATAAAGTCCATCAAACCTTCAAATAATAATAATAATAAACTCAGAGGTTAGCTCATTTTCAAGTGGCTGTAAAGAGAGCCCAGATAATAACCCACCGAATGAAATTGCCAACACTAAAAACATATTAGGCCTTTCGAAACGTGGTCATTAATGAGTAATACAAGCTATTAATTGAATGGAGAGTTTAGGATGATGGATAAAGTGCAGGTGGATTTTCCACATTCTAGCCAGGTAATGACATGTGCAACAATTAGTTTTCCAAATTTGCACTGGGATCCCTTAGAAGTAATTGAATGAAATTAAAATCTTTGTTCGGCAGTGTTTGTCATACGGTCTCTGGTGAGCAACATATTGACCATAATCACTGCAGGGTCAGTGGGCTGAAGAAGGCCATTTGATAAATAATAGATGAAGAATAACCTTTCAAAGGTTATCAACTCTCATTGTATGGTGAAGTGCTGTTTATTTAATTTCTGACAAAATGTCTTCCCATCATCCTCCCCTTGAGCGGTGCCATTGATGGTGGGCTGAGAGCTGTGAGACCATGAGGCTGTTGCTTATTAGATAAATGGGACACACTAACAAAGCTGGATCAGCAGGGCAAGTAGACTTAGCTCAAGTAGATTTTACATTTCCTGTTACATATTAGCAATTTCTTTTTATTGCAATGTTTTTCTTTACTGTCGCTAGTTTTGACAACAACATTGATACTTAAACATTAAAAACTATAGGTAATTCGTCCCCGATGTGCAGTAAATCATGTTAACGCATCTATTCTTGATAACGCAAGAATCTTTACTTTTGCATCTTTTATTATATTGTCTGACAATATTATCATAATACATAACATCTCGGGTATCTAAAAATACGGAGAAGGGTAAACTGCAGTAAGTTGATATCGTAAATGATCAGGTGTATAAGACCTCAAACCAGTGGCTGATTCAGATAGCTAATATCCGTCGCAGATGTATTGTTCTTGACTTTGCATCAAATTCTGTCCATGTTTTAAATGAAAACTGGCATATGCTCAATGGGGTACATGCACTGTATTTCAGCTGAGAAATGTTCCTGTATAGTCTATTGTGTGCTGTGACATCTTTTAATGATGTGTGCACAGTGCTTCAAAATAACTTTGTCTGATTAATTAGGTGCTCTATTTATGTTTATCTGACAGATAATTAAATAGTGCAACTGTTTTACAGGTTCAAGCCATTCACAACAAACTCAACCAAATGAGGGTGCAGCAGCTGAGGTGGCTCGCTGCTCGACAGAAGCCAGTGTGTGGTGTGAAATGGCATGATTAAACAATAGTAAATGGCCATGAACTTTGAATTCAGAGAGACATGTCTTGGCTGTTATTGAAGAGCTCCTCCTCAATATGACTCCCGTGATATGACATTTGGAAGAAAAGAATAATATCAATGAAGTTCCTCACCTTTATTTGCTTAATATCTAAGATACATTTTTATTAGAAAATCTCCACGAGCAGCAGCTGAGCTAAAATTGTTTAAATAACATTTTCATAGATGCAGAGGACTGGAGTTACAAAAAGCTTGTTCTGTGACTCTGACCCGAGTTACACGCAGGTGTGATACAGCGATGGTGGAAAAGGGTATTCTGCTCTCATGTATTACCGACACAATTAGTAAGCAGTTAATATTATGCTTCTCGGCTTATGATTTTTAACGTTTCACATTTTTGAACAGTGTCACATGTAAATACATTTTCAAACGATATTTCTACCGAACAGCAAAATGTTTTTGTTTTTTTCCCTGCAAGGCTTTAATTATGAATACTAAAAATCCTGATTTAACCTTAAAATTGCAACTCAAACAATAAAGTGGATCATATCACGCAAGGACCAATAACATCTTATGTTTGAAAGGTCTGTCAGTAACCTTGTGCCTATAAAGGTCTAATTCTGCATACATTGTGTTGCATTTGTCCACCTCATTTGATGCAGGTGTTCAGTGTGGGTGAAACACAGCAGGGGTCTATGAGACATGTGGCAAGACAGAAACAGCTGAAGAGGCAAATTGATACTTACAAAAACTGAAAGACTCAATCCCCAGCTTCCAGCGATCAGTGGTCAGTTGATTTTGAATTCATGTAAAAACCTGAAATGTAAGCAAAAAGAAGACGGAAAAAGGCAGTTTTTAGGTGTTTCTTTGTATGCAACATGATATTTGTATTAACGACCACGACTATAAATGTCTTGCATTTGATTAAATTCGACAAAAACAACAACACTTAAATATGGTTGTTAATGGTTGTATTTATTTCATTTGTTTAAAACCACCAGTGAATATGGAACATGGTTAAAATCAACAATGGTCTTTCATAACTGCATTTACCTAGATTGAAACAAATAGAGAGAGAGCAAGAGAAGGAGAACTGAGGTCATAGTAACTGTTGGCTGAGGGTCAGAGTCTCCACAGCTGAGCTAATGTAAAACAGCTTTGTTAGTCTCTGACCTCCAGTCCTCACAGCTGTCATCAATGGGAATCCGTCCTAGACAATGTATAAAATCTGCTTCTCTGCTACCTCATTAATCCGTCTTCCAGTTGGCGGATTTTACTAATAAACAGCTTTCACAAAGCAGTCGTTTTATTTAATTTTCTTTCTTTCTTCGAGCGCTGCCTCCTAATGATTTATTAAGGGGGCATGCTCTGCTAGTTTCAGTATGTCTGTTAAAGTGCTGCAACTCAAAGCTTTGTTAGAGAAGGCACACATGCAAGTCCAGTACAGTACAAGTTTATGGACTTTTAGGGACCAAATTCCAACAGAAGTCATGACAATAGAGAGATACCCACTCACTGATCAAACAATCTAGCTGCTGTAAGCTCATTCATGTTAATTTTCACACATTATCTTGTTTTTCACAATAAGCCAAGATCTCATTACCAGCTGATTTATACAATTAGTCCGCCTCAGCACTGCCAATTAAACAAGGCCAAGGGTTTTTTAAGGTCACGCTTAACTGATCTGTCACTAATTTGCGCTACAGCACCTCAGTCTCCCCATCGCCACGACCAATAAACCATCATCATGGAGATCAGATAAATGTACCAACTATTACTGCATTGTTGTCAGAGCACAGCACGGACTCTGCTACGTGGGAGGCTGGAGGGCTGACAGATAACGGCAAGAGTTGCAGGCAGATCTGAATGTGGTGGCCTTGAGGCTGGAGGGGACAATGGGGGAGAGGGGACCCAGGTGACCCCGGCTGAATGGAAAGCTGTTGAATAGCACCTCTGAGTTTACAGTCTTCTTGTGCCTCTCAAATGACACTAAACACACACTATTTCACTGTTCTGAACTATGCTCCAGCTGCAACCACCCACACAAACACGATTATATTCGGAGATATTCAGTCTACGCAACAACCCCTGCCTGCTGGATAAACCACATATTACATGGATGGCAATTCATTCAACCAGTCTTTGTCAAACATCCGGCGATGGACTTAATTCTGGGTATGCCTAAATAAATGAGAGCTCTTATAATTACAGAGAGTAGACATTAACAAACCTTTGAATCCATAATCTGATGTTAATTGGGAACAATGAGCTAAATAATATATGGGGAAATGTATTCATTTTTCATTGGTTATTTGAGTTAATTATTTGTCTGAGGGAGAGAAAAAAAACAAAGGAATTTATAATTGCAAATAATGAGAACCCAAATGATATTATAATGAAGCAAATGTAGTAATCCCTGTGGCGTAATAAGAGTCAGTGTCAACCGGCCTGTTGTAGCTGCATGTAGCAGCTTTTTCTCCTGCTGTGAATTAGACCTACAGCCAGGAAACATAAAACAGGCACTCCCCCATTCCTAATTAGAGGATCTGGGACTTATTAAACACAATTTCAGTCAACCCCGAATTCAAATTATTAGTTTTACATTTTTCTTCACAAACTGTCCACATATTAAAACAAAATATGTTTCATTATTTGATTCTTTTCAACAGAAACTGTAAGGCCGAGATGAAAAGTACATTTGGCTCCATTAAGCCACAAAACAAATACACTGAGAATACTGGAGGTTCAGCTCTCAGATATAGACGGACGGAGCTGACATCAAAGGAGCAAGGACAGAGAGCTCACTGTCACCTGTGGCATTTCTGTCAAAGAGTGGCCTTTTCCTTTAGCTATGACCAGCCAAAGCTAACACACACACACACACACACACACACACACACACACACACACACACACACACACACACACTTCAAATTCAACATTCTGATTTAAATTCAACATTTCTGCTCCGATACTGGCTACAACATAAGTTTCACCCTCCACTTGAACTTAAACCTCCCACGTAGAAACTGCCCTTGTACAGTACATGAAGAAAGCAGTTTTACACTCAAAGCTCACAGATTCACTTTCAAATCAACTGAACCATCAAATTCCAGACATGTGTTCGTGTACAGTGTGGGTTGAACGCTTGATTTAATTTTCAGTTGTCTTTTTCAACCATCATGTGACAATCAACAGACAACATCGCCACAACTTTATACAGCACAGGAGAGACCAACCACTACTTAGCAGTCCTGACCAAACACAGGTTTTATGTTTCACATACTTTAACTCTATATTGCATTAAAACAAGTCAATTAATTACATTCATATAGCCCAATACCACAAGTTTGGGGGCTTTACAGTCTGTGCAGCATAGGAGACTATGATATGGGCCATTTTTGAATTGCATGAATGTTTACGTCCCTGCTGCGCACACATATGTAAATGCACATTTCATCATGTGTAGTTTTGTTTGTATATGCATGAGGAAAGCCACAATTTGTACTTCTGTTTGGAATTCATCCAGATCTGCAACATGTTTCAAATATATATATATATATATATATATATATATATATATATATATATATATATATATATATATATATATATACATATATATATATATATCTCCAATCCGCCTTTCCAAATCCTCACTCTCTCCTTCGTCCAAACACGCTAAAGTAGGAATTCTGCCGAGTTAGTTATTTTGACAATAGAGGTAGTAATCTATGCCATCAGCAGGCTGCTCCCTACCTGGATGCTGTGTGGTTATCTCTGCAGAAGCAGCAGCCACACAGCCAGTCAGGCCGGGGACTGCATGGGGGAGTTTGGGATGCAATGAGGTGAGGCTACAACAGTGGACCCAGGGGAAATAGGGAAATGGGAGGAAGAGGAGGGAAGCAGGGGGGGCTGAAGCTCTGATCATTCTGGCACAGAAGTGTTTGATGTAGTAATTGGACACGTGTGATTGTCTGTTAAATATCCAGTTCCAAAGTCTCTCTCTGCAGTAGTATCATATGTGAAATATGGTTCTCATGAGTCATCACCATACAGGAAACAGCTCGTGTTCAGGTAAACTATGGACACTTTGGCACAGATCGATGTGCCAAAGTGTCCAAGTCATTGTTAGCGTATAGATTTATTCACTTCCTCGTGGTTAGATCAACTACAGACAGCCCTGGACAAAAAAAAGCAAGAAGTCCAGTATTAAGAGAAGCTGTATTTCTGCAAGAGATCCATCGAATCATTGAGTTATTTGGTGTTGGAAACAGGTCAATCACGTGCAAAGCACACTGTTAACTGTCACAGTCTTACAAATCTCTCTTCTTTTTATCTTTACCCTTTCTCTCTCAAACTGCCTCTTTTCAGTGTCTGGCTGATCCTGTCCTGACACTGAACTACAGCAGACTAGACGCTCACAAAATGTCTCGCACCAACGTGTCAGGAATGACTACCAGAGTGTCACTCCAGTTAAAATATCTTTGTTGGGAGTAAAACAGTGACCGGTATTTTGTAAAATGCAATAGGTGCAATAGGGTCAGATAAAGCAGAAAGAAATATCTGCAGCTATTTTTCCCGGAGTTTGTTAAAAGCAATAGCCTGATACAGATACAGTGCTCTGGCTAAACAACGCTTTCATGTGCTGCTCGGCAAATACATTTTCTGTCACATCCTCTGCGTCCAATAACAAGAATAAAAGTCTATTTACTGAGCAGCCGGGTTGAGGCAGGGTGAGGGGAGAGAAACGACCAGCAGACAGAATGTTTTCCTCCATGGTGGACGGCATTCAGTCCCCAGTGCTCCTAACAGGCGGGCGTGCAACCTATCAATTCTCTTTGATTCCCTCTCACACATTATTCACTCCGAAGACTGTAAAGACAGAGAACACAGAATGGGCTTGTCTTTTTGCACACTGCTGATATCCCTTTTCTTAAACTTCCAAGATATATACACTCAAATTGTGTTTTCTTTTTTTTTTTCTCATTGTCTTTCTTATTCAGTGTGGGATTTGTCAAACTTGAGGACAAGGGTATGAAAACAAGTCTCTCCCTCTCTCCCAGGTAATGTGTTTATTTTCCTGGACCCATCTTCTAGTTTACTGTGTGGTGGTGTTTCTCCCCTCTTATCGCCTGGCCCTCACGGGGCACTTTAGCCGCTCAAATCCTGTTCACCACATACTGGTTTTAGAATCTGTGAAATGAGTGCTAGAGAAGCGTGGCCACAATGTCTGCCTGTGTTGCTACTGGACTCAAATGGGCTTGGTGCTTTTTTGTCCAGGGAGATGCATAAATGGAAGTTTTTAACACCTCAAAGGAGGCTGGGCCTTTGTGGAGCCACACTAGAGAAGCCTGCCAGTCTCCTGAGGAGTCAGACACACTGAGTGCTGCAGGACAAAGAGCTGGAGGAGCAGAATCAGCAGGGGCATCACTCTACTTTGGGCACCAGGCACACATACACACACACACACACACACACACACACGTAGACACACATCTAAATGCACATACAAACACATGCACTCACACACAAATATTACAAAGGTTGGAATGGCGTGTTTCAACTATATAAAATACCTGTAAACAGCAAAACAGCATACGTCAAGTACATTTCCCATCTGATAAATTAACCAACCTCAAATTTCCTTCCGCTTTTATCCATCTGTAACACCTGCACTGTACATAAACAAAATATAACAGCCTGCAGTAGCATCTAAAGATGTAATTCATCTGAATAAAACACTGTTTTCACCATTTTGAATACAACATACAATAGCTAACTGTAAATATATTCACATGTGATTGTACAAACATGCTCAATAAATATGACAAATACAAGCAGCACACAAAACGCCACCATTTCCTACTTATTGATTTCAGCTCCACTGTTTGAAAATAATTTCCTCATTTCCATCCCAATTTTCCTTATTGAAATTCTTTTTTTATTCCCGAGTAGAGCCCAACAGCTGGTATTTACAATCAGTCTTTATGCTGTTTAGATGTCTACAATAAGCATTTAGATGCAAATATCTCTGCCTTCTACAAAGGAGTTGCAACTTCTGTCAGAACCAACATAATCAACCTGCAATTGTCTCCTGGCTCCAAGTGGTTTCCAGTGACAAGGCCTAAGCCGTAAGCATCTGTATTCAAATTATTCCCTATTTCAGGCACAGTTTACTGTGGATATTTTCCAACACTACGGCACTGAAAATCAATCACATGGTGAATTAAACCAGAAAGGAAACAACTGATCCATAAATGATCGGGTTACAACCAGGCATCGGTGTCCGCAAAATATTCAGGAATTTCCTTGTTCGAGGAGAAGAATGGACGCACTATTTGATAGTAGCCTTTTCCGCCAATGACTTGTATTGCTGTCGCACATTTTTTGATTTGCAGAGGCAGACTTAAGTTGGTAAATAATTGTTTTAGCAGCGAGCTCAGCACATTGCAGGCAGACAACTTTTTAAGGCCACGTGTGAAACCTTTGTAGCATGGAACAAGAAAGTCTTTAATAGGCTGCAGTGTTCTCAGAGAAGGAGGGACTCCACTTGAACATTCATATTCCATGTTGGAAAATCACTCTTCCATTCATATAACCCAACACTGTAATCTACAGAATAACAGCATTACACTGCATGTTTATTTCTACCATGTTAAGTGATAAATTAAAAGTCCAACGTGTAGTCCTACTCTGATTCTCAGATACTCAAGTTAATGACAAAAAGGACAACTCCATTTATTTGAGAAAGAAATGACTGAAATCTTGACTAAGATGTTAAAGGTCATATAAATAAAAGAAAATAAGCCTGCACCGTAGCATGTGTGGCCATGGTGTAAATCTGATACCAATGGGGGCATATGTTTTGCTTTGGCTCCACAGGCCCTGTGCAGCCATTTTAACAATTAACATTATAACCTCCGTTTTTTTTCTTTTTATTTACAGTTGCAGAGGTCATTTGTCTTTTTTTGAAACTCACAATTAATAGCAGCGTCTGCAAATGCAAATGAGTCCATTTAGGGGGAGGGGAAATGATCAGTTTGAGAATATTTCTGCCTTCTTAATCTTCTTAAGAGGGAAATGATTTAAAAGGAGGACACAAATCTCCAGTGACATGGCAGGAACTGTAGGGCACTTTCCTCTCTCCATTCTCCCTTTCTCATCTCACTCATGTCTCCCTCCCACCCCCATCCCCATTTCTCTTTCCTCCTAATTTACCTCTCCCTCCTTGTTGCCCTGTAGGGGTGGAAGGGCCAGGAGTGGCTTGTCCCCCCAGAGGAAACAAATGCAGTGTTTGAGCAACTGATCACTGGTATAATTGAGTTTAACACTCCTTTTCTGGATTAAAAAAAAGAGCCTTTCAAATGAAAGGTCAAATTATCTCTACAGTCAAGCAATAAATAAGTCAAACAAGGTAAGAGGTTCCTGCCAGCATATGTTAGTGGCAAATTTAATTAGCGGAAAAACAGAAGGCTCTTTCATTCCATACTGTATTGAACAAAAGCAGCGTTGGGAGTCCAATTGTACAGCAAAGGAATCAAAATATGTCAGTTATCACTTAATCTCATCATTTAAACTCATGTTTTACAGAGCATGCAGCCTCTTTGTAAATGTAAACCCTGTAATTTAACAAATCCAGCCTTAATATAATATCACCAGGATAACCACAGCAATTTTGCAAATAACAAATTGGGGGGGGGGGGGGGGGGGGGGGGGGGGGGGGGAAGCTGGAGTCTGGATAACATTCTTGGCCATTAGTCTGCACACTTTTTAATAGATGTATGTTTTTTTCGCCATCATGTTAAGTGTCCTGCAGGCCCATTGTCAATTGATTGCAGCAGAAGGAAAGAAAATGTGCTTAAAGTAAGGCTGCAGTCTGGACTGGAGGCACAGAAGGTGGCTGAGCAATGCACAGAACAAGGGAAAGAGAAACAACACTGCTCTACACCCAACTCGCTACAATGTGGCCTTTGTGACATAATGCACTGTGCACAGCAGATTGTGGAAAATAATCCCAAATTTACTGCTTCACATATCCAGCAATAACAACTGACATCACAACCTGTGCCATATATGCCATGTTTCTGGGCACATTTTACATTTAGTGGAGAATGAGGGGGGGTAAGGAAAACATCGTCAAGCAGTTATTATATTCCCATCATGTCCTGGGAGCCCATTACAGTATGGCACAAGCAATGGTAAAACTGAGAAACTCAGCAGGCAGACTCACTTTGACTCACAGTACGAACCTACTACGCGCTGTTAACTGCTGGAGAAAGATGTAGTTCAAACAAACACTTTGCACCTACAGATTATGTGTGTTTAAATTTTGGTAGTCATTAAGGTTTAGTTTTTCACTTCAAGTGTTTAGTTGGCTTCCATGTACGACCATTAGTGTTGAGCCAGAAGGTGTCTTTGCACAGAGAATGCAGCAGAAGAGCAGGAGGAAGGGGCTCTTTGGTGTGGCTGTCCAGACAATAGTAACATGCGGTTGGGGTTAGCTGTGCTGGCAACAGGTGGGTCACATGAAAGATCACTTTGTTTTCTTCACTTGTCCAACACATGCTTCTCATTATTCTACAAGAAAAACTGACAATGCTCCAAACCAAGGAGAGAAGGCCCTCCATGGCCACTATCGTCACCACAAACTAGTTTTCAAGTATATTTTACATTACGTATGAGTATACATTTTGAAGTTGAGTTTGTTTTGAACATTCCATTGGGACAAAATGAAAATGTAAATAGATTAAAGTGCGTGTCCAAACATGCAATAAGTGCTGCAAGGTAAGTATGATCTATGTAATAAAAGAAAAACACTGTTCGTGATTATTTTTCTCTGATTATAACAGACCAGCAGACTTTGAAATAAAACTAGCAGACTGGTTCCCACAACCTTTAGAAATGTGAGTTAAAATGTATACTGAATAAAACATTAATAAATGTGCTGAAATTTGGGATTTCCATCTAGCAAAAAAAAAAAACCCACAGCTGTACCATTTACATTTTTAAAAAGGCAAAGTATTTTCAAAGAACTGCCATGGGCAAGTGTGTGTGTGCATGTACACATGCCTGTGTCAGTGCATGTGTGCATGTACGTGACCATATATCCATGTGTGTGCGCATGCCAACCCCCTAAAAATGGTTTTAGGCACTGTGGACTCACAGTAAAATGTTGAAATTGGAAAAAATATTACCCTTCTTTCTCTTGAATAGCCGAGAGATAAGCACCCTTTAGCAATGAAGCCAGTCGAGTTTAAGCTTATTATGAATACCTCTCAGAGCGCAGAAGCATGTACGGTAGAAATCAAAGGGAGTAATAGGCAGGTAAGCCTGTGTCATTTTAAGGAGGAAGTCAGTTGTGAAATTGTAAAATTGCAAGGCCCGGCTGACAATCTCCTGCCCTCCGAACACTCCTATAAATGATTTCTAACGGCAGTGGCTATCACATATCTGAAAAGTTAGAAGTTTGTGGGGTAAAAAATAAAGTCCAATGCTAATCTCTTCATTGATGAAGACCAATAATACGACTATTTATCCCTTTGATTAAAACAGAACATACTCTGAAGTTCACAAGAATGTGCGCTTTTTCACTCGTGCCCTAAGCTTCCCAAAGTAGACCTGGCTTTGCGGAACATTCCTCATGGTTTCATGTTCAATTGGCTGTGAAAGTCCGCAGTGTCTTACATGCCAGATAGAAAAAGAAAAAAAATGAGGTCATCTTCATTTCTATGTTTTAAATAATGTTTTGGATACCAGAGCTTCTCAGTCAATTTTGAAATTCATACATGAAGCGAGTACACATATACTCACGAAAAAACATCAACTGGGTTTAGTATAGCTTGTTAATTTGTGCGTTTTCTGCCTAATTTCTGAAATTTGTAAGGCTCCTCTGTTGTACAGATGATATCATAATATGACTGTCATGAGGCAGAACAGACTCTTTAGCGCTCGCATGTTCTACAAAAAGCACACATAGAAAACACACAGGCATACTGTGCCATTTCTCCTCTGAATATTCATCCATGTTTCCACATCATCTGCAGGTTTCCTAATCACAGTCACTTCCCCTTTAATCACAGAGACATAATTAGGTCCTAATAAACCATTTTGCCATCCTCTTGGAGCGCCTCTGTGTCACTCACACATCAAACCAAGAAATACTACATTAAGGGGCTGTCAACCTCAAAGGAAAGCTCCTCCAGCAGCAGTGATACAGATACTGCAGGCACACCCTCTTACACTAATTGAAATTATCGAAAGCTCCGCTTACATGTGACACTTGGCCATGTCTGAAACCATGGCCTGAAGTACAGCAGTCAAAAGCATGACGGTTGTGCCAACACTGAGGCTCTACGGCGTTCTCTGATGTCGGGTAATTGTTTAAACCTGAGTGGATATGGCACAGGGCCTCATGCTGCCTTTTCTGCCAAGAGAAGAAGAAAAAAATAGTTGCTAGCGCTTTTCTCCTCTATTTCGGCTTCTATTCTAATTCAGTCCAGCATGGACTTCAGGCAAAGCCTCAATGATTCCATGTTCATCTTGGAGAACCAGTGTTGGGGATGATGATCACTAACCACAGGTTGATAATGATGACTGTTTAATTAGAAGCCTTTCTTTGGCCTGGCCACAACCCAAACTCCTCCACCCTGCAGATGGTAACCAATACATTTAGCTTTGCTGAGGATGAGGAGGAACATTGTACCTCCCCAGTTTACCCTCAACCCCACCCCTAACCATGGACATAAAGCATTTCTCCTTCATACAAAGAAAAGCAGCAATAGAACTGCTGCATGTGCGTAGAGGGCAAGTCCAACAGTGTCCACTACAATCTATGGTCATTTGCATCTAATTTGCTATTAGTAATATGTTTGAGTAAATGTAGGTAGTCATTTTAAAATGTCTATCTTTTGTATTCCATCTTTTGGGGAAATTTGAATTTTTTTAATTAACATTAAACCTTTACAACGTTGCTGCAAAGAGTTTACCGTCAATGACTAATTTGTTTTTGCTACAATAGACCCTCCTTGAATCTAACGCATATTTATATTTCTCATGGCTATGCATAGTCAACTCAAAGCACTTGGTTAGACTTAGAGAAATGCTGCGGTCATGGTAAGTACATTTTGGTTAAGGTTAGGAAACTAAAACACATTCGTTCAGTTTGGCAGAAACATCTCGAGCATGGTAAATGTTCGAAAAGTAAACTGATGGGATGCAAAACCAAAGTCTCCAGCGTAGAAGTCCTGCGCCTGGCCTCCTCCCTGTGACTTTACACTGCGGTACAAGAACGGAACTCTGCGAACAGCGAGCTTTGACAGTGAACGTAAATTGTTATTGCAAATTAGCTGCATATGAACATAATTGTAGGAGGGAGGGTTTTGAGGTCATTTGTATATATTTGTATGCAGTCTGCAGGGTCATTAATTGTGGTCGTATAATGTGCCATCATTTTCTAAATCTAAACGTTTAAAAAAAAACTCATTCCACAATGTCATTCCACTCTCAGCAAAGTTTTTGTAGATTTTACAGACTGTCCTTTCAAGTGGAAAAAACAAGTAGTTTTTCTCAGACAGGACAACCCCTCCGCTCGTCCTCTGGTCCCCCTCAGTGGAGTCCTCCCCTACCTCCTGTCAATCATCCTCCCTCGGACAACCCTCCTTCTCAGAGGTCTCCACACCCGTACTGCCTGGCAGAAACAGCACTCTGTGTGCGGGTGTGTATATATTCTATGTGGGTGGGTGGCGTGTGCCAGAGTGGCTATCCCTTCAGATTGTCAAAGAGGCTCATGGGAAATTTACTGCATCGGCCAAACCACAGGCTTTCTCTATCATTTCAGCAGATTTCTCTTTTTTTAGTCCCATTCAAGAAAGTGATTATGACAGACGGTACTTTCTTTGGCTTTATTCTTTATGCTCCGGGTCAGGCTTCCCTCACTGTAGCTGAACTTTGCTTATAAATGTGAAGTTGCGCCAACCAAGGGTTTCTTAAGTGCAGTTCTAGACCCTGGACCCTCAAAGAACGAGCGGATGACTGTTAATTCAAATCTGGTTTAAGCTGAAAGTTCATATTTTCCAACATTAGAGTCTTACAAGGAGGCAGCGGGATGGATAAAGTTGTTCCAGCTCACCATGCACCAGCACTGATGAGAGTAGGAAAATGTGCCATTTGGAAACTAATGAAAGGGGGAAAAGTTTGACGCTGCATTGATGCTTCGGCTGCGTATATTTCCACCCAATAAGTACAATAAGTATTCTAAACTACCTTGAAAAAGCCACCGTGAATTTTACCACCGTGAATTATTCACTATGTGCGGGTCAGGAGAAAAATCTATTTCTTAGACCAAAGGAGACAGAGTTTGATCTACTTACACATCAGACGGGTCTGAGGCAACATGAACACCAACATCATTATTTGTGCAGTGTTTAGTCTCAGAGAGTCTAAGAAAATCTGCTCTCAACCCATCTTTTCACTAACAGGGTCCAAACACCCCCCTTCCTTTACTCAAAGAGAGAGAGAAAGAGAGAGAGATTGTGGTTGGGTCTGCTGAAGCCATTTTCTCATAATGCACATTAAGGGCAAAAGCCTTGTAACACATCCAAGTTAGTGTAAAAAGAAATTATGCAGAAAGGAAACAAAAGACCCAGGCAACAAAAGATATATGGTTATTCATCAAAACTTTAGCCACAAGATCCTTTCCATTTATTCCCCCACCCTCCGTTTTTGTCACTTTGATTTATTTTTGGCATCCTACATTAGCATTTTCCAGAGGAAAAACTGTTGGGAATCTGATTTTGGGCCCAATACGTCCTTTCTTTTCCATAACTTCCTCGCCTGTTTTAGATGTCACAGTAGCTGCTCCATGATGCAAGTGGTTGTTTCCATCCAAAGAGGGCTGACATACTATAGGGAGAGCTTGGGATTCAGCGGCAACAAAGACAAAGTACATTTTTGTTTTGAGGCCTGTCTTCAACAATGTAATATCAACAAGTTTAAGCTGAACTGAGCTGTTAATCAACATTCAGAAAATGGTGTATATACGCAAGATATTCAGTCTCAGACCCTTGTCAATCAAACTGGAGACGCAAAATATCTGGAGAAGCATTCTGCATCATGGATCACAGTGCCACAATATGGCAAAACAGCGCATCATGGCCATGTTACTTCAGCGCATGCAAATAGGACACCAGACTGTATCATGTGCTCAAATCACATCCCTCGAGAGTGTGCACACAGATACACACTGTACGAGCACACACACACACACACACACACACACACACACATATGCACACAGAAAGCAAGTTGCCAATCTGATCTAACAACATTCATTGTGTGCCAACAAAACAGCTCCTGACCACAGAGTAAAGAAGCCAGAGTGGCTGGCTTAGTCACAACTATGGAGCATATTTTACATCTCATGTCAGATCAAGCTGGCAGATACCAAGCCGGCTGTCAAGCTCCACGAACTGGATAATGTCTAATCGTTCAGCTTTTACAGACAGTGGAGACATGTGTTACATGGATACAAAAATAACTGCTGCCTTCAACAGGGTTATTCATAACCAATAGGAAATTCAAATACGGTATATGCTCAAGGCCATAATTGTGCTGCTTCTCCCTTATGAGTGAATGAGGTTTTTAAAGGCCTTCTTTCACATTATTTTACATAAATATTCTCAGTGTCACAGCTGCCCGTGTTGGTTCAAGTGATATTTTCACAGAGTCCTTTAACGCTTCCTCCGAGGAAGCGGCTTGCCCATGGGAGGACCTGATCCAAGCACAATGGGGGCGGGGGGGGGGGGGGGGCTCACAAGGAAAAAGGCTTGTTGTGACGCTTTTGTGTCAGAGCAGCGCAAACGTCCACATTACACTAATCTCTTTTCCCTTGTTCCCTCACAAGACTCAATCTCAGGTCTTCAGAGCTTCGCCAATTCTACAAGGACAGAAATCACTCGGGGCAAAAGATCACAGCTTCTTCCTCTCTTTTTTTTCAATAATCTCAGCATTCAGCAACAAGGTCACTCGCACAATCAATTATAGACAGTGTATCTATCCAAGAAAAGTTGATAGATTGATTTAAAAAAAGCATAATTTAGTTGTGACTTATTTGAGGTTAGTGTAACTGCAGTCAATGCAAGCTTTTACAGTAAAACAATAATAATGAATGCACGGCTCTCTGTAACTGTAGCTAGCAAATGGTTGCCAAAAAAAACAACTGGCTTTTGATTCTGTACCCAAATGATGTCTGCAAAAGGAACATGGACCAACATGAGTGTTGGTTTAAAATTCAGTTTCAACCACCTGCACTCTTTTCACTCAGCCTTGGTCCATATGCTCTGTGTGTGTGTTCCTACTCATACTTGTGTCCCCATGCCTGTGTGAGGGAGAGAGAAATGCGTGTGTGTGTGTGTGTGTGTGTGTGTGTGTGTGTGTGTGTGTACATGTGCATGTGCAGGGACAAAAATCCAACACATTTTAATTACTGCCCGGCTGCACTGTGTGTCTCTTTGATATGGAAATAAAGGCTACCATATTCACACAGCCACTGTACAAATCTTCATCTGATTCATAAAAAACTATGAGCCCGACTAATTCCTCCACCTGATTACAGTCCCAGACCTATGTCACAAACATGCGGCCACCAAGTCCTCGCCAATTAATTCTACATATTAATGTGTAATAAAAAAATAAATTAAAAATATATATCAACAGAGACTACTTAACATAGCCTAGACTGTTGCATTGGAAATCAAAGTTAATTATGCACAACTATGCTATAGACTAAAAGAAAATGTCCAATTATTTTGAGAAAAACATTTTTAGTAGGAGAGTGAATGATACAGATCAAAATGGGCCACTTAGGTTACTTGTGCAATTATGCAGTTCCTGTGAAGATACATATATTTAGATGTTTGTTTTTTTCATCCGTAACGCTTTAATGTCAGCAATACTGTTCACTTACAGCAGCCAGAGGGACACAGATCTAACAGAGACGTAAAATCTGTCCCTGCCCTTGTCGATGTTCAGTAACATCTTGCGCACAGGTGCTATTTGTTTCTATAAAAAATACCATCAAGTTTAATCTTTGACATAAAGAAACCTGAATGAAATATAAATGCTTGAGATTCTAGTCTCTCTGTCTCCTCTCCCTCAAAGCTTTTCATGTAAGATGTTGGCTTTGTAGAGGTGATGTCCCACTGTCACTAATTTCATCCTATTTCTCTTCTACCAGAAGTGACAATGGTGCAAACTGAGACAAGCCACAATTTCCTCCTATACAAGCAAGCACACATCCACTTTGTCCAAACAGAGCACTATGAACTACACTTTCTTTAAGCCACGTAGCGTCCGAACCCACCATCCAAAATCACAAATCTGCTCATGCATTCATTATACAGAATACTGCCTAATTACAGTGTCGCGTGAAGGAACATTAAGCATCACGACAGAAGTGACATGTTACTAACTTGTCAGAAACCTCTAGTTAAATTACAACAACAAAAAAGCTATGGCATGTTCCCATCAGTTTTGATCATTGTTGAAATATTCTACAGCAAATTAGATAACACTTAGAAAGACAGATGTCACAACATGTGCTGCCACATTTATTATCTCCTGCAGTCCTCCACCCTTCTGCTACCCCCCTCCTCTACCTTTACCAGGCCTGCTGTTGTTTACCTCCTCTCAACTTGTTTATCATCAGGTCTCGGTCGCCGCCGCTCCCTCCACTACCACGAAGAGAGGGAGACTAGTACCTGTGTACTGTGTACCCCAATCCCAGCAGCACCCTTTCTACAGAACGCAGTATATATGGAAAGACAACATGATGTGTAAGGTCTCAGTTATGCGGTCTAACAGACATCTGGTCCAGAGAGACAGAGCGGATTTTTGCATTTTGATGTTTCAAAACAAAACCAACAGTCGTGTTTATCCGTGTAAAGAGAGAAGACCTTCTCTTGCAAAATATCTGAGAGAGGGAAAGTATCAGTCATGTACGCACACATGCCAAGGCGTACATGGGCTCACTCTCACTCACACACACACACACACACACACTCGCTAAAAAACAATGACAGTTTTATAAAAAAAATATATATCTAGGTCCGGAGAGACTGGTGCATCCTCTTCAGAACTTTGCATTGAATAATCTTCAGTGTTACACATATTATTAATATTGTCTGCTCTCTCTGCAACTGACAACACGCCACTGTTATTTATGACCACATTTCTGAACTATGTCTGAGAAATCATCGTATAATGAGTTGGAATTGCTTGTAATTTTAAATAATTCTGTCTGGTAATGTAAAACAGTTGGAATGAAACCTACAGAAACCACCACTTTCATTTCACATCCCTGCAAGTTACAGTTGTAATAAAATTCCCAGCTGTAAACATCTGCTGTTAAATTACCAGATCCGCTTTCTTTGTAAATAGTGTCAAAAATAGCACAAAAGCTTAATCAATAATCAGTGTGCACATTTAAGGTGAGAAAAGACAAAATACTAAAGCAATATAATATGATGCACTGTTCTTTCTGAATCTCTTTCCCTCCCCTCTTTCTCCCCTGACTTTTCTTTGAGCCTACTAATTGCTGGCACATGAGCTTAGTTTAAACAAATCCTACCGTTAGATGATGAGGACAGTTGGAGTAGAGCTCAAGTCAGAACAAGTCAGTTTAGTTCGTGGCACTCAGTGTAAACAAATTTTAAGATGGGCTCATCCACAACGTTTCTCTTCCACTCAATACAGCAAATAATAAAGAAAGGCTCTCATCGCAATGAATGATGATGAAAAAAAAAAAGATTCACAGCAGCAACGTTGCTCTTGCAACACGGGAGACATTGGACTTGGACAGAGTGCAGGATGTGTTTAGACAAGTGAGCCAGGTGGCTTCTCCCTTCATGCCAAATGAAAGTCCTCAAAATCTTTGAACTTACTCAACGACAGCGAGTATATATCTTATGCTGACTTCAGGTTGGAAATGCTGCTTTTTCTCAGTCTTGCAAAAAGCTCAAGATCCACCCACAGATTAGTCCTTGAAAATACAGAGAATGTGCAAGGCCAGTCAGTATGAAATATGATGAATATGATATTTTTGCCTTGCAATTCTGTTAAGTATCACATACCAACAAATTACCAGTCTTTAGTTTGTGAATAAGGTTTAAATCAACGACTATTATTTCGAAATAAAAGCACATCGTTTCCAGGCAACATTGATTAAAAGAGCAGGAAATATGTGCCTAATATATAGTAACACTTCACATTTCTCGAATTATTAAAATGCACATTTAAGTCGTGTGTAACAACTGCAGATACATGTGGAAAGGAAGAAGGCGGTTAATGGCGATGCCGGTAGAGAAAATGAAGTGAGGTATCTTAAATAAAAGCAAGTGCGGTTGTGTGGTATCAAAGGGCTCCAACGCCGCTTTTCTCTTTGACTGAGCGACACGTTGAGCTGCACAAGCCGTCAGAGACCAACTCTTATGGAGACAGAGCCGAGTGTCCCTGTATAGCAATCAGGACAATGTGCTGAATGGACAGTCTAATTATAAATGTGCCATTTAGACTCGCATTTGGTCTCCAGAACCGCCTCACCTTATGAGGAAACGTGCCTTCAGAGCTACAGAAAGAGCAACTGTTCAAAGGGTAAAAACTTTACTGCGACACCGCGGAGAATGACCCGAGAACGTGTTTTTATTTGAGCGGTTTGCGGGGGGTCATTTTCATGAATTAGCCACAGGTGCGTTATTTGTGTGGTCATAAAACGCACGTGCTCAGTTTTTTTTAATAACTAGAAGAAAAGGCACCACAGCACATTTAAATTTTTTGAAAGTTTCCAGTGTTGTCATAACTGATTCTCTTGAGGTGAAAATGTGGTCAAAACTAACGCAGCGGCTGGAGAAGGCTCGTTTTTGCGCACCGGCAGTGTGTCTTAAAATGAGGGGCCATCTCCGCGCTGCCAATATCACGCTCCATCACTGCAATTTCACTTAGTCTCACATTAATGATGAATCTGGAAATTATTATTTATCAATTTGTGCAACATTAATATATGTCCTAATGGACATTATATATATATATATATATATATTATTATTATTATTATTATTATTATTATTATTATTATTATTATTATTATTTTAAAGTGATTTCCCAACGCAAGAAAATAGACAAGTCTAAGTTTATATTATGCTCTAAAATATCTAAACTAATATTTTTCCATTTAAAGGCCAGATGATTAATTTCAGGAATTGTCTTAAAGTTTAAATATGTCAGAATATAAGAAAAAAATAACCCTTGTTAAGTACATTTGCCCTTTTCCCAAGAAAAGCTTGTGCAGTCCAGCAGCGCAGGAGCTTCAGAGACTTAAAAGGAAAACTGTCTGTTCAAGTGCATCTTCTTTAAATGGACAAGCCTTGCGATTGTTAAATTTAATTTATGGCTTGTGCATTCTTTAAATGTCAATTACCCTGACCTCCCGAGAAAGTTAAGGAAGAAGAAATTCCCAGGCTACAAAGTGGACAGAAACTGGGTTTTAGACATAAAAAACACAGACAAAAATAAAATGAGCAACAATAAGAGCCCCGACATGTGTAACGGTATAATGAGAGACGAGCGGCAGCTTCAAATAAACTCGTCCACCTCGCAGGCAGAGAGGAAACCTACCGGGGCACACCGTCGTCAATGAATATAGTACCGCTTTGTGGACAGAAGAGAAACTGCCACCAGCAGAGGAAAGTTACGGGACATGTAAACACAAACACTACAGCACTGCCAACCTTTAAATATTGAACAGTTAAGAAAGAACCGCCTGTTGTTTAGTGAACATGTTATATCGGTGACACCGGTCCGGCTCGGTCTTAACACTCCGGTTTACACTGAGCAGCCTTGCCGCGTCCGCTCGCACGGCTTCACGCTGCTGAAATAAACAAAGAGGGAAGAATAAAAAAAAAAAAACGTGATTTCAAACCTTCAAATGTGGTTTTAGGTTGTCCCAGAGTTGAGTTTTGACGAAGTTCGGCGTTGAATTCAACGCGGATTCACCGGTTCTGGGGTGAAGCAGAGCTCCGGCATCGCGCCACTCTCGTCTCGCGTGTCACTCCGCTTGTTTTGGGGAACGCGGCGCATCAAACAATCGCAATACTGAAAGTTTGTCAGTCATCCACCCCGTTACAAAATGTGCGAACCCGTGTCAGCACAACACTTCAATAACTTTCTAAAAAAAGAATCTTGTAAACGCGAAACGCACGCACAGTGCAGGACCAGGTCACTGACAGCGCGCTCCACTTTTAGGAATCAGCGATAAAACACAAGGTGAAGATATCAGGACGACATAGAGCATGTGGAAAAGTAGAGCAAACGTGTTCTTTACCTTGATGACCTGAGCCGTGGAGAAGATGTGTATGCGTCCTTTCCCGTGCGTAAACACCACTAGACTAGGCTACACTTTGTAGAAAATGACCACTGAGCTATGTGTTGAGAGAAAACTTAAGTCTGCTCACTCGGGGCCATGTGAGGGGATCCCGTTCACTCTCTGTGAAGTTCAGCTGTCCAAAACTACAAGTACCTTTTGTTGTTCGTCTATCTGTTCTTTATCTCCCTCCCTCTCTCTCTCTCTCTCTCTCTCTCTCTCTCTCTCTCTCTCTCTCTCTCTCTGTGTGTGTGTGTGTGTGTGTGTGTGTGTGTGTGTGTGTGTGTGTGTGTGTGTGTGTGTGTGTGTGTGTGTCTCTGTGTCTCTCTGTGTCTCTCTGTCTCTCCCTCCCTCGCTCAGACAAGAGAAGACGATGGGTAGAGCTGCTGTCAATCTTGGCAATCAATGCGCGCAGCCATGTCGCAAGTATTCAAAGCATTTCCCGTCGTGCAACATAAGAAAGTGAGTGGCCAGGGCATTGATCTGAGGAAGGCAAAGAGGCAGGACTCCCCCCTCCTCCTCCCAGACAAGAGACGCGCGCGCGAGAGAGAGAAAGAGAGAGAGAGAGAGAGAGAGAGAGAGAGAGAGAGAGAGAGAGAGATTTGTGGCAAAATGAAAGTGGAGAACGGGAGGATGGTTGTAACGTGCCCGTAGTTTAGTCAGTTTAATAGGCTTACTTAAATGAACATTTCTTACAGGTGCAGCAACTGCAAAGTTAAGGATGCCTTTTTTCCTTTCTAGAGATGCTGCACTTTTTCTTTTAGTGGCACAGTCAAACTTTTTATTTCTTTTGTTGGAGGACAAATAATGCCCTGACCCTTCCAACTTCAGTGAAAATGTAAAAAAAAAAATACCGTTTATTTAGAGGAAAATAGGCTCAGCTGACATGAGTTAATGAGAGCATGTGAGTTCAGGGACTAGTTGAGAGTCGTGTGATACAACAGCATGCATTGTAAAAAAATAATCAGCACCTAAGATATACATACAATTGTTCTCTGTTATAACTTTTGTATGTTAAGATATTTTGATGTACACACTGCGCAGAGGTCTCCCAGCTTCTGAAATTAGCAAATGTTATGGACGTCTTGCTCCTATGCTTTTCTAGAATTTAAAATAAATATGTTTGAAAGATTATCCAATAAAAAGTACGTCCAACATTTACGTTCCTCTGTGTTAATGCTGCTTAGTTATCATTAGATAAACAAACTAATCCCATTCAAAAATGGATACAAAATAATAATAAAAAAATGCAATCCTCATGAAGGGGGCAGTTTTCAGAGGCATACAATTAAGATTAATAGATTTTAGAAATCAAATAATATTCGTGTGTAAAAACGAATATGTAATGTGTGTAATGGCACTAGTGAAACCGTTATTTTCCACCTCCCAATTTAACTTTATTTATGCATTTTATTTCTTACTTTTTTGTATAAAATCCCCAAAAAGGTTTTAACACATTAGATACAACTAAAATCGTAAATGCGTTGCATCAGTACGTTACTACTCAGTTAATGTTATGTTAGACTGATTACATTAATTTAAATAAACCCTGTGTTTGATCCGTTTGACGTCTGAAATTAAAGCAAAAGTCCAGCGGCTGACCCAGGATCACTCGCCGAAACAGACGCTTTTACAACGAGACACTTATCTGCACTGAATGAGCATGTGTTTGAAATTATCAGCTGAGTTTGGAGGAGGCCCAATAATGTCAAACACACCAAATAAAGTACGATAGGAACGTTTAGAAATCAGAGAATGGCCAGAATAGAAAGGCATGAGACAGAGACAGCTGACAGAAAAAGTTGTAATCTAGAAATCAGCAGCAGCATTTCATGACAAATAAGAAGAAGGAAAAAAAGCCCAATACACATTAGAACACTCACTATAACTCCGCTATTCAACATGTCTTACGTGTCATAACAGCAGAATATCAGGGATCACACAATATAAATAAGAAAGTTACTTACAAAGAGAGGAGACAGCAGGAGGAAATTCTGATTGTTAACTGCAGTCACATAGAGCTACAAGAGGGAGAAGCAGAGAAAGAGAGAGGGAGTGAGTGACAGAGAGAGAGAGAGAGAGAGAGAGAGAGAGAGAGAGAGAGAACGAGAGAAAGAATTGGCCACACAACTCATCCACAACACCGTATCAGCTCAGACTCCCGTGCGCCTCACTCACCCCCTCCTTTTTTTTTGTTCAAGGGGAAATAAAACGCACCACATCTCCATCAAGCAGCATCACACAATGTTCAATACGCCTGAATTAATTTTCCTTTTAGCTTTAAGTTTTAATTGTTGTCTTCTTTTTTTTTGCAGTGTGTGTGTGTGAGAATGTGTGTTAATTTCCCTGCTGAAATTTGCTTGATGGAAAAAGGAGAACGAGAGAAAAGAAAAGACAGAAATAACTTTTGCAGGCAAACCATAACGCGTGTCACCTATTTTACCACTCAACAACTCAACACACCTGAGCATGGTACATTATAAATGCTCTTGCAACAGTCTAACCTTTCTATTTTTCAAATCCATGCATGATGATTCACATGTGCTCTGTGTGGAGTGTCCTTGGGAGCGGACTTACCGCGACTGGAATGCGTGTTTTACGTGGCTTATACGCCACCTTTTGGCCACTATGGGAAACACAGGCAGAACTCCTCCCGCCTGCAAACATCAGATGACTGTATTAAAGACAAAACCAGAGAATTTGGATCACAACACTCAGCCTGTTACACAGGCTCATTGCAAAGAGTGCATCTTAACAGTGAAATCATGTCCTTTAAATACTTGAGCTATCTACTTTGGGACTGCATTGCTGCTTTAAAAATTATATTATTTATCCTTAAAAAAAAATGTTGCAAAAAAGACATGACTCATTGTATTTGCCTATTGTGGGTTTTACCACCAGGCTAACGTTAAAACATGATTACTTGTGGGTGCAGCTGAGCAGGTGCCAGCGGGTGCCATCTAGTTCTCAAAACACAAGTTTAGACAACTATTTCTAAAGAGGTGACTGTAAGGGCTTCCTCTTTATAGCTCAGATGTAGAGTGCATGACGCCTGCATGCAGAGCTAAAGACAGTGCAACTTGTTGGGGGGTAAGGCAGAAGCATTTGCATACCCTGTGAGTCTTTGATGCATCTTGAAATTCAAGTCTAGCCCATAAATATTTGAAAGGGAGAGTGCATAAAAATCAACATTTTTGTTACATTAAATTAACATGTGTTCTTCTCCTGTTCTGCATGGTTAATTAGAGAACACCATTCAGTCAGTGAGGGAGGATGGAGTGGGAGGAGGGGGGCTGCTTTGATTACAGTGCAGCCCGAGCAGGTTTCAAAGGTGTGCAGCTGATTCATGCTCAGAAAAATTATAAATTTTATCAACATAATAGAGTTATAACACATTCAATACATAAGATCTAAATTATTAATATAATGAGAGTTATAAGCAGAATAATTATACAAAATTTTACAACTAATAATAATAACAGCAGAGGGTATAATAGAATAGTCAACTAACTGGGCGGCTGTAGCTCAGGGGGATGAGTGGTCGTCCCGCAACCACAAGGTAGCCGGTTCGATCCCCAGTCCCCCCATAGCTCACATGTCAAAGTGTCCCTGAGCAAGACACTGAACCCTAAATTGACACTGAACCCTAAATTGCTCCCTGGGCGCCTCACAGGGCTGCCCACTGCTTCTTAAGACATTAAGGATGGGTTAAATGCAGAGGACACATTTCATGTATGTACTATGACGAATAAAAAGGATTTCTATTTCTATTATAAACAGATAATATATGTTCAACATTGTTGTAGTTAAATACTGAATCATCACGTCTTCAGTAGTTTTAAATACATTTATAAACAGTTGTAAAGCTACTGATCATTAGAATATACAATGCACTGTAAAATTGTTCGGGCCCAGTGTATAAATATCTTAAAATTGCTATTTATTAGCCTGTATAATGTTTAACTCTAACTCTATGACATGAAAGATTGGCATATGTGCAGAATCCCATAAACATATGTATTATTAAACCAGGCATATCTTTAATTCATTTATTCATATATGTTTAATCAGCATGTGTAACTATGTGTCCTGACTTAAATAAATGTCCTGATGAGCAGACACACCTTTGTTTTTCACTTGTTTTATGTTATCAACATGTTTACAAGCATTTTGTTATTGGCAAGTGACAGAATAGCAGACCTCAGCTCAAGAGGCGATGAGGTTTCCGGGGAAAAGAACATTTCGGCAGCTCTGCTCATTAATGACAGCAAGCACAATATGTGAGTTGCAGACGTCCATGTTTCCAACGTGTTGTTTCTGAATATAAAAAAATATATAAAAAAATAGGGGCAGCTGTAGCTCAAGGGGATGAGTGGTACACAGCTCAAGGGGCTGAGTGGTCGTCCTGCAACCACAAGGTGGTTCGATCCCCAGCTTGCACGTCAAAGTGTCCCTGAGCAAGACACTGAACTCCAATTAGCTCCCCGGGTGCCTCACCATGGCAGCCCACTGTTCCATAAAATACCAAGGATGGGTCAAATGCAGAGAAGAATTTCCCCAAGGGGATTAATAAAGGATACTTTTGTATTTCTTTCTAAAGGCTATATGTTGAACTTGCTTTGTAAACACTCACCCAGCTCTTGTTTAAGCCTCAGGTTCTCTATAAGGTTCTCTATAAAAAGTGTAAATGTGTAACGTACCGTGAGGAGATCCTCAATGACTAGAAATGACACAACAAAAACTTCTGAATATCCTGAACTGCCATCAGTGAGACAGCTCTTGCCAATGGTCACAACCGCTGACACAAACCAACACAACTTAGTCATTATTGAATGCCAAATATATGCAATTAACTCTCACACTATTTGCATACATGCATATCGCCTCTCTCCCAATTGGACTTGCAAAGTGGGACGCTCTGTTCTCATTAGTTGACCCAAATCTCTTACTTGTAACTCTGGATTTCATCAAAGTTTAGTCAGGATCTAATATTTCCTTTCAAGTTAACAGAGAACCACTGATTAATCATGTTGAAATAAGGAGTGCAACATGCCAATTCTAATTATATACTTATCAGGGACACCATCATACAGCCTGTGCCAGCAGTACTACAAATATCAACTCTGTAGTACTCATGAATATACACTCTAATCCAATTATTTATGGTACTGTATATGTGATGTAGTTCTAAATACATTACCTGCTCTGTGTTTTTTAAGGCCCAATCAAGAATCTGGTCCTCTTCTTCATTTTGGTTCTGCAGCTACAACCTTTGTATTTCATCAAAACGCATCTCAAGTTATGGTCTAATCTGACTGTTTTTACTGATATGTCTAAAAAAAATAGACTGAAGCATCACCGTGATGGTGCACTGTAGATCCATAGATGCATGCGTAGCCTTTCGTTTGAGTCGATGAACATAGTACATTTCACTTAGATGTGTGTGTGTGTGTGTGTGTGTGTGTGTGTGTGTGTGTGTGTGTGTGTGTGTGTGTGTGTGTGTGTGTGTGTGTGTGCACAAAGCTGCTAGATTAAAGAGGAGGCCCTGGGGCATTTGGTTCATTTACAAAGCAATTGCTTTTATGTACAAAAAGCCCAATTCACTGTAGGTATTGTAAAAGCCTTCCGTTTAAGGGACATGAGATTAATTCATTGTTTAATGTAACACAGCACTTTCTCAACACACACTTAATCATTTATGTTGAAGGAATTGTGTTCTCTTACTGTTTCATATTAAGCAGGCAAACGTGTTATTCAATATTTAATATTTTTACATTTGTATCATCTCCCGAATGATGTAAAACCTTTGAAATCAAAGATTACACAAAGGCATTGTTTTACTTACTGCAAATGGTTTGGTAAATGTGGTGCAGCATAACTGAACTGTAATTCAGCCTTCTCTTTATTCTTTTTATAGCATGCACGCACGTTCGAAAGAATATTCAGTGATTCCTAACTCTTCAATTATTCAACAAATCACCATTCCATTTCTTACATATTAAAAAATGTACCGTGTGTGGAGTTTGAAAATGATAAAACAGCATAAAATACTATTTTGAAATCAAAGCACCTATTGCATCGGCTTCCTTGGTTTTGTATTTGTACAATTGCACTACAATCTGGATCCCCACAGTGTCCAAAGGAGGAGCCGGCTGTGTTTCCACTGTAATGTAATCCTCAGACATTCACGGCAAGTAACAATAATATTTATGTGATGGAAATATGTATCACAGGGAATCATTGCAGGATTTCTCCTTTCTCTTCACCTATCGAGGGAAACGTGTGAATATGTAACACACGGCAGTGTGCAGTGCGGTGAACAATATAGACCTGCGTACAAAGTCAGACTCCTCAGCAGGGTCTCAATAGACTCTTCCTTTCAACATAGAAAAGGAAACCTGACAAATAAAGTAACAAAAGTCAAAGCTTTAACTGCCACTTAACTTGAGACATTGACATGGCACTGTTACTTTAGTGATGTAAAATGAGACATTTTCTTACTGCTGCTTATTTACTATCTTTTATTCACTTCTATGAACACTACTCTGTACCAACATCCCTGTCAGGAAACTGAGCAGAAGGTGTCTTAGTCTTTCTGCATCTGTGAATCCAGTAAGTATTTAGTTACAGATTAATGCGTGAGGCCTTGATTGCCTTAAACAGAGCAGGACCCAATTAGCATAACAGGCCCTCTTTCATTCTCTTTGAAGTCCAGAGCATAGAATAACAAATGTATATGAACCACCAGCCAAACGTCAATACATGGAAATGCCACAATCCTCAGTGGAGGGTCTTGGGTGAAATTTTTGCAGGAGGAGGGAAAAACATCCCATTTTATTGCAAAATAAGCAGAACAGAGGATGTGATGGGTCTCCGAGCCACCAGGGCCAGCAGGCGCTGTGGGGCCCCGATCCTGGAGGAGAGATGGAGGCAGGGAGGATACTGCTGCCGAGGGAGGTGCAGCCTCCTCTCTCAGGTGTTTTCAAAGCGCACTACGATGCAGACGAGTGAAAGTAATTACTCTCCAATTAAAGATAAAGATGTCACTTGGGAGGCAGCCGCATCACAACGGCTCACAATCAGACAAGCAAAAGAAGGCGTGGGCGCTGTATCCATTTAAAGTGTGCGTATCACATCCTATCAGCGTATGTTCCGAAGGGATTCATGATAAATGTAACATGATAAATATTTGTGTTGAATACCGCAGAATTTGGTAATAACCGCACCGTCGCACATTCTGTTGAAAAACATTTCCTCTATATTCTTTTCTTTTTGAATCAGAAGGTCAATACATGTATTTCTCAGAGGTTTCTTTTACAATTGCAATGGAGACATAGTTCATGATTTAAAGATATGAATTCTGTACTTCAGAATCCAGAGTTATTAGTATCCACCTTCTTGGTTGAAAATACACCGAATTAAAAATGCCCTTTTGAGATGGAAAAACCTTTGAACTTAAGAAACATTTCAAGAAGCCTTTTTTTTGTATTGAAGGTTCACTCCTTTGAGCATGCCATAGTTTGGTTCCCTTTTCAAATAATAGAATGAAGTTTAATAGGTCAAGGCAATCAATGTGGAAGTTCAAAGAGAATCTTGGAGCTATGATGAGTGCACATTTTGTACTTTTCCTTTGTACATGATTAGAATAAAGATACGGTCGATAAACGCATCAGAGAAATATAAGAAGGAACAAAGGTTATTTTAGGTTAAAAGTTAATCATCTAAGTAAAAGCTGCCTTTCTTGAATTAATTTCTCAAACATGTCAATTACAAAGTAGTGTAAACTGTCATTAACAGAAGGTCATATATTATAGAATTTCCTTTTAAACATCATATCATTATATTATTGGGACTGATGTGATATTGTCATTGGAAAGATCAGAATTTGCCACTCATTCAAATAAATAATTAAAAATATATAATAAAAAAAAACATATGCAATGACAATTATATTGTGTTAATATCTTTAATATTCACCTTTTAATATTTTTCATATAAATTTCCATTGTGCAACCTTCCCCAGTCACACAGAAAATATGTTAAAGGTTATTTTCATCCTGATGTAAGCAAAAATAAAATTCATTTTGGCAAGCTAAAAGGGGACTGGCAGTGCTACAGGTACATACTTATGATATTTCAAGTGGTTCGGTGTAAGAATATTATCTGAGTTTTGAAAAAAATACTACCATCATGACACATTTAGTACCTCTTGTTCTCAACATTATGTACCTGACAAAAACAAAAACAAGTTCCCAGTTGTGATCACACTGCAAGTAATAGCCATTCAGTGATATCTTGAAAACATGATACAGTGTACAATTCAAAGTGCAATAACATGTAGAAAATATTATTATGAGATTAACATTTGTTAGAAGTTTCCATAGATAATTAGCACAGCAGCTTCCATTGCAAAGTCTTCCATTTTCTTGTTGCTTTCAGTAACTGGAAACACTTTAACGAGTCAATGCTGCGTGAGCCTCAGCAAGTATGTTAAATGTTTAGTACAGTTCTTGTACTGCTGTATGGACAAAATTTGGACGAAAATGTCCAAAAATCCTTTTCTTGCAGAATGCAATAGTTTGTTGTCCTTGTGGAATTAGCACCTTAGTGTCCAAAAATTGCTTGAGCTGTGAAGTGATAAAAGAGAAGACAACGTAAGTACAAGAAGAGAAAATATCAGAAAATACACGATAGCAGAATCTATCAAAATGAATGGAGTCACAAATAAAGGAACGCCTTTAAAGATATTGTTGCCGTCCATGTACCACAATTAGTCAAATACTTTTTCCTTGTAATATAGTATAGAAGCAAACATTAGATTCTCCTACCAACCACAATAAACTGAAGCCAAATTACTAAAAGGCAGAGTGAAGAACAATAATTTGTAAATATTATTAAAAAAATAGCTGCCACACAGATTAGAAAGCCAAAGAGTAGTAAACAACACGTTCTACATTACGTACTGATGCATTCATTGTGCACACAGAAAGATCCTCTCTAATACTCTTCCTCTGTAAATTCTCTGTTAAAACAACAAGGTTTTACAATAAACCTATGTAAATGTATCTGGTTGGTGAACAGATATGCAGACACACTACAATTGTTAACAATTGTAACAGTAACTTGATAGTCACCTATTCCTTTTATTAAAATAAATCCAAATAGTGGATCCTTTAAAAATCATTCTGATGGACACTAAACTGTGGCAGACACACTTTTATAAAGCAACTACACGTCACAGCCCACCTCCTCACAGCACACCTGAACATGGGATGAAAGAACGAAAGTAAAAAGGTTCAGAAAAATCAAACACAGTACAACAACACACGGTAAAGCATGCAGTCACGCAATTTCTCAAGGAATGAAGCTTCAAGTCATGCCTGGCTGACAACGAGTCATTTCAGGCTTTCACTTTTCTGACATGAACGCTGCTTGATAGTAAAGGGTCAAAGGTCAAATGCAGCTAGATAACTTCATACATATTATATACTTCAGAAACTAAATTTAGTAATCAAGTATTTGTCGTGATTGGCTGGTGGATGGAAGTGTTTTAATTAGGCAGTAAAATGACACAGCCCCCCTTTCTGCGTTAACAGTAACAACGATGATATCTGCTGTTTTTTTTTACTTATCGCTGCCAGACTACAGATGGGGAGCTAATTGGTGCTGTGAATGCAGCTGTGCCGACTACTGAACTGTCAAGGTGCTAAATCAAAAGGTGTCTCTTTTGTTAATTATACACAATGCTACAAACAGTCATGTTCCTTTGAGCCCTTTCTTTCCTCAACCATCCATAAATATTTTGGCAGTGGTACAAAAAGAAAAGAAAAAAGAAAAACAATTTACACACAATTATCACAGTGGGATGAGCAGACTGCCTGCAGATGTTTGTTTTGATTATAATGGGGGCAGAGGCAGGGCTTCCCTAACCTAGACAAGATGTGTTTCCAACAATCACAACAGAGCAGTGAGCATGCAGTGAGGTGCAAAGCACACAGGAGCCCCGCGTTAGAAAGAATTAGTGAGGCCTCGAAAACATTAGCACCGTAACGCATGCAGTTATGGCCTTACTTTATTTCTGGGATTAGACAAACGTGTAGTGAATTCCGTTGCTTAGAGGAGAGGGAGGTGCCAGAGAAACAGGAGAAACAGGAGGAAGAGGAGGAGGAAGAGGAGGAAGAGGAGGAGGCGGAAGAGGGGGTGGGGGAGGAGGAGTGGGGATGTTAGCCTGTGGTGGAACTACGGAGCAGAGAACAGAAGGAAAACAGAGAGAGAGAGAGAAAACAACATTGGTTTGTTAGTCAAGTCCCAGTTGTGGGAAAGTTTTAAGGCACAATGAAAGCTGGAACAATGTTGTTGTTTTCGGAAAGGACACAACTTTCTGTCTTCTGCTTACTGATGACACTGAGGGTTTATTAACTTTTTCTTTTGCTGAAATAACCAACGGGAATATTCCACATTATATGTTTTTTGTTGTCCAATAAATAAATACCTGACAAATCAAGGTACTCCATCACACTCATGCTTTAAATCCAATATTGCCATGAAGCCGTCCTGCTTAATGATCTGCAGCATTGTCCACCATGGCACGATACAACTGGATACATCAAAGGGATAACTATCACGGCATTAACAAAGGGCTAGTCGATTCATTGATTAGTCGATAGTCAGAAAATCCATCAGCAACTATTTGGATTGGTTGATAATTTCAGTCAAAGATTAAGCAAAAACTCCAAACACCAGTGTTAAGTTTGTCTGCTTTCTCTGTCCTATATACAGTATATCCGTGTAAACATGTTTTACTCTCTTACTCTGGTATGTAAAAACACATCCACAAGTGTACATACAGTACAAACACCAACATCTCAGCTGTCAAACTTATGGGCTTTTGTTTTTTACTGATTTTAGGAGTGGGCTGATAAAATAGTTATTGAATCAGCGTGATTTTAGGTAACGTGTTTTTCCTTAAGAATCATAACAGATAATGATTTTAAGGCATTTGATCAGGAAAACGTCATTAGGATAGTACATTTTGGTAATATAAGATATGCTTAATTTTTTCAGCATTTGAACATTTCATCCGCTTAAAAGACAAGAAAGCAATGAATAGTTGAAAAGGCACTCCACGGGGAGGTTTATTTTGTAGATATTTTTTCCAGCACTAAATTAGAGATTCCTTTCAATATCCCTGACAAGTAATCAGGGCGGCTGTAGCTCAGGGGGATGAGTGGTCGTCCCGCAACCACAAGGTAGCCGGCTTGATCCCCAGTCCCCCCATAGCTCACATGTCAAAGTGTCCCTGAGCCCTGAATTGCTCCCCGGGCGCCTCACAGGGCTGCACACTGCCCCTTAAGATATTAAGGATGGGTTAAATGCAGAGGACACATTTCATATATGTATGTACTATGATGAATAAAAAGGATTTTGATTTCTATTTTTTTAATCACAGAAATACCCAAAAATATTGAACAATTTTGAATCTGAAATTTAACAATCAAACACACCTTTTTAATAGTGCTGCATATTGCTGCTTTTATGCTGGCATTATTGAAGTCTCTTATGCATAATACTGTGGAAAATATCTGCTTTTAATTCAGGGGATTTGAAAGTGCAGCAGCATATCTTACTCTAACACCAAAGGAAGAGGAATTCATTGATTCAGTCTCTGCTGACAAGATGCCACCAGTTATACTCCCTGACATTTCTCTATGCTGGAAATAATGTTATAATTGTTGACTTTGCCTCACTGTGCATATTAAGCTTCCACACACGCTGACAGCTTGAGTGTTACTGTGTGTGACAGATATATGTGTGCATATGTGTGCGTGTGCGTGTGTGTGTGTGTGCATACGTGTGTGTGTGTGCATAAGTGTGAGTGAGGCAGACAGGCTGACAATCTGCTGCAGCTACAGTGAAAATGAACTTGCCTGTCTGCTGTAGAGTATGAAAGAGATGAAAAGTGAGCGTAGTGTCTTTTATGCAGGTAGAAAGCTACGTTCAAAGCAGCAGCAACGATATGCAGAGGGAGAGTCGAGTTTGACTGGGTCATTGATCAGCACACAAAATGGCCTCATCAAGCGATTCCTCCCCTGTCTGAAATATTCTACATGGATTGCAATTAGAGACTATCGGTGCTCCTAAGAAGGAATAATGTTCAGTTATTAGGAAATGAACAGCCTTATTGCTTGACTCTGCACCTTACGCCCTTCTCATCTCCACTCCATCAATCCAGTATTCTTGAAAGGCTTCTTCCCCCTCTTTATCCCTTCTTCAACCTAAAGATGTCAGTTTGATGCAGGGAGAAATTTTACTGAAACTGTCAGCACTGGTGAGCTTATTATTTCTCTAAGTGTTTCTGTGGAATAATGATTTTTACATTCTTTACAAAGCAAAGATGTATAACCTACAACGACCTTCAGGCTCAAATGAACAGAAAATAATTTCAAATTGTCAAATGACCAACCTGTGACTAGTTTGCTCTTGAGCGAAGCTTCCGAGGCGAGAGCATAGGACATGGTGATGATCCTCTCCTGCTCCTGCAGGGCTGAGTCGAGTGCCACAAGCCCAACCTCTGGCTTGTCCACAGTCACTGTGGGTGCTAGGTTCTGCACACTGTCCCGTGCACAAAGACATAAAAGACAAAATTGACAAAGCGCAATGCATTGGTAATAATGTGGAAATGCAGTGACTGCTGTGAGGGTGTTCTCTTGCCACGTGCACAGCTGCTAGGATGTCAAAGAGAAGCCTGAGCTACAGCCCAGTGCCTCTGAAGGTGGTGGGACTGTAGCACCTTGCTTAAGGAAACATCAGTAGGGTAAATGATTGCCAATAAAGGGCTTGAACTTGAGTATTTTGGTGTAACTGGTTGTTTGGCTCGGCCTTCCTGAAATTCCAGAATCAGCTGTTTGTCAGCAACAATTGAATGCAACGTCAGTATTTTGTATTTACCTGGACTTTGACAAGATGCTCTTGATGCGCTCCACCTTACGATGACGATCCTCCACCTCCTGTGGACTGAGAGGCTCCTCAGGCTCTGAATCCACATAGCGCTCCGGGATCAATACTTTCGGAGGCTTGGAGAGCTACACAAAACAGACATGCACTGTGTTCCAAATCACACACTTTCTCATTTTTACTTGTAGTACATACTGCTGCTGCCCTTACAAAATGCATACTGTTGCATTCAGTATGCATTCAATTGGGACACACTATTTCATCCTAAAATTGCACCTTGAACTTTGACCCTCTTACTGCAAGATGCGACAGGATGTGTAAGGACATCCTGGTATTTATGGCACACTGCATTTTACATGCTCTGTTTTAGGTCATAGTAAGTTATTGGAACACAGACATAGTGTGTGTTAAGGTCTGAGCTGCTTCATCAACATCCTTGAACCACGAGACTGACGAACAGTTTCTACCCGCAGGCCATCAGGCTGGTGAACATTGGACATTGTAGCAATGCATAGTGCACTTTATACACTAATACTATTATCATATTTTTATTTATTTATGATTATTATTATTATATTAATTATTATTATAGTTACTATTTATATTATATATTTATAAATATATATATAATATATATATATATATATATATATATATATATATATGTATATATATATATATATATATATTATTATTATATTATAATTAATTTTTTTGAAGTTTATTCTAATTCTGTGTGTTAGGAGGACCCAGCACAATAAGCATTTCATTGTTTAAAATAACTGTTATCTGTGCATATGACAGTAAAAACATCTTGAATCTTGAATCTCTTGCGATAGCATCCCAAAAATAATCTATCCACTTGCACAGATGAAGGATATGCAGACGGATTTAAAAGAGTTAAACGAGCTTCAATAAACTAACCCTACTAACTAGGAGTGAAACTGTTAAACTGTGAAGAATATTTAATCCAAGAATGAGGACCAGAGAGTAACTGCACATGGCAGCTGATAGGTCCGGGCTGTAAGCTCTTCATTGCAACAGTATTTTATTCAACGGATCATTATTTCTAAGTTAGTTTTAATAATGTGAGATGTCTGTCAGTTTTCTTCCAACTCATTTGTCTGCCTCACAGAACAAGCACCAGGCAGTTTGTTTTCACACCATCGACCAAAATGGGGTGATGATGATGATGATGATGATGATGATGATGATGATGATGGTACCACGGTCTTTGCAAGAACAAAACAAGCAATCCTTTAATGTCCAACAGAAAATGTTTCTGAAATGTGTTCAATGCGTGGTCAGCCAAAGTCTTTTACCCAAACACGACATGCCTTGGGATATAACCAGTTCAGGCTGAGAGTCGATGTATACCATGCAGCACGACATAATAAATGCAATACGTTGACTAAAAAGAGCAATCTTAGTGTTTTGGGGCGTGTTACTTGTTTGACTGTGGTTACACACACTCCAGCCCTTTGGTTGTCCATGGTTGAGCTTTATGTGATTTCTTCTACTGTACATTCATTACATTTATGTTATTGACAACAAACTCCTGTATTTCTCCGCAGATACAAAGATAGCTTACCTCTTTGTTAAGGTCCAGGTCATAGTCTAGTGGTTCCAGGTCGACCTCATGGGCGGGAGATGCCGTGGCGGTGGAGCGCAGGGTCAGCCATTCGTCAGAGCGGGAGCGCGGCCTCTCTTTGTGCTCGGGAGGTGTTTCCTGCCCCTGAACGCTCCTAACGCCCTGCGCTTCCTCCCCTTGAACAGCCCTCTCCAGCAACTGCAGGTCAAACTCCTGCTCTCTCTTCCACTGGACAACACATACAGATAAAAAATAGACTGTGAAACACATTACAGGATGCTGCCATCGGCAAATCATCAAGTACATTTGAAAATGACTTGTTTCATTTACCTTTACACATAAATGCATCTAACAAGTTCTGTACAACACACTGGTTATCACTGGTATGCTATTGTGATTCTAAAGGTTGCAGAGAGAGAAAGAGAGAGAGAGAGAGAGGGAGAGAGAGAGAGTGTGTAAATGTGAAAAAAAGAAGAGGGATCATGCATTGATTTGAGTGCTTAAGCTCTCAAATCACAACATGCATGTAAAATCTCTACAACAGTGATAAAGAAGACAACACGATGCCATTGACACATACAGGAAAGATCACTTCACTCATACTGATGACAGTTTCACCAAACATGACCATATTGCATGTATTCAAAGAAAAAAATATAACAAATAAAAAACATGGCAATATGAGTCCATTAGAAAATAATATTTATTTATTTGCAAACATTCACATTTTAAAAAGGAAGCATTATTATCACCACTAACGATTACATTTACTTCTGTATTAATATCAGATAAAGACTCAAACAATGAAATCACTTAACCTACGTTTTGATATGAAATGGATATAATACACATTAGTATTGCCTAAATAAAAGGCTTCCTCTCAAATAGACTGGGGAGTGGTTCATGGACAACAATAGGCTTGGTCCATAAATGCTCAGAACATCATAATCTTCATTTAAGTCAAACAAAAAATCAAAAATGCCATGAATAGATTGAGATGAATTGGCTTAAAAAGGCATTTCTCAGTGAATGTCAATGATTTGGTCAGTAGAAAATAAGTAGGCCCTTTCTTTCTCTCTCTCTCTCTCTCTCTCTCTCTCTCTCTCTCTCTCTCTCTCTCTCTCTCTCTCTCTCTCACACACACATACACACACACACACACACAAACACACACACACACATATATATATATATATAAATGGACTGCTTAGAGACAGCAACAGCATTGAAGAACAGCAGGCATTGATATCTAAATGAAGAGAGAAAGGAGTCTAGCAGCGGTTCGGGCTTTCGGAATAGCCAGAGTCAGAGAGAAAGCAACCATAGTGAAGAGATTGAAAGATCAGTAAGGAGAGGTGAAACTGAATGTATAAAGCAATGTTAGGGTCTATGACGAGTAATTATGGAAAAATACCTATGAATGTAAACGGTTGATGTTATTGAAGGCCCATGTCTGTGGTAATTAGTGTGTTATGTGTTTGATAGACAATATATATTATTTGTAAAGCTTTTGAGGAATAATACTTGTCCCTATTCATTGTAAAAGTTAATTGTTTCCACTTCATAATGAACACTGGTACACATTTCTTTAGCTACAGTCAATTGTTAAAGGGACAGTTCACCCCAAAAATCCAAAATACATATTTTCCTCTAACTTGTAGTTAGAGGATGTATCAATATAGATTTGTTTGGTTTGAGTTGCTTAGTCTTGGAGTTTCATGAGACTTGTGCTGTTCAAAGAAAGAAATACAAAATACAAAACAGCAATGTTCCTTTCCAGAAATCACTAGCTAATTACTCAAGATAATCAAAAGCTACACTACTGGATTATCTCTGCACCTGATAGCTCCAAAACTAGGCAACTCAAACCAAAACGATCTATATCAATAAATAGCACTGAAGGTGCTAAAAGAAAAAGAAGAAAAAAGGATTTTGGGGTGAACTGTCCTTTTAAGTGTAAAGCAGAAACTGTTATCCACTAATCCGTATAGGCCTTTTTTATAGAAGACATTTTAACATCGAGGACAGTAGGAAAAGCACAGATGTAAATAATGAAAGTAATATTATTGGCCGCATTCCATTTAGCAGCATCAGTATCCGGCATGTTGGCTCACTGCCCCACGGTCATGGCTTACTGGGACACCGGAACCAAACAGAGCCATGGTTGATGTTATTAGTAACTTTGCTTTTCCTACTATAAGTCCAAGTGTCTGCAGTGAAAAAGGCGTCTTAAAGTTTGACAACAACATGCATGATTGAGCACAGTTAGAGCCACACAGTGAATTGCCATACAGCGCTATTTTAATGTACAACTTTGTAATGTCCGGAACTAAGAAAAGACAGACTACACTAAGTAAAGGCACTCGTTACTACTGTAGATCGCCACTCTCGGTTTGGTTGTCGTCATGCATGAGAGAGTGACGTGTGATACTGCTCTAGTAACATACTGATCCCAAGTCGGCTGAAAGTGGGCGCGAGGAAGAGGTGCGTGGCGATGAAGAGCCGTGGCGATCTCCGTGGCTCAGGGTGCGTTTGCGCTGGCGGACGACGGCCTTCTGGTGCCTCTTCATCCTCTCCAGCTGCTCATCAGCACTCATCTTCCCCCTCTGCTGCTGCACCGGGTCCCCAGAGTACAGACGCTCCAAGGCACTTTTTGGTCTCTCCTGAGAGGAGTGGGAGCAAAGAGAGTTGAAAACATAAGCAGAAGGTGCAGCAGAAGGCAAAGAAGTGGAAGAAGAAAAAATACAAACCTAACATGAAGGTAAAAGCTAATGTTAATAAGGAATGAGAAAGGAACACGGTAGAAAATTCAGTTTTCAGCACTGAAACAATTCTGAGGTTGTAATGGGAGCAGCATACACAGAGAATCAGATACGCAGTTAGATAAAAAAAAAAAAAAAAAGTGTCCAGTCCCACAAGTGCATATTTTTCTTCTCCAGAATAATGCCTATTCATAGAGAATTGTAACATTTGATTTTAAAATACTGGAAAATATGACTATCGAGATCTGAATCTGAAGATCATGTTGTTGTAAACATTCTCACAATACTTTTGAACAGATTTATTTTTATTTTTTATTTTGCTGTTAAATTAAATCATCTGGGATTTAAAACACATCATTAACTCAAATTATACCATTCAGCAAGCTTATCTCCGTTTGCTACAATTCATCACTATTTACAAATAAATGATTACTTTTTATTCAAATCATAGTTTTCTTTCAAGCCTCCAGCGCAGAAATAAAAACATGATCCCTCACTGATTCCCACCGGTGGACATTTCCAGCTGGGTTTGATGGAGGACTTGGGCGAGCCAGAAGTATTTGTGTGAGCTCCAAATATCAAAACATTTAACTCTCAATTAATTCAGTCTTGAATTTCATAGATATCATCTGGAATTGGAGTTATTACTGCATGTGTGCTGTCGCTCCACTGCTTTGGGTACTCACTTTTGATTCACTCTATACGAGTGAATCGGGAGATACTCTTTGGCAGCACACATGAACAGAACCTACAAGTTCTGCTTCAGCAACAAGATGTCAACCATGACACCCAACGACTGACTTAAGAGGCCCCTAAAGGCCGGACATGAAGACAGAAGCCCACCAAAACAAGCTGGAGGAGATCAACCAATCTCATATTATCCATTCATTATTAAATTCAACAAAGTTCTTTCTGAGCCTCACCTTCATGCCGGCAGCTGAGGCTGCTCTTCGGAGGGTCACATACGAGGAGATGCTCGAGGACTGATTGAGCCGAAGCGAAGAGCCCGCCACTCCTGAGGGAAAGCCAGCAAACGTGAAAACACTGTTCTCAACTTGGCAACGAAGCCAAAAGCTAGGTTCAATTTAGTACCAAAATAAATATGCTACAGCTAAATCAATCTGTTCTACTGTACCTCTGCTGGGTAATGTCTGGTAACCATCATGTCCAGACGTTACGACACTAATGTGGCTGGAGCCATCTCCAGCTCCCATGAGCTCTGGATCGCTCAGGAAAGGCCGGAGCTCCAGCTGAGATCCAACGACAAAGATGAGAAACAGATGAGAAAGTGAAACGTAGACATTCAAGCAGCACAAATACACACATAATCTATGTACCTTACTGTCTCCATTAGTGTACTGGCCAATCTCTCTGTCCCTTTTGCGTTCATCTGACTGTCGTTTGAGGCCACGTACAGAAGTGTGTCTGATGACCGTTGTCTCCCGGGGCAACGGGGGCACAGCAGGGGCATGTTCATCAGGACTGTAGAGCTGAGGTAGAGGAGGTCTGGGAGGCACATCTTCCTCACCCTGCACACAAAACAACTGTGAACTATTGATGCATTCTGAAAATGAGACTCAAGCACCTACCTCTCATCACTCTGTGACATCATTCCTTTCTAAGAGAGCAAATAAACAGCAATCAGATCAGAATCAGAATCAGAAACCGTTTATTTGCCAGGAATGTTTTCACACAAACGAGGAATTTTTTGAGGCGGAAGGTGCATACATTGGACATGGACATGGGACGTAAGACGAGACAAACAACAATCAACAATCAACGAAAACAACAGTGCAATTGGTATTAAAATATGTGTAAGATAAGCAAGTGCTCAGTCAACAGATACGTTAATGTGAATGTACGTTAAAGTGACATGTGTATTTAAGTTAAAGTGTATGTTAAAGTGACGAGTGTTTAAGTATGCGGTGTGCAGAGGAGTGAATGGTAAAGAGAAATAAAAATAAAGAGAAAATAAAAATAAAAATTAAGAGTTAAAATTAAAAATTAAAAATTAAAATAGCTGGGGGTGACAGAGACATGATGATTATGATTATCTGATGCTATATACACATACGTGGATTCTACGTGGAACATAGTCAAAAATGGCAACACAAGTAATCATAAACTAACAAAACTAGAGCTATATCTAGGTAGTGTTGAAATGTAAATAAATTGAGAATATGCTGGGCAAACATACAAAAGATTCACTCATTCACATGTTATCTTCTTTCATGTGAGGATTTTCGATTTCCCCCTCAAATTGAATGTCTTTGTGAGTTTTGGAATGTTGCTTGTATAAAACAAGCCATCTAAAAACATTAACCTCAAAAATTGTGATTTTTCAATAATTTAGCATATACGGTGCTCTATTAGCCGAAATGGAATATAATATTAATAAGTATGTTTTCCTAAGTGTATAATCACCTGTAAATAAGAATGGTTGTGTTTTCGTTACCTTAGAATGAGATGTTAAATCTACATACGGAGCCGGTCATCTTCAATGAGTCCGCTATGCTTCTACAGTAGCCCAGAATGGACAAAATCAGACACTGCCCCTAGATATGATGGGGCATTCCCATGTTTGCATCAACCACAATAATTCTCCTCCACACTTCGCGCAAGGAAAACGTTTGCCGTCAAATCATACACACTGGCCGTTTAACCCAACAACTAATTTATTGATGGAGAAAAAATTAACAGTCAAATTTATAATGAAAAAAAAAATCAATAGTTGCAATTGTTTAACTAGTGCTGAAAAAAACCGTAAATGGAACACTGACCCAAAAGAGAAAAAGGCAAAGCTTTGTTTGCATCATGTGATAGTTGTGACCAATCGCAGTTGGTCACACAATTGACCCTTCGCAAAGTCCCTCTCTTCTAAAGTAGATTAGCCAATCATGGCATCAGCTCTGACCAGAGTCCGACAGCTACACAGACCTGTATGTAATGGTTTCAGATTTTCTTTATTTTCTGGATTTTTAGCGAGTCAGTTAAATGTTGTGTAGTGGTGATACTTGTTACATGGAGCGGTTGGACGGATGTATACCTTTTGAGAACGTTTCACTTCTTCGTAAAAACATGTGGAGCTAACATTAGCAGAATACGTTAGCACATCATTAACTAGCGTTAGCGCGTCTATGCTACGCTAGCTACTGAAGGTATACTGAATGTATACAAATGCTGCTTGAGTGAATTTCCCTGCTATTCACGACTTTACAGGAAAAGTGTTGGTCCTTGAATTAATTGTCTTCTCTCTCGATCGCCAGGTGATGTGGTGGTTTGCTTTTTAACAGCGATCTATCGGCTTTACTAAAAATTTATAATATGTTGTGACACTGGCAGTTAGTGACGGTGTGGGCTCAATGGTAACTCTGACAGCTTGACGGAGTAGCAGCGGGGGGCAGGTATTAGCAAAGGGTCAATTGGAGATGGAATATAAAAAGTGTGACAAGTTTAGTCAGCAGTCAAACTGCATAATACAAAGACTAAATGCAGCTTTGTTTTTCATACAAAGATTTGTGTAAGAACCAGCTGCCTCCTGTTGCAGGGGTCACTCACCCATTTAAGCCCACTGGTGATGGTTGCATCCACCCAGTGATGTAAGGGCTGCTGGCTGGGGCTGGAGGAAAGGGTGGGGGTGTGGCTACTGGGGCTGAGGTGGGGGCTGTGCTGCTGCTGCTGCTGTTGCTGCTGCTGCTGTTGCTGCTGCTGCTGGGACAATCTCATCTCCATAGTAGACGGGCTCCCAGACACAGAAGGCACTGACGACACCGACACTGAAGGCACAAATTTCCTCTCTGGGGAATTCGATGAATATGAACATGTAACATGAATACACACACGCTGTAAAGACAGTGCTTTCTTTTCCCATGGGAAATGTTCAAGGCATTAGTATTGAGTATATGATTAAGAGCTTTAATGGTGAGATACATTAGCATGGCCACGTGGCTTGCACTGCATTGCACAGACAGCAAATATATTTAGCTTTGTACACATGAAAGCTCCAGGTGTCTCACCTGGGTTGGTAACAGAGGAGATAGTGACTTTGTAGTTGGCTTTACTGCTGCTGAGGCCTGCAATAACATCCTCAATCCTCCACAGCTCTTTTCTGATCTGGACTTTATCTTGCTGCTCAGAAGAGGAACACATAAACACAGTTTCTTTAACAAACTGTAAAATAACTTGTGTACCCAGGCAATGTATGACTGATGAGAAGTCATCTAATTCGCCAAAATACAGTTTTTTATCTATCTATATATACATATATATATATATATATATATATATATATATATGTATATATATATGTATATATATATATATATATAATATCAACCACACAGAATGCTTTTCTTTGTCTGTGTCAATGAAATCAGTAGTCAGTAACTCATTCCGACACACACAGAGATCACTCAGCCACAGACCTGAGCGAGATCGCTGCGGTTCATCTGTCCCTGCAGGGCCGATTTCAGCCAGTCCACGTCTCTTTCCAGTCGGCTGTACTCATTCCACGCGTTCTCCATCTCCTGCAAAACAAAAACACAACACACTCCATGTTTGAATGAGAACTGACACAGCTTTCAGATACTGTACTCAATGGTCTTAGGGTCCAACCTGTTTCCAGAACTTCATAGTGACACTTTACACATGCATGGTGAGATGCATATGGGAGTAGTAGAGAGCTTGTGTCTTGAGTTATTTTATTTTTATCTTCTATCTTAATTAACTATCTTACTAACTATCTTAATTGAATCTTCTTTTTAAAACATCTGAATCACTTTGATTTGTTTCGTTGTTTCCAATGTGCAGTCTTATATTATACTCACGGCATCCAATGAGAGCATCAAAAACGTTTGAACACAACCAATGTGGTCGGAAATGTCTTTGACACTGATACAACAATAGTCTTGTTAACTCTTGTAATGTCTTGCCTTTTATTTGTAAATGTTCTTTTTAAATTTGTCTTTTTGTAATTTTAACACTGAATATTTTGAATATCACTGAACATTTTGACTAAAGCATTTTTCAGTGCGACAGACTAATGTACTCATGAGTTTCTTTGAAGCCTCAGGTTTGTCCCCCAGCACTCATTTTGATAGTCACAGTCAACCTGAAACATTGTGCCAGTTGCAGAAACCTTCAAACGGGAACAATTAAAAATAGAGGTGAACTTCTTGTTTCCAGCCAATAAAAACATACCGCAAGTATTAGCATGTACTTGCATGTAGTAGTGGACTCAGTCTGAGTAGTTTGATTCAGAGTATCTCACATTCCAAACCTAAATTGTATATGTGTATATCTCAACAAAGACGTCAAAGACGCTGCATATTCCAATACAACCACAATAGACGTGTGAGAGCAGCTTGTCTCTTACTGTGGAGACTTGAGATATCTCAGCCCTGATGTGCACCACATCCTCTTGCAGTAATCTCTGCTGATAGGCAATCTTCTCTGCATGGGCCGGCTGATCTCTGTACTGCTCCATCTGCTGGTGGGAAACATCCAGCACCGACTCCAGCTTGTCCTAGATAAGGGAATGAGAAACACTGTCACAACACAAGAAGCATTTATAGACCACACCAATATAGGCTGACACACACACACACACACACACACACACACACACACACACACACACACACACACACACACACACACACACACACACACACACACACACACACACACACACACATTTAAATACTGCACATACTAAAGAAAAAAAAGCCAACTCTATGTTATGCATCAAGACAAAAACCTTGTCCTCCTTCAAAGAGCGTATCCCTTCCTCCAGCTCCTGTAGAATCTTGTCTTGTTCACACAGTCGACTTAATTTCACCTGAAGGAAAAACATATTGAACAAAAATAAGAATGCAGGAAAAGAAAGGATAAAATTTAATTTAGCTCTGAGTCTCTGTTTCCCTCTAATAGCACCACGTAGATATAATTGAACATCAAAAGAGGAGAGAGATGAACCAGTGACTGGGCTGATGAAATACAGCATCTGTTTACAACTGAGGTCGGCCGCTCCATTCTAGTCGTGTTCCACTATATTCTAACAACGCAGACAGATAAGACGAATTGATCGTCTGCTGCCGTCTTCACCGTCTGTAAATATGTCAATAAGGCTCATCTATGTGAAAAGCCCCGAGGAATTCCTCTCATCAGCGCAGTGAGAAATATCAAAAGGCTCCATACTGTCTAGTTTGGGGGTGAGATCTGGTAATACCCATTATGAGTAATCATAATCAAAAATCCATATTTCAAATTCACTTTTGGAGAAAACCGTGTTTATTGAGAGTGACAGATTTGTTTTCCCAGAAATGGGTTATGTGTTTATGAAAACAACATAAGACTGCCTAGTTCACAGTCTTTCTCACACAGTGAATTTTTTTCTCAGATCTATTTATCATTCTGTTCAATTAATAATTAAGCTGTTTTTATTTTGCTGCCGTATATTGTTGTTTTTAATTGCATGAAATATTCATTGTTCAGACAATTTATTGGCAATTTCTTATAAATTGTTAAAGTGGAACAATGCTAATGATGAAAAGCCAGGACATCCATCTTATTTACCTCTATTCAGCAGAAAACAAAGAATTAGAAAAGCAGGGTCAGGGAAATCAAACTGAAAAATTTAACAGCTCAACATCTAAAACTCCCATTACATGTATTTTTCCCTTTAAATTGCGAGGAGGAAAATAAAAGCTGTGGTCGATACTCTCAGGCCCACACTGTGCAGTGTGGATGGGTGTCCCCACAGTGTTGCAATGTACATACGTTCCCTTCCCTCCGCAGCCTCTGTTTACCACAACTTAAGAACACACACATACACAAACCACACTAATACACACAGTAAAGTCAGACTAAAGTCAGCTGCTTCTCTGTAGTGGATTGCAAGAAGTCAGAAATGGAGATCTTAAAGAAAAGGAAGAGACGGATAAAAACAGTGCTTATCAGACGGTTTCTTTAAATCCTGAGAACATAATGATTCACTTACATCAGCATCACTTTCTGCTATTTTCACAGGCCTTGATGGTCTTTCTGTTTTTAAACTCTCACGTCCAGTAACCTGAAATTCCACATAGCCACAAATACAATAAAAGGTTTAATATCAGTTATCGAATAGCATATTTTGAATATCTTTACTTTAATATTTCCAGTGAACAGATAACAACAGCTGTGTGGATTTTCAACATAGAGTGAGGCTGCTAGAATAATCACGCTGGATGGTTTTAAAGTGGATAAAACGATGAAAAATACATTGAAAACAAAACAAGAAAAAAGCATGAACTGGTATAACAAAACGTAGTGCAGCAGTGCAAAAACATTTATGCAGAGAGAGTTTCTGCATCTTTGTGTTCGGAGAAACCCTAAAAATCCCAATGCTGCTCTTTTTTGTTGAGTGTAAATAAGGTATTTTATGTATGATCATTTTTTGATTCAGAAACATTTTGGAAACAAAAAGCTACGTGCCACCTGGGTAAGAGTGAAACTGTGGGGCCCCTAGTTTCATGACGGTGTGGTAAGTAGATGCTCGCATAGGGAGCAGTGACCGTGTGGGAAAAGCTGCCTATAAAAACAATGAGCTGCGCATGCGTTCCTGCACCAGCCATGGCATTATGGATATCATGGACCTCATCACAGTTTAACGTAACTTTGCATCAAATCTTCGAGAGAATCCCCATCACCTTAACAAGAGTCAACAGCCATGCTAGGGGCTCTGTCAGGCTGTGCTTAGGCAAAGTGGTGCTTTAAATGAAATGCTAACATCATCATGCTAACGTGCTTACAATGACAACAACATGTTGATGTTAGAATTGGTATTATGTTTACTTTGTTCACACTCCTACATTGGCAGGTATTAAACCAAAATATTGGACGAATCAAAAATTTGACCTGATGACAGCGCTAGATGTAGACTCACCAAAGTGATAATATGTTATTTTTATTGAGGGTTGGCATGAATGTATGCACCCATTTCAATGGTAATCGACCCTCTACTCGGTGAGACATTTCAGTCTGGGCCACGGTGGTGGACCAACCGAAAGACTGTTGACACTTTACCTGTATATTCCGGTTGTATCCCTATATGAACATATCTGGTCGGGTTTAGTGACTTTACAGCAATTTTGAAATACTTTAAACTTTAAATTCTTATTTTAGGTAATGTATAACATCACTATTATAAAGTAATCTTTCAGGAACACTTTCTGGAAACATGTTCTATTGTCTTTAAAAGTGGCTTTATGATATTTCTTATTTGCCATCAGTTGAGTCTGTGAGTCCTATCAAGAGATTCTCCAGATAACGAGAGATTTGTCTGCCAGTCATCTGTCACACTGAGTAATGCATGAAGCCGAAATGCGTGGGTGGAATATTCATAACACACCCACACCAGGATCACCACACCCAGCACAGCGGTATGGACCAGTGCGCATGAGAGACTCAGTTTAAGGGGCATTCCACCTATTTTACATGTCAGAGAAGTCACATGGAATACTTCATTGCCTGTGAGAACAGTTTTATAATGTTATAATAATTTCGTTGGTTCTTGAGGCAGCTGGGAAAAGTGATGACCAGGATATCTTAGCTTGGGCTTGGAGACTGCAACTTTTTAAAAGAAGACCTGCGTGACATTCTCATTCCCATACATTGAGTTCACATTTTGACCACTTTTCTGTAATCTGTCTTTTGCAAATTCACCAAGTTGTGTGTTAATGCAATACTACATGTATGTAATATTTCAACTCCACGGTGAACAAACACACACCAATGCACGTTATCGTCTGGTTGTAGCAGTTACCACAATGAAACTAGAGGCCCTAAAATATAAGTTGTCACATTGCCAGTGTATTTCTTACAGAGCACCATTGGGTCATCTCGTATACTTAAACAAGCAAAACAATAGCAAACTGAAGATATCAAACAGACATCCAATACATTCACAAATGCTTCAGTGCATGCAAGGAAGCAATTTGACATAACATCTTCCTTCGCATCATCTCAAATCTCAAAGCAGTGTTGGAATATCACACATGATTGGATAGGTATCCATGCCCATAATCCTGCATAACATCAAGGGATGCATCACATTCCTTCTGAAAAGCAGTGGAATGGTCTGTTTCACTTTGTATGCACACCGTCCTTACATTCCAACAGTACCCAAAACTCTGAGGAGTGGAGTGTTCAAACACATTGCGTACTGATACGATCATCGGGTCAATACTTTGGATCTGTTTTGAAACAGGAAATGGAGAGGAGTCACAGGACGTACTGTACATCATTAGATGAGCTCCCTCCTTTCCAAAACACAACCCAGATTAATCATTAATGCATTGTGGTGTTGAAACATACAAATTAATAGGATCAAAGCTTTGCACAGGTGTAAATGGAGTGTATGCCAATAGTTAGCTAAATGAGATAAACAGATTGCTTAAATACAACAGTAGTAGGCCTTTGCAATTAGACAATGTGTAACTCTGACACAGGAATTGGATTTTTACGCGACTCAAACATTTGAGAAATTCAGCCATGTGCTTCAAAACTTAAATTCCCATTATGATAAGCCTAACATCAACATGTTTTAGGATGAGATAACTACATCACCCATGCTGCATCTGAAAGTATTGTACTATCATTCAATAGAAAACATTGCGTGTTTCCGAGCACCGGATTCCCTTTAATAAACCTCTCATTTTACTGCAGCCCTCCTGTGCCTCTCTTCCCTTCACACGCCCAGTAATACGGCCTGGGCCACGAGCAGCGGGGGTGTCGGTGTTTACTCGCAGCGGGTACTGGCAAGCAGCGAGGCACAGACCTGCTCCTGGCCAGAGGAGGAGACGCCGCTGCTGGGCACAGAGCTTTCTTCCTGCCTGCCGGAGCTTTCGATTGCGACCAGCCCACTGCAGACAGACGCAAATCCAGCTTTGCTTTGGATCTTACGCAGGTCATGAAGAGGCAAATGTATTAAATTGTTTCATAACCAGTTTAATGTTCCTCGCAGTAACTTTGAGTAAGAAGCCAAACATTGCGACGCATTGGACGATTTGTTGGATTCACCCGATTATTATTGAAAACATATCTTTTCATCCTCAAGTGGATAATTTACATAATAAGAAGACAATGAAAATACATGTTAATTCCATCATAAGGAGAGAGTAGAAAGCTCAGCTTAGAATAGAGGAAAGACAGAAAAAAAGGAGAAACAGGGAGGCAGCAGCAGGAGAACAAGATTGCAGTCCAAAGAAGGGAGATGAAAAGGATAAAGTGGCATTTACTTTGTTGGGGCCCACCTTCAGATCTAGATACTCCAGGTCCTTCTTCAGTTGTATGTAAGTATCATCAGCCTTTAAATGAGCAGTGGAGAGATAAATCATTTGAAATTAAACTACAAAGGAGAATTAGTGACCAGATGATTCCTAAGGCCTTCATTTGCTGTTCAGGCTTGGCTAAAACATTAATTTACTGTCTAAATGAGAGTGTCTTTTTCTACCTCTGTATTTCCATGTATAGATAGTAAAGTCAATGTGTAATTAAGTAATGGTGTAATTTTTGGACTGGTTAAATGCTTCATGTTTGACCTCACAACTGAGTGTTTCCATTTCTTCACACACACGGAGGATGGTCAGAGAATGGTTGGATGTTAGAAACTGGGTGGAGTTGTCATTACTGAGCGCCGCTGCAGCTTCACAGTGATCTGCTAGTCTCACAGCAATGCACTGCGTGTCAACAGGCTCATAAGGGAGACTGGGGCCTGATGGCTGCTTCAGAATGAGAACACCAAGAGCAAAAGATTGATCAGAGCACAGAAATGTAGATAAAGATTGTGTGGCTGTGCAAACTTATACATCTATCATACAAAGGAAAGTATAAAATGGAGGCACAGTTGAAAAGCAACATGCTTCAAATATGGAATATTTATTTTTACAAATAGTATAACACAACCCTCTGAAAGCTTTTTTCAAGATTTGAACACGATGGATGAGTGACAATAACTGTAAAGACACTAATGTAGCTCTAAGAGGCAACCTGGACAGTCTGAGGTGCAACACAGCCCATGCCAAAGTGGTTGGATGAACAAGACAACCAAGCAACACCAACAGATTGCACAGTCTTATGAATGACATGGAGGTAATGTTTGGGATTGGCTGGGGGGGGGGGGGGGGGGGGGGGGGATGAGACCTCAATGCACTGGCAGGGGTTGCAGTGTGCTGTAGAGGTGGTTAGGGAAGTACAAGGGCCCCTGACCTGCATGCTGGGGCCTAGAAGGCCGTTGTGCTGGTGGTGCTGCAGGTGAGCGAACGCATCGCTGGGGCTATGCACACCAGCCATCTTAGCCTGGTGCCTTCGAAGCTGAATGAGGAGCAGAGTCAGCTCCTCTGGCTGTAGCCAAGCCCGGGTTTAGGGGCCAGAGGCCAGCGAAAGCACAGAGGGGAGGGGAGAAAATACTTGAGAACCATCTGGGCAGTACAGTGGTTGAGCTGCAGTAGCTGAGACTGGGGGGATGATTGATTGTGCTATCAAGGATTGTCTGAAGATAATAGTTATCAGAGCACTAGAACAAATAGTGTGGCATAACATTTAAAGCAGCTTTATAGAGGTTCACATAGTCAGTCAGCTCCAGATTCTACATCTTGATACTGTCCCCGAGATGAAATTACGAATCAAAATTTGGAGTGACTTATTCCTGCTCATACCTAGATTGGCTGTCCTAGAGTAAGGGGCTGGAAGCCTATGTTAATGCATAATGACAGATATCTTTAATAATTAACCCACTTATGTTACAAAAGTAATTATAAGAGGATCGTACCGTTTTGCCATGTAAGCTGGGTGCACTGACAGTGTGTGTGATGTAGCCCATGGCTGGCATGGACGTTCTCTCTATTTGGGAAGCCTGCGGACAAACAGAATGCAACTTGTTATTACAGATCTTATAGAGTCAAATCAAACAGAATGTCTAATTCATTAAGTGATCTTCAGTATGTGAGTGTTGAAAGTGAAAGATAAACCACTTTATCACACTGAATCAAAGTTACACCATTGCCTCCGAGTCTGCAAACAAACTTGACTACACAGCAGATTTCCTTTTTCATCTATACTTTTCTCCCTTTCATCACCCTTACTCTTATTCCAAACAAGGTGTGCCCTGAGTTTCAGACGCTACAGGGCTTGGGAAATTTGACGTTTTTGCTTAACACACAGAATTAGTGAAAACCAGGCCCACCACAGAACCTTAAAAGGACACAAACAACAAGAGATTTAATTAACTACACATAAATTATACTAAACCTGCTTTCTTAAAATAACATTTGTTTGCTACCAGCAAGAGAAGCACTGTAAGCCGTTCCCTTTGAGATTCCCATGCCACAATTTTTTTGCTGTATAATAGGTTTTTTATTTAAATGCGAGATCAGAAGAAAGAGACCGCTGCTGATGTTTGAAATACAGTAGAGATGTTTATAGGGTGCTGAGGAGCCCTGGGCAAATTGGATTAGCTACTAATAAAACATACTCCTTAATGATATTCCACAGAGGTATACAGATCGCTATTACTTAGGCGCACTCCAGCCAGAGAGCACCATCAGCCTCAAAGAAGCTGGATGCACCAAAACTAAGTTCATTGCAGACTAAATTTAGTTCCCATAAACATCGCTGCCTTGGATTGTTTGGCTCCCTTAGTTAAAAATGTATCTTTCTCGGAAGATTTTTCCATAATTGTGTGTCACTTTGTTTCATGGTTATAATTAGTGTCTTTACATTCATGTGAATGAGAGCATCTGTGACACTTCATTTACTTGTGGAAGGCCGACGGATTGGTATTGAGGCCTGTGTGTGTTGGCAAATGTGGTGATGGTTTGGAGGGAGATGTTTTCACATTTGGAGTCTGAGCGCCGCGACGGTTTTGTCACACACGCCCACACCACCTGTGGAGCGGGCCTGGGTGTGGACTGTGTGAATCTTCAAATGAATCACATGAGCATCAAAGTGTGTGCGCTGAGAAGTCGGAGCCTTCTCATGCTCACCATGCTAATCCTCCCATGGTGCCCTTGTTGAGCTCACATCCTTCAAGTCGACATCAATCGATACCTCACATCCACTTTTCAAACCTACCGTGAGAAGGAGACCTTTGTCATTTGGCCCACTACATGTGAATCATCAAATTCTGCTTCAGTCCCATGCCAATGACAGAGTACTGGTATTAACTGTGTGCCATTATTAGTGTTAAAGCACCAATGACATCAAGGGTGGAACTTACATATTTTTTCCAAACCTGTTTACCCTGTACAGGGTACACCCTGGACTAGTTACCAATGTACGGGGTGGGACTGAAATAATATAAGTGTTTTATTGTTGACTGTAACATATGAGCTAAATCAGTCTGACCAAGTGTGAGAGCAGAGTGATACCACATTGGGAACAAACCCTTTGTGAATCACCACTCCTCTTTGCCAGAGGGAGGCAATCCAAGACAAACTGAAGCGATGTGTTACAGCTAGGGCTGCAACTAACAATGATGTTCATTGTCAATGAACCAATTCATAATTGTGTCTGTAGAATGTCAGAAATAAGTGAAAATGCCCAAAACAACCTAGAGCCAAACGTGACATCTTCACGTTGCTTGTTTTGATGGACCAACAGTCCAAAACTCTGTGATATTCAGTTTATAAAGATATTTAAAAGAAGAAAAGCAGCACATTCTCATGGGAGAATCTTAAACCAGGGAAGGCCTGATGTTTTTGCTTGGAAACTGATATTCAATTGATTGACAAAATGGTTGCTGTCTAATTCTCAGTTGATTGACTAATTGATTAACCAACAAATCAATTCTGCCCAGGGTGACCATGACAGGCCATTAATATCCAAAGCCTTCAGACTTCCAGGATAAATCTTGTCCACCTACACCGACTTGGCCAATGTCCAGCATGTGTGTTTAAATATGAACTGACCGCATTTTGGATCTGGAGAGTAGTGTGAGGCATATGTTACAAAGCAGCCAGGACATGGTGATGTGTTTGCACTGATAGAAGGAATTAACTACACTGAGTTTGTTCATCATAATGGATGATGATACTGATAAAAAAATATATATATACGATCACCATTACCCTCTAACTTTCTCTTAGAAATGGTAATCAGTACACCAATATTAGCATGTTTCAGTTTTGAGAGTGATGCCGACTTATTATTGCTCGCATGGATAACTTAGAAGGGCTGTATGTTTTCTAACCTTGGCTATAGTAGATCAAATACAAAACACCAGAGGGATAAATACAACATTAATCATGAATATTATTTTATCAATGCAACATTTCTATGGGGAATTTAAGACATTATGCTTCACAGTAGTTAAGCACTTTAAATCAGAGTATTAATAACTAAATGTAATGTAAAGTAAATGTTATTTTATATCTTATATTACAATAAAAAAGTAAATTGTAGATTTCCAAGAGGCAACTAAGAAGTTTGCCTAGAGCATAAAAAATGCCAGAAATGCCTCTCCTCTCTAAGTAGGTGTCCTACCTGAGAAAGATGGGCACAAATATGGCCGGGGGAGCTGGATCTTGTGCTGTCCCCAGGTGCCACTTCATCCAGGGGCCTGACTGTGCGTCTGTCTGAAGGAGTGTGTGGCCGGCGAGGGGACAAGGGTTTGAAGGAGGAGGGGACTGACGGTGGGACTTCACATGGGGACGGAGGGACAGAGATGGATCGTGGCATCTCCACAGTAACTCTAAAAGATGAGGAGTCTGTGAAGTTGGGGCCGGTGTAGATAGGAGCGGTGGGGCTGCCATGACGGAACTGCTGCCGCTGCTGCCACTCATACAGCTGCCACACCATTCCCTCCTTGGTGGCCATGCGCTCATCGGTGGACATGCGGAAGTGGCTGAGCCGGTCATGGGCATACTTGTAGTCACTAGGCAATTTGCATGTTACTGGGGGAGATGCGCTGCCAGACGGGGGACGGGGAGACTTTGGCAGCGACTGATAGGTGGCATCCACTGTGCTGGCTTTGGGCTTTAATGGAGGAGTCCGCCGAGGGAGGTTGTACTCAGCAGAGGGAGCACTGACAGAGAAAACACATGGATGTCTTTTACTTTTATATAAACAATGTCATATTACCTGCCCACAATGAGAATTCAAGCAATTAAAATATAGTCCTCATACTAGCCACTAGAGGGAGCCATTTACTCTAGATTATTTTTTCGTCATCGTTCATGCTGCTGTGAAAGATTCAAACTGACCTCTTTGGTGGGTCCCCTTTTTGAACTTTGACCCACTGCTCCACCTGTGCCAGCGTATTCTTCCTCTGCACATGTTTCTCAGTGTCTACGCGTGAAACAAAGCCCCTCTGATAGACGAGATTTCCATTTTGTTCTGGTGGCAGAGCCACTTGGATCACAGTTGGCTGTCCGTTCTTGTGGGTGGCATCATCAGCAAAGTCTGGAGAGAGTCTCTCTCCTCGTTCCTCTGCTCCTGACTGGCTGGGTTTCACTTGGATCTCTAATCCATACCTCACCTCGTCTCTATGAGCCAGTTGGATACTATTATCCGGAGGTTCCTCTATGTCTGTCCTGCAAAGACCTTCTGATTGAGATGAGTTCTGGTTGATGTGGACATGGTTGGTCTGTGGGACAGCCTGCTGCACAGCCTTCTTTGGATTCTCCACCTCTCTAAAACAGTGAGACATGATGGTGATGAACAGTTAGTGTTATTAGTCCTGCCTGTAAACAAGTGAGATAAATGGCTTTATACAGCCCATCTTGAATTACAAAGACTCTGCGGTGAAGTATTAAAGTACTTCATATTTCAACTACTACACACGCCCACACTCCTTCAGCTATTTAACCTTCATCTAATTCCTCTTCTTCACATGATATTATGATAGAAATAATTCCAAAGAGATCAAATATGAATAGCAATAAAAGACGTATTCAAGTAGATTGAGGTACATGTTCTCGTGGTAGATGCAGTGAAGTGATCACCTCACATAGAACAAGAATACTGTTATTATTACTTCATCAAAGCTAATCATTTCATATAATTAATGTGTCATTCCAAGGGAACACACTAAGACCGTTATGTTGCAACATTGACCACTTAAAAAACCTCAGGAGTAATGACTTACATTGGCCTGTAGATGGCGCTACTGCATAGATCATTCAAAGCATGCAGTGCATCCAGCTAATCCAAAACAGCTAAATGCAGATTGTAATGCATGTACTGCAGATTCAGTAGTGAGAGTATCAGTCTGTATTGCAGACTATTTCTGCCGCTGAAATTGAATATTTTTGACAACAAAGAAAAGCACACAAATCGGCTTTATACATTGTGATTACTACTGTAAAAAAGCTGGAAATGGGCAGCAATAAGCCTCATCTATACCAGACCTATCCAGATGCAACGCTCGCACACACACACACACACACACACACACACACACACACACACACACACACACACACACACACACAAACTGCAGACATCTTAGTGCCTCAGAGTAGACGGAAGGGGCTGGACCTGCTGTGGAAGACAGCTGATGCGTTTGAAATAAAGGACATAAAGGCAAGAAAAAGGAGCAAATTCACAGATATTAAGGCAGCAGACACTGTAGTGGATGCATAAAAACCTCAACACATAATGTTCGAGCAAAACATATTACTGTTTGGTTAAATAATGTGACAGCCAGACTTCCATCACGATATCACTCACAAGACATACCTAGTTCACAGACACTGCTGTACTTAATTAAGGGAAGGAGGGTTGTTGATACAAGTAGAAGCCCAGCCAATGTGGGTAATGATTCCGACTCTGTAGAGCGAGACCAACCTCTTTATAGTGTGACTCTGCTGCATCAGCGCAGCCTGGTTCATGGCCCGGATCCAGCCATTCATGTCCTCCTGTGTGTCCGCACTGAAGAAATATGTCCGCATCCCGCAGTGTTCTGCCTGTGAGCCAATCACAGAGTTCTTATTGTAAATGTAGGAGCGCATTCCTGTATGGCTCGCCTATCAAAGATGGAGAGAGAGAGAGAGAGAGAGAGAGAGAGAGAGAGAGAGAGAGGATATGAGAACTTCTTGTCGAAGATGAGAACAGGGTGCCAGTGAGGCTGATGAGTGAAAAACGTTGCTCGCTTGTTCCCTGAGACTGACAGCTGTCATCTCAGTGAGGACAAGGTTTACTGCAACATTTTACTGAAAAGAGGGAGGGATCCAAGTGCTGCAGCAGAAACGGCGTGAACATTGTGCTGTTTCTGAAGAAAAAAAAGCAGAACTCAGGTTCATTTTTGAACTGTTTTAAAAAAGAGCTTCAGCAACACTCTCTTGAGCACACAGAAATTAGACAGCAACTGCACCAATCGACTGTGCAGCAGCAACGGAAAGGCAATTGTGGCCATCGATCATCTCTTTAGTCAGGATACACAGTAACACACATCATAAACATCAGCTTTATATTTCTATCTGGTGGTGTAAATCTGGAAGATTTGGTGCCACACTGTACCATCAAGCTATCAGGACAAACTACACAGTCAAGTCCTCTATACCACAGCAAAGGATCATTCAGCACCTTGGTGCACAGTCTCATAGCTATTTAGTATTTTTCTCCTATTGTTTAAAACATATATGTAAAAATGTTCTCTTACTTCACAAATCATACAGATTAACTTCTCATTTTATAAATAAGTTGTACTGATCTACTCAATATATAGTAACGTAGAGTGCAAAGGAGTAGTTAGTATTGTTTTTGTGTAAGATACTAGTTGTTTCTCATTAATTGTAACTTCACCATAACATAATACATGAATAGCTGCCAACATTAGCACAAAAGCATCCGCAACACACGGCTGAGCTGCATTATATACATCGTGGAAAGATGTGATCTTCAGTGAGTCAAATACCTTACCATGCTCAATAAACAAGTGGCAAAATCTGCAAGAATACGTTCACAGTAACAGAAAAAGGTCCTAGTAATTATAAAGTAATTATAAAGATACAATCCTGATTTACCACATGTGCACGTGCAAATGGAAGTCTGTCCTTTTATTAGTCTGTTAATAAAAGGCTCACAGCACATCCCAACTGCTATCACAACTGCTTACTGTCAGTTTTAAACTTCTAAGTGAACGAACTGTATATAGCCGTTGGGTTCTTTTGGTTCTTCAATCAAAACAAAAGACTAACCAGCTAGACATCCCCTGATGTATTAATTCTGAAGACTGTAAAGTGAATGCATCATTCTTTAAAAAAAATAGTTAACCTTTAGGCAATATGTGAGAAGCCAAACACTACAAAACCTGCTTCAAAACAGATGTAGAAGAACAAGTTATGAGTTTACATTGTATCAATGTACAATGATATATATATATATATATATATATATATATATATATATATATATATATATATATATATATATATATATATATATATATTCATGTATGTACAGCAGGGGGCAAATTGCTGATGGCAACAAACATCCAAAGAAATACAATGAGATCAGGGGAGTGTGTGGGGAAAGGGCTGACAGCCGGTCATCCCACCGCTCCAATAGCAATGAGGATGTGATAAATGATGTGCAGCTTGACAAGACAAATACCAGAGTCACTGAGAATATACGGTAGAGACATGAGATTGATCAAATGATTAACCGTGGCAATGTTAGTGCCTTGTTCTCAACATTGACCACATTTAGGGGCTAACTTATACTGATCATGAAATAATGACTCTTTGACTGACACAACCATTTTAGATGAAAAGTGTTGATACTGTCGCCTTGTCATTGTCGAAGAATTAAAGGACTATAAAAAGAGTTATGAGTCCTGCAGTGAATGTGCAATTGTCTGATTAATTTAAAATCAAATTTGCTGCAGTACAGTGACAAACAATAACAAATGTCTCACTGTCCAAATAAAAATACAAAATAAACAGAAATTCAGTTTTTCCGTTTTATTCCCCAAAATATTCACAGCAAAGTTGCTTAATAAAACTAATATGGCACCCCTATGTGCTCTGGCATTGTCCATAGATGGCTGTCGTTATGTCTGTGTACATGAAGAGACTTTGCAGCTGCTGGCATGATATGAAACAAAATGAGCTGAGGATGGCTAAAGTGAAATCAAATACCTATTCATGCAAGACAGGAAGCCAGTGTGATTGAGGACGACCGCCCGCAGAGAGCAGTACTCACTCCGCCCGCGCACACACACCGGGTCACAATGGGAAGCCATTGACCAACAGGGAATGAGAGAAACACAGTGAGATGAGCAAAAATAAGAGAACAACAGAATCAATAAGAAAGAGCAGAAATGTCTCTGGCTGTGGTTGTATGGCAGTCAACACAGAAGCAAGAATGAGTAACAGTGGCAACATGGAAAGTTTCACTGTGGACACTTTAATTGCACTCACCTGGTGCAATACTGTATAAATACATTGAAGTACTTTTATATACTCTTATTCCGTCTGTATATTTAATTTAAAATTGCTACTGTACTCTTACTGTTTTTACTACTGTTTTTTACTACTGTTTTTACTACTGTTCATTGTTATTTTATTTATATTACTTGATTGTACTATGTGTCTCTATTGTGTGCAAGGCTGCTGTAATCCTGCAATTTCCCCACTGCGGGACTAATAAAGGATTATCTTATCTTATCTTATCTTACTGCACTGACTTATACAACCGACTTTCTTATATCTTATATTCAACTAGTCAAATTGATTTCAGAATAATTTGTGTCACCATCTCATTATTTCAGGCCAGCAGAGACTGTAGTCTGTCAGTCGCTTCAACAGTCTGAAACGTCCCATTGTTGAACACCACCAGCCATCTACTGAGGTGCTGTCATGCTTACTTAGCAGTAACGGAACATTTCTAGAGCCCCTCAGATACAAGTAATGAAATCTCCTGCTCTTTAATGCATGATGGCTCAGAGAGAGCTGGGGAGAATAGAGATCTCTTAAATACCAGGCTCATTTCACATCACCTTCCATCTACTCCGCAGCAAGTGGTGGGAGGAGATGATGAATAGGCTGAATGCATAATTAATAGTTCCAGCAGCACAATTATCATACAAATTCCATTGTATGTAATGTGATATTTAAAACACAGGAGACACGTACCACACATGCACACACATTTATACCCACACAGATCTGCACTCAGACACACACGCACACACAATCCAAGAACAAAAGCCAAAGTACAAAGCAGCAAAAAGGATTGCAACAAAATGCCCCGGAGCTGCAGTGGTGCATCAAACATTCAGGCACTATTGTTCTTTGCAACGCGCTCTGTGTTTCCACAAAGGAGGAGCTGGATAATGTTAACACTCTCTGTGTAACAAAAATACATAAATTCCTTTGCTGTCCTCTGGCAGAATTCACAGGCAGAAAATAGAAAAAGACTTTGCCGCATGCAGGGGAAAGTTTTGTTGCACATTTTTTAATAAAAATGACACAATTACCAAATGCAGGCTACCTATATTGCATTCAGGATAACACAAGGAGCTATGTGGCATTCAGATTTCAGTCAAAGAACTAAGCTCTTGCACTGTGCAAACCATATTGAATATTGCACTGCTGCAGCCTCTCCAGAACACCATAGGGCTACCAGTGGAAAATGTACTTCTGCCCCTTGAAAAAAAGATCAGGGACCAGAAGGTCAGAAGTTCCATCAGACTCCAAACACCCATCATGTCGTCATAGATATCAAAAAGTTGAGTTGCATGCTCAATCTTTCTCAAAATCCACGAAAAACTCTTTAAAAGTTGAGGGTTTCCGAGAAGAAATGCAAAACAATGCCTGCTTCGGTAACGATAACAAAACCATACTTTTTTCCCATTCTTTCTTTTGCAAAACCTGTTTTCTTACTGTGATACAAGCAGCCGTAAATGTTTGCATGAATACAATTATCTATGAATAGAAAGGTTATAATTTAAATATCTAAATGAATATCTAATCAAACAATGACTAAACAAAACTATGACCTGATTCCAACTTTTGATGCTTGACACATTGCGGTCGGTACTCGAGTACTGAAGTTCAATACTTAGACCTAACAGTAATTCATAAACTGTCTTTAACAAAACGGAGATACCAACCCATCCTTCCTGTGTGACAGAGACCACAGTGTGTGAGGATTGCTCCCAAATAGTGATGTAGCAATGACTATTCAGAGAAAAAATTAAAGTTTTGCTGGCTACACATAGACATGATAACTTCTGTCATAAATTTGATTCATTGCCACTTCACTGTTACCTTGAAAGCATATTTTCGGTTTATGTGGTCATCAGGCTCAACTGGTGCGATGACATAACTGGGCAGAGGGATGCTACCGAGCACCGTCTCCTCTCTGCTGTCTGTGAAGCAAGAACACAACACACAGAATATAAAAATGCTCTAATCTCTAATTCTGACAATACCGTGTACCATGTTTACAAGTGACTGCAGATTTATGAACAGCAGGAAAATTAGCACGGCATAATTCATAGGTGACTCTTGTCTGGTCGAGGCCATGTGGCTGCATGTGGCACGGGGTGGCATGTGGCTTATCTATTATTCAGTATGATTAATTGAGCAGAGGAGGTAGATGCTCTAGCAACACAAGCACAGATTACATCCCATAATAAAACACCCAAGTTAATAAGGAAGGAGGAGGAAGAAGAACGAGCCAGGGAGAGGAAGAGAGCGCAAGATATGTCATCGTCTAATGAGAGGCTGGTCATTAACCAAGAAATGAATCTTCCCTCAGATGAGACTGTAAACCCATTTTGATTTTTATCTGTTAAACCCTGCCTAAGTGCACTCTTTATGGACTCACCTTTGTAGTAAAACAAGCAGTAGTCTGACAAAACAAACCACTTCCTTTTCCACAGTCGCATTCCGGAGCTGTCCTGGAGGTGAAGGGGGAAACACAACACAGAGCATTTAGATATTCTCCTCGCAGGAACATTTTTTAATTCAGTTATTAATTCAAACTTGTAGTTTGAGGATACAGTGCATGTTAAAAGCAAGGAGGAAAGCTCTATGCATACCATTAGAACAATACTTAATAAAAGTGTATTCTTAACTTGCAGCATATGGCACAACGCCGCAGCCTCTACATTTACAGTACTGTATTTCTCTCCCTCTGCGATTGGTCGGGAGCTATTGTGTTTTATACGATACCTCTCGAGATTATGTGCTCTCATTAAACACTCAAATCCAGATTAAAAGGTTTTTTTAAGGGTAGGCTGGGCATTCATTCGGTACATGTTACAGATCAAAGAACATCAGATTTCCCACCAAAGCTCTTCAACATGTGCTCCTATAAGTGACAGGTGGGGCATTTCTTTCAGAGCACAAGAGCAAGGGACCTCCAGCTCACCTGTTTATAGAGCCAGCCTCTCACCACCACTGGGATGTTGAGGTTCCTTTTAATAGCATGATCCCTCTTGCCAAAACTGTGCACTTTCCCTGTAACTCTGCAGCCCTGCAGAAAACAAAGAAAGACCCAAATACTTTATAGTGTGTTGCTGAAGAACTTACTTTGCTTACCTGAGGTAACATACAGTGATTAATAGAGCTGTACTGTCAGTACTCTGGTGGTTCTCAAACTGGGGGACGGGACCCTGGAAGGGTGTGGATCCAATATGGTGGGGTGTGGATGCCAAAAAATGTGGAGTGACATTGAAGTTAAATTAATTTTATTTGTCTTGTTTTACCAATAGTTTCCCCAATATTGTTAACTGATAAAAATAAATAAATAAAGCAGTTTACACGAGGAAGGGGTCTCGTGAATTTGTTTTGGCTTCTGAAGGGAGACATGACTTTTAAAAAAACGTCCTTCTTCTAACACCCATAAGGGGAAATACCAACTCACTATTCCTGTGAATGGGTTAATCCATTTAAAATCAGGCATATTTTTTAGACAAGGTAATTTCAGACTACATTTTCACTGTACACATTTTTTTTTACTTTTAAGCATGTGCTTTTCTACAGAAATACCTGGGGTGTCGGGTTGACCAGCTGGCTAAAAGAAGACACAAATGTTGAGGGGACAAATATGCATTCCCAATTCCTCATACAGGGTCATTAATGTGATACGTTTTAATGAAACAAAATGAAAAACACCAGAGGGACCAAAAGATAAGATGATTCAGTCACATAGAACAATCATCACACAGAAAAAGCAATATTCTTTACGTTATCAGTTAATCTACTGGTAATTGTCTCAATCAGTCAATGAAATGTCAGAAATTAGCTCCAAGAACCCAAGGTAACAGCTTCAATATTGCTGTTTTTGTCTGATGTTAACAATTAATCAATCATCATAATTGTTGCTCATATATTTCTGTGATTTTATTACGCCCTGTGCTTCTGTGTTGTGTCCTATGTTCAGTGACACAAATTCAAAAATTCCCGTGATCAAGTCTATTGCAAAGACAGTGCACCACACCCCTGTCCAGTCTCTGAGGATGTGTATCAGTTACAAACATATAAAATAAAGAATTGTGTTTTATTATATTTCAGTTAGATTGTTGTTAGATTTATGAAGTTGACTAACACAAGTCAAACATACTAAACATGGGCTCTCAGTGAAGACAAACACTGTAACTCACCTTTGTCCCTGAGTTGGCATCCACTGCTGCTGAGGTCACAGCCTGAGAGGACTCTGTGACCATGCTCGGGGATCTCTGATTGGCTGCTGACTTGGACATACGGGCTTCTATCCTGCAGTTGAAAAGCCAGTGTAGAAGAAGATCAGTAATACTGGCGGGATGGTGAGCATTGGATGGTGATATTCCTTCTTAATTGCACTGACAAACTACAGACACGCAAGGAAACAGAGCGCAGCACTGTGCTGAGCTTTCACATATAAAGGATGTGACTATTTCCTGATACCGACACGCAACCTGTCACAGCCAATGGCTCTGCGGCGGATGTGTTAACACTCCAGTGGCACTTGGTCTGACACACATCATACACACACTCAGATTACAAGACAAAACTAAATGAAGCCTTGCGTTGAAGCACTCATGACACACACACACACACACACACACACACACACACACACACACACACACACACACACAGTATCGTTTGACAGCTTCTAAGGAATCCACAACCCACCTCACATTTCCTCATGATGTCATCATATTACTATGGACCCAGAAATATCAACATGGAAGAAATACAGCGCAGCTCATTCAGATTTAGTGACAAATGTGTCGATTACATTTGATTTTTTATTGCAGACCACATTATTAGAAAGATTTAAACATGGTCTTCTGATCCTCCACCAACCATAGTATATGTTAAAGTGAAAAAGAGATGCATCATAGATAACAGGATCACTACTACTACACAGCAAAGATCAATTTGGTTTAACAAGGTCCTGGAAACATTTCTTAGGAATTTTAGTCTGTGCTGCTGACTTAATAATAGCATGCCCTTATAGCAGATTGTTTTATCATCCACAAATCCTGCAGACCTATACTACATCCCATCTTAAAGGTGCTCTGTTGTGTATATACGGGAAGAGTGTGCAGACCACTGAATTGAAAGTTTCTCTCACAGGCCTGGAAAATACAAATATAATTTCTTAAGAAGGTATACAATAAGGAAACTTCTACCACATTTTCAAAAACTCATAAGCAGACAGTATAATTGACAGAAAACGGTCCAGTACTTGGCTGAGCCTCTTCCTGACTGCAGCAGTGAACTTACAAACAAGAGGAAACAAAGTGTGACCTGTCTCTGCATTTTTCCGCAAAGGGGTTAAAAACTGTTCTAATCCTGTTGTTTTTTCCTGCTTTGTGTTGCTGCACTACACTGAAGCGAAGGAAAAGAAGATAAGCTATAGGTGTGTGTTGGCGACTAAAGAAGCAAATACAAAAATAATAAAAGGAGGTAGAACAAGTGGGAAAGAGAGAGACCACAGTGGAACAAAACTTACAGTATCTGCACTCACAGCCTGGACTGCAGCCAGAATTTTACAGGAGGTTTCTGTTGTATCAAGGGGACGCTGCAGTTTTATGTAAAGCTTTCATACTGTTTACCACCACTGCCATTGGAACAGTTCCCCGGGAGATTTGTCGTGGCATGTGGTGGAGAGGAGCGATATTTCACATCACGTAGTGTAGAGGAGGGAAAGACACTAAACTCCATCTCTCCCTGATTCTCTTCCTACTGTATGATGGAAATGAGGGCATTTTTGGTATCCTTTAAGGCAGTGGGTGCACATGTGGAGAGTTGACGAATTGATCATAGTGGGATAATCTATAACAAAGTCAAAGCCTCCCGGCCGGCTGGCTGCTCTGTCCTCAACAATCCGATACGGTTCTCCAGGGAACACGCTGAGGTTCTCCTCACTTGAAATGCAGTCAATGATTCATGGAAGAAACCAACTTCCTTTTCAGATATCCTTACGCAGAAGGAAGCCCGTAACATCACCATGACAGTGAACAGAAGCAACACTTTGCTGCCCCAGTGAGGTCATTCAATACTAAGACTGCACCCCAGCTTTCACGCTCTCCACCAAACTCTACAACAGCATTATGAAAAGAGCGACGTAAGGGAGAGGCACAGCAATACTGCAATACAGTAAGTAGACTGTGGTTTAGAAGAAAAAGTATCACACTGCAGTTAGTAACCTGTGTGCACTGCAGCACAGAGTGGTTCGGAGTAGAGTTAAACATAGCTGATTCAAGTTCACACTTTATATAACTTACAATGTTACTGAATTGACTTATACCTGCACTAAACCTGCCCTTTTCCCTTCTCTCCTATTTCAGATAGCTTCACATCGTCTTAGTTAAAGACTGAGCTAAAACTAGAACAATCCTCAAACATAAATCTATTATTTCAAGCTGCTTGAAGATTTATGGTAAAACGGATAACGCACCACGTGAAATACTGTGGTGAACAGTATGTAGCCTGTGTTTAAAGCTGGTGTTCGACAGAATACTTCAAATGTTCACATGTACAAGTGTTATTCTGAGTAATCATTTTCATTTTTTACAGAAAATAACTGAGATATTACACAGATTTAAAAAAATAAGATGTTCCATAAGAACTATTTTTAATTTCAAGGGTGTGTTTAATGTGGCCTAGCGTAGCAGAACACAGTTAGGGTGGATATATAATCACAACTGTTCTCTTACAGTAGTTTCCAACACAATCATATGTTGTGAGTGTTTCTTTAACAATAAAAACCATATACAGAATATTATTATGCTCACTGTATGCAGAGACTGGTTTCTTATCCTGTTTCTCTGCCATGCTTTAGTGAGAAGTGAATATAGCTGAAGCTATTCTTACCATAACTTGAGGAGATAGTTGGCATTTCTAAGAATTCTTTTTTTTCCATCTCTGTTAAAAATATGCAAGTGAAGCAACTGTAACTTTAAAGCCCCTTGATAGTATACAAATCCATGGCTCAACAGTACTGAACCAGGGATAATGGAGAGTTTCAGGAAATTAATGACAATCAGTTGTGCATCTTTTAATTGGTGGAAATGTGGAGGTCACATGCTTGTCTCTAAAGCTGCTTCTGCCCGAAAGTGGAATCTGCACGATGCATGATCATCTAACACCAGCCAGCTTAAATACGATCAGACACCTGCTGGCATATATTTAGGTCTCGGCTAAAATTCAATATGATAATTGATCGTCTTTCAATGGATTCAAATCATATGAAATCATATGTCCAGATATTGTGATACACAATAACTTTGCATAACTTGATAATAACAAGCCCTTAGTAACTAAAATTTCTCAGAAAATGTGTTTATTTTGGCCACATTGCCCAGCCCTACTTATATATTGTGCTCTAAACCTGCTGAAAGCTTTCACACAGATTCATACAATGACATAAAACAACGACAATAAATCCAACTACCATACAATGCAATGTTGCAATACAATTTAGAAATATAAACTTAAAAATATATAAAAATTCTAAACATTTTGGTGACTTGTTGGTATTTAATATACAGTCTTTATGTCAAAAAAGTCTCATCCATAAAAAGAAAACCTACTAAATCTTCAAGATATTCTGTCGATGCCAGCATCAAAGTTAAAACCACAGTCAGATGTCTATTTTTATGATCTCTCTACACTTAAGAAAATGCCCCAAATGGACCATAAAAAATAAATGATGATGATGAGATTGATGAATCCAGATGTGATATTGACACGGTCAAAAGCATATGCGAGTGTCAGCCATGCCATTATCACAAGTGCAAAGGCAATCATTTGAAGAATAACATTTAAGAGTCTCTGGGATCTAAAGCCACTGATGAGTGAGAGCAGTCAGTTATGAATGCCCTGATGGTAATGAACACATTCAATTTGACGAACATTATTAAAATGCCCATCTTTTAGTGTTCTGACTTTGTCCGCAGCTCATTTATCTGATGAACACTTAGCTGAAACAGTTTTTGCTTCAGACAATAGACCACCTCCCCCACACACACTCTCACACACACACATACACACACACACACACAAACACACGCACACACACACACTCGTGATATGCCTCATCATGGAGGGTGACAGGCTATTTCCCAGTCTATTTCTGGACTCCCATGGCATGACCTTGAGCTAACCTATCTGTACATTTAAGCATCCAGTATATGCATCATTCTCAGGAGAAGAAAAAAAAGACTCACCTGTCTTGTAGAGTGTATTCTGTGTTTTCAGGGGATATCTGTCCGGTTACAGGGTGTCGAAATGATGAAGCCCTTAGGTTGTGGCTGCAGGACAGAGAGAGATTGAAAAGAGGGAGGATGGCGGAAAAACAAATCAAAAAAACAAATTAGCATCAAATAAGTATTGTCAGTACAATACATGCCTGCCTAATCACGTCCTGTCTTTCTATAGTTCTATTTGGCTGCTTGTTGAGGCTAGAACAAAACCCCTGAAAAATGTAGCTGTCAATGAACATCTCAGTCAACTGTAAAAATAAATATATGTATATATATTTTGGTAGCTCTGCACCCAGTTTAGGAACCACATATTCTTTTACACGAAGTGTAGCGCTCAGCACTCTCCCGTAGCCAGCTCAACATGTGTTATTGATTTCAGTTAGATGGAGCCATTCATTGCTTTAACTTGACCTATGTTACTGTCACAGACTAGAATAAGAAACCGACAAGTGGTCAGTGGTGCTGGTGGCGAGGGGAGTGAAATATGATGCCTTTGTGTTTGTTGTTGTCCATCAAATATTTATTTGTGACTAGGCAAGGACAAGATTTTGACTATTTCATTTACAGTTTTGCAACAAAATGAAACTAAATCCTTTAAAATATCTCGTATGTATACATGCTGTATGATATATTCAAGATTCAAGATATTTTTAATGTCATATGCACAGATAACAGGCAGTTATTCTGTACAACGAAAAGCTTATTTTGCTGGGTCCTCCTAACACAGAATTACAATAATTACAATAAACTTTAAGGAAAAAAATAAAATATATAAATAAAAATAAGGCACAAAATATAGTGACAGTATTGCACAATAATATGTATAAAGTGTATAAAGTGCACTATGCATTGCAACAAATCAATATCCAAAGTATGGCCGTGACATGAATGAAGTCACAGCAGCAGCCGTTCACAGTTCAGTGATGTGTGTTTGTGTTCACCAGCCTGATGGCCTGCGGGTAGAAACTGTTTGTCAGTCTTGTGGTTCTGGACTTGTGACTCCTGTAGCGTCTGCCTGATGGCAGGAGCGAGAAAAGACTGTGCTGGGGATGTGTTGTGTCCCTGATGATGTGGGCTGCTCTCCTGGTTACTCTGGTGGAGTAAATGTCTTGAAGAGAGGGGAAGGCTGCTCCTGAGATGTACTGTGCAGTTTTCACACGCTGGAGTGCCTTCCTGTCCTGGGCAGTGCAGTTTCCACATCATACTGTGATTGAGCTGGTAAGGACGCTCTCGACCGTACATCGGTAGAAGTTGCTGAGAATCTTGGGTGGCATGCCAAATTTCCTCAGCCTTCTTAAGAAATACAGTCGCTGTGTGTTATGAGACCAGGTGAGGTCCTTGCTGATGTGCGTTCCGAGGAACTTAAAGGTTTTCACAACTTTCCACCTCTGTCCCACCTATGCAAAGTGGTGCGTGCTGCACCCTCTTCCTCCTTGGGTCGATAATCATCTCCTTGGTCTTGTCTGCGTTCAAGGAGAGATTATTATCCCGACACCAGGCCACAAGTTCCTCCACCTCTCTTCTGTACGCCGTCTCAGCCCCACCAGTGATCATTCCAATGACCGTTGTATCATCCGCAAACTTGATGATGCTGGTGTTTTCCTGGGAGGCCACACAGTCGTATGCAAAGAGGGTGTACAGCAGGGGACTCAATACACAGCCCTGGGGGGTCCCTGTGCTCACAGTTCTTGTGTCCGGTTGCCAACTCTGACTGATTGGGGTCTGCCTGAAAGAAAGTTCAGCACCCAGTTGCAGAGAGCAGGTGTCAGCCACGGGGCGATATATTGACGCATATTCAAATTAATCTACTTCTTTCTCATACTTTATCTGGATTATGTTTCTTAAACTTCATGAAGAAAGAGATTCTAATCACTGACGTACTTATCTGATGGCCAACCATCTTATCTAACCATCATGGCAGGTTAAGATCCAATCATTCATTGTGTTTGGTTCCATTTAGTCTCTCTCACTATTTACAGAAAACCCCACGATTGCAGAGGACTTTAAACTGTTTGGCTCTCCAGGATTATTTAGCTGCCTTAGTTAGATTTTAGACTTTTTCAATATTATTTTGCAGCCCATATAAAAATGTGGAGTTTAGAAGAGTTCTGTAGCGGCATTATTAGGGCTGTGTGTTGACAAGTGTCTGGCAATATGATACTGAACATTTTTTTAAATCTAATTTAAGGGAAACTCCATTGTATTCACCATATCACAGACCTTCATTCTGGCTAAAGATAGATCACAACACTGTTATCTAGCAGTCGGAGGTTTAAACACAACACAAAAGGGACCACAGTTTGCCACACATCTTTGCACGTAAACTATTAATTCAAAATCGATAGTATTTATAAAACATAAAAAATGATTTAGTATCACAAGACATAATATTGCAATACCCAAGTGTATCATATTTGCTTAAAGCCCTAGACCAGGGGTGTCAAACTCGTTTTAGTGAAGGGGCCACATGCTGCCCATTTTGATCTCAAGTGGGTCGGACCAGTAAAATCATAGCATAATAACACATACATAATGACAATATTTCTCTATGTTTAAATCATTGGTGAAGGTTTTTGGATGATAAACCCTATTTTAAGGTCTTTCTAAAATAAACTAGAAACATAAAGACCAAAAATTCAGACATCAGCCCACTGTTTACCTGCCTGGGCTCTCCTCTGCAGATTCCCTCGCAGTTGAGCAATATTTATAGATGGCTAAATAATTGCGACTGTGGTTCAATGGTTTGCATGCCTGACTTTCAATCAGAGGATCAGTGGTATCAATCCCAGCTCAGCTATTTTTCTTAATTTTTCTTAATTTTTCTATTTTAAGAATTTGCCCGCGGGCCGGACTGGACCCCCTGGCGGGCCGGATCCGGCCCTAGACTATATACAGTGTAATATTATGAAATAATCTTGCAGTACTTCTACTGATAGCTGTGTACTTCCTCTATACAGGTGTAGATAGAGAGGAGACATCTGAGTAGGAGGACAACAGATATAAATATCTATGCTGATGTCTTTGTCCCATTAAAACTGGCTGAAAAACTGGGGAGAATGACAGTGTGAGATAATATACTGAACAGCATTATTATGCTTTCAAGCCTGGCCTTTGTTAGTGTTGCATTTTATTCCCCTCGCCCTTTTCTTTGTCACCATCATACACAATCTACTACAGCAGAAAAACACATGTTCTTCAACAGAAGCCATGAAATACTGTGCACAAGCGTGCAATAAAACCAGAGCGTAAATACAGCTTCTGTGCAGAGGCTAAATCCATGCGCTGCTTTTTCGTAAACAAACACATATGTGCAGATAAAGACATAGAAGACATGTTTACACCATCCAAACTTAAAGTGAGCCACGGGTAAATAAATATCCAGCAGGAAGGGGTGAATTCCCTAAAGGACAGCTGCAAAACTTCAGTACTATGAAGGTGCTGGATGAGACAAACAGAAAGTGGTGCCTCGCTGCATAAACATGCAGCAAAGGGAGGGGAGACAAACTGTGCAGGGCGGAGAGATTTATCAGTTGACATTTCAGAAAAGTTCAAAGGGGGAACCAAGAATGATGCTGAGTGATTCTGCACAGACAAGCAACATAACATTTCTACATTCATGTAGAAATAGCTCTTGATCACATATACATGCGTACACACACACACACACACACACACACACACACACACACACACACACACACACACACACACACACACACACACACACACACACACACACACACACACACACACACAGGCTTGTTCCTGGTAACAACTCATAATTTGCTGAGCCGCACTGGGCACACTGTAGAGCACTGCACCAGCATCCCCTGTTAATTAGGAATCTGCATTCTTTGAGGCTTTTGTTTCAGCCGCATTACTTCCGAACTATTTGTCACAGAATTCGCAGCATCCCCAGTTGGTGTTCAAACACTGCAGCACAGTGGGTCTGTTTGTTTGCAGAAAACTAGCTTCCATCAACGCTTGTGACAATATTGTCCCAAAGGAGGAGACGAACTCCTGCTGCAGAGGAGCTGTAGCACACTGCCTCCTGGATTAAGTACTGGGCAAACAGATTGGTTGTAGTTGCTTGAATCTAAAGGCACAATTATCATTCTGTGTAGTGGCTCTACATATATCATGATTACATTATCCAAGGTAAACCACATTACCTCGCAGTCATCTCTGCTTCTTTCTGAAAGATTATTTAGATCCAAAGGTTGAGAGCACTGAATCATTCACATTCACAGCAATTCTAGTCAATAACTTGTGTTTCTTGAGTCAAAAACATCTTAAGAATATGGTGGACGCAAAGACAGAGTAATACCAAGGTATGACTTGCTTACATCTCAACCTCATGGCATGCAGGTGTTAATGCATACATGAATCTAATGAAACCAATGTACATGTAGTTATCCAAGTTATTCATCTTAAAAACTCAAAATGTATGATCATAATAAAGTTACTCACACCATACAAAAGCTACCTAGCCGTTTATTACAAAAACCTTACTCCACACCAATTTGTTATCCTTCAACCACACATACTGTAATATAGCAATTGTTGAAAGAAACCACTGGCACCAACGTAGCCCAGTATAGCTATACAGCAGCGAGGCACACTTTGTTTTTGTAAATATGTGTTCATTGGTAACATACAATCATTCATTGTGTTTGGTTCCATTTTGTCTCTCTCACAATTTACGGTAAATTAATGGCCCCCTGCAGAGGCCTTTAAGGTGATCTTTTTACATTTTATTTTGTATGCACATATACAAATGTGGAGTCCTGTAGCAGCATTGTTAGGGATGTGTATCTATTAATAATTCAGCAGGCCAACATTTTGAAGAATCAACTACATATTTCTCAGCAGAGATATTTTGTGTCACAGTCCAGTACTCATCCTGAGAAAAGTTCGACTCATTTTCTTTCCATAAACAGGCAGAGCTTTACATCACTGGCATGCTACAGGGCCCCAAAACACTAACCATGAGGTCAAGTAGAGTGTCTGCTTCCATCAAGCCAGATAAAGACGAGAAAGAATGACTGGTATCTCTACTTGCAGAGAGGCTCAAGAGGGTTTTTTCCTCAATGTAGCACACAGTAAACAAGACTCAGTTCAGCTCAAGCTGACAAAAGAGGTGGAATTAAGAGGAAAACTACCATACATAAATAAAGAACAAGAGTTTTGTGACCAACCTGTATCCTCACAGACCAGCAGCTAATTAGGGATTTTCTATAAACTGAGTTGAGTTTGTAGTTGTTGGGACACTTTTAGTGAGTAACCCAAGATTTGATTGAAACAGCTCAAATCATAAAAAATCTCTCTCCCTCTCTCTCTCTCTCTCTCTCTCTCTCTCTCTCTCTCAATGCTGCAACAATGAGAGTCCATACTTCAACCATGGCATGCCAGACAGTTTTTTTTTTTCAACAAAACAAGAGGCTCATAGTAATTTCTGTCCAACGCAGGGGCTGAGTCTTGGCAGCATGGGGCACCAGGGGCAAAGCTCTCTCTCTCTCTCTCTCTCTCTCTCTCTCTCTCTCTCTCGCTCTCTCTCTCTCTCTCCCTTACACCAAGAGAAACACACTCAGGCTCCGAACTGCACCACAACACACATCAAAGACAGGATCACCTGTATCTATTTACACTCCTTTACAAAGAAAGACCAGCGGTGAAAAAGAAAACTCCCCAAAGTGTACCCACAGTTTTCTACTTACTATGCTCTGCTGTATCATGCACACAGTGGAGACAGCCTCGCCTGCTGTGACTGTGAATCAGCGTGAATCAGCTGCTCGACTGTGGTGCTGCAGGTCTTGGAAATCCTTTCAGCATCATCAGCCCAGGAGGAAGATACAGAGAGGGTTCTCTCGTCGCAGCGGGCATCCGCAAAGAGCAGAATAAAGTGGAGCCAGCAGGATGAGAGCAGGAGGGGGAGCTCTTTATCTCTGCTTTCTCCTGCTCAAGCGTGCTGCCTGAGTGTCCCCCCACGCTTGCTGGGTGGATGGTAGGGATCTAACGCCCTCCCATCAGGGGTATACCTCTGTTGCTTATCAGATCCTCCTCCCTTCCCCTATTTCTACGTTCCTCTCTTCACCTGTCAATCCCTCTTTCCCAGAATTTAATTAGCTAAACATAATCTCTTTCAAGGAAACAGTAAGTTATATAGCGGCTGCTCAGTCATTAATGTAGACTTGTGAAGAGGGTCTTTTTCCCCCATTCAGTTCAAGCTTGGGCTCGGTACTACTGTTAAACTTCCTTCACTAATGACGCTGCCACATGTTTCGATGGATTTTGGTTCGTGTTCGTCCCACAGGTGTACCGCTGGTCTCCTCTGAGTGGCGGCATTGCAACTTCAGTAATGACAAGTCATGTTGGTAATTTAGCTTTTTTCCCCTATTAGTATGATATCCTACCTCCTTAGACAGTCCAAGTCTTCCTTTACACTCTCCAATACTAATTAGTTGAGTATGTAAACTAATCCAGAACATATATGGAACTTATAAAACAGATAGGACCCTTCAAGGGCACCTCAAGGTGGTTTGAATCTACTTTTTGAAGCACTGGTTTAACAGTGACATTGACCTTTGACCTATGCTTAGAGGGAATTTAAACTAATCTTGAGGAATGCTGCCCAGAGGAGCAGCTGGTGTAAACATACTGCAGGCCTGCGGTAAATATTGAATCTGACAGACAACCAAGAATTGGGGAGCTACAACAGCAGCAGTTTGCTGTTTCGCCCCTAGCTTATGTTTCATTCCTTTCCCACAAATATTCAATTTATAAGCAGTTTAATTCAATGTCATCTCTCCAACTACATTCACACAATGTGATGGGCTAAAAATTCAACAAGTTCCAGTCCACAGGGAAGCACGGTAACAGGCGCTCTTATGGCAAGTGATTATTTTCAGTGCTGTGAACGAGGGCCAGAAGATCCTCTTGTCTCCCTCCAGGTACCCTTTGTAATAAGCATCACCGCATCAATGTGGTGTCTGAACACTCAAGATGTGGAGCAACATCATATTCATAATCAACTCACAGTAGCATAAAAAACTAAGACAAAACGTAACAAATTAGTTAGTTAATTATTGTAATCACAAATATAGACTTTTTTGTAAATATGTTTGAGAATACATTTTAATTTAATTTAATAATAATAACTGTAATCAACATGTTTATGTTTTTTATTTTATTATTAATTGACACATTGACTGATATTTCATGATATAAACAGTTTTTAATGTTGAAATGAATTAACTGATTGTAATCAACCACTAACATTTTTTATAATTATGCCATGGTCATACTCCTGTATACTGAATATATAGAAAGAACATTTAATATGTTTGATTTATTATGTATAAGTTTCCGTTAACATGACATCAAAACAACTCTTTCATCCTGTACAACCATATTTAAGAGGTGAAATAAATGTCATATAGCAGCCTCCATTTGGCATTACAACAGAAATCAATTATTTTAGTTGGGCTGCTTAATTTCCAGACCAATTTAATTAGCTGTAATGGGTGTATAATCAACATCAGCAAGCTGGTAATACTCAGATGATATGCTTATTCCAAAGAATAAGACAAAAGCAAATCAAAGAAGGACTGCAACACATGAGAGGTTAAATGAGGTGCCATGAACCAATACCAAACTCCGTAATGACAGTCACTTCTGTGTGTACGACACCCCACCCATGTGTGACAGGACACTAAATCGTGGGAGAGAAAGAGAGATATCATGGACCTTCAGTAACACCCTGCAGCATCCCAGCCCTGGCAGGCAGAATTAATTAAGCCTTAATAACAGCGGTTTGCACTCAGTATCCAGACACAGGGAGCCATTAAGGAGATAAGCATTCTGCAGCAGGGTTTGCACATGTTGACTGACCTTTATCAGCTTCATAGCAGAGCACTGCAGCAGCCTTGCTCAGCTGACATTTGTGGAGGAATTATATTGGCAGTCTCTCCAAAGAGTTATTGGGGGACTCCACTGTCAATCAGTATGGAAATGAAGGAAACCAACCAAACACATTTCACACTGAGCCTTTTCCCTGTCATTGCACTTATTGACTACTATCATCATCATCGTCATCATCATCATCATCATCATCATCATCATCATCATCATCATCATCATCATCATCATCATCATCATCATCATCATCATCATCATCATCACTGTTTACAGCTGCAGAAATTCCAAGCTGACAGTACGACACAGCGCTTACAGCCTTACTGGAGAACAGATATCCCTCTCTACTCATGCGTACAGCAGTCTAAAATAGCATCAATAAAACAGGAAAACCCTGGTAGAAGCTCTGCTTTTATGGAGTCTGTATCCAGCAAACCACTCAAGCAGCACTGGGCAAAGAGCGGCAAAGGCAGGCCCGATGGAGAGCAGAAACAGGGGCAGGGACTTGCCAGAGTCTGAACCCCTGTCAGACAGAGGGTTTGGCAAAAATTGAAAGAGCTGTCACCTCATTAACATTCAACACGCACACAGTTCTGACACAGCACATTTTACTGAAGTCACAATGGTCCTGTAGGCCATGCCGTTCCAAAACATAAGCAAGGCAACTGCTAATTGCATTGCAGTGAATGCAAGAAAGGCCTGTGTTGGACCAATCACACAGAATTTGGATGCGAGGAAACACTCAATATGCACAGAAACTAGAACCAGTGCTCTGAGTGAGAATGTTCTTAAATTATTAATTGGCACATTCACTGATATTTCATGATATAAACAGTAATCAATACAACTTAAATAATCATGTCAAGGTCACACTCCTGTGAACTGAATATATAAGTAAGATTTCTTCTGGCTTCCATTAGAATGTTGATTTCCTGGTATCATTTCATGCCTGCTCAGTTGGAAATAAAACAGTAAACAGCTCAAATAAATATTGGAGGCTTAACTCCTGTGTACAAACAAAGGCTTCACAAAGACCCCAAACCCTTTTACACAGAAATGTTTGGTTGCACTGCTATAAACTTTTATAACCTGAAATTGTTCCAGTAACTGCCTGCAGGAGAGAAGATGCCCTTTGCCAGGGATGGATCCCAACAGGACTTTGAGTGCCTAAGCACTTCCCTTGCTCCATTGGCACACATTTGGCTGACTGATGAATATTTATAAAAGGTGATTTGAAGTAATTCATCAAATAAATTGTGTTTTATAAAGCCTCCAACCATGACAATGAAATTACTTTCAAAAGCACTTATCTTAGGGATCAATAACTACAGGGATACACTGCGACAAAGAAAAAAGTTAGGAAGTTTTCTGGTGCAAGCATTACTCTGGAGTATAAATCGATGAAGAAGCTCCTGCAGCTTTAGGTCAATATTTAATACCACAGCTTTATATTGCACTATACTCACTGCATAATGATGACCCAGGGCAACCAGGAGTCATCTTTATTTCATCTTTTCATTCACGTTAACAAGGACTGTTATAATCTGAAGGGTGCGAATGTCTGAGTGTGCGCTAGGGGAGGGGGAAAAAAGATACGAGATAGATTTGATACTGTTCCACACTTAATCAAAATTAGAATTAGGTCATCCTAAAAATAGCCTCACAATTTAGGCATTATTAAAGTTTTGTAAAACCACCCATCTGCAGCAGCTTTGCTGTGGGCTTAAACAAAGTCAATTGTTGCAGTCAATATTGCTTCACAACATTGCGTTAAATCAAATTTTAGCAGACAGGACTCTCACTCGAAAGCAAGACAAAGAAGAGAAGAGACCGACATCATGAAACCCAATAGAAGGCATACTTTGTGAACCTCTTTTAACCCATCGTGGAAGTGTACACACCTGACAAAGTGAGATAAGGACAAGTAAAAGGACAAATCTAAAAAAGTTATCAGTAAGGGGGAGTGAGCAGCGCTGCATCTGGAATCAATCTAATAAAACATTACATGTAAATATCTTGCCTTGTGTAATTCTAAACATCAGAGCAGCTTTGGTCTAAAAGTTCTGACATTTCACCGAGCTCGGCAAATCTCTTCTGGGACATGGAAAAGCTACGGGAGAGAAGGTTTTGCAAAGCAAATTATCTCTTAGCAAGACCAAAACACACAATCAGCAAAAGCATCACATACCTGACAGTGCAAAAGAAATGAAAGAGAGTCTGCAAAGCACATCAGGGGATGCTATTAATCTCATCTGTAGCCCTTACTTGCACATGGATGTTAACAGTGGAGGTCATCGACTGATAACAATCGTTTTATAATAAACACACCATCTTAAAATGTCTAATCAGTGAGACAAGGTGAGAAGCTGACATCCTGGAATTAATCAAACTATTCAAATATTCCCCTAGCCAACTCTGAAACAAATGAAATTAGAACAGTCGATGACTCTTTTTTTTTTTTCTTCTCACGCCACAGTCTTTCCCCCTCTGTGATCAGCACATCAATAGCGGAGGCTCAAAGGCACTTTGCTTCAATTCACTGACGGATACACATGCATTCAGACACGCCTCCTCAGCACTGAGTCAAGCTTTATCATTAAAGGTCTGAGCCAATCTCAGTTGACATGACAACATGAACCACTTGCCATGGGAAATCACAGGTTAATGAGAAGTAACATGGTGCAGTTGACCTCCCGTCTCCAGGGCTCCTTGGGTGCTATGAAAGAGATGTACGTAACCGACTGACACTGAGGAATTATTTGACCATGCAAGATCAAGTACAGGTAGGTCATCAGTGTGCACGGCCGCAAAGTGAAAACAACGCATCAGCACTCAGCAGGACAACACCAACAGCTGCCTGTCCCGTTACTCCCCACACTGCAGTACTGCTTTACACTTTGACGCAGCAGTTTTTTTATTTGATTTTTTTAATCCTTTTCTTCTTCTTCTTCTTCTGCAGTTATATGAACAATGTAGCCCAATGAAAAATGAAGAAAAAAAATTGTTCTATAGAAATAAAACAAAACTGGAAACACACAAAAAAAGGTTTGAATGGTGTATTCAGCAGAAACTTAAATGTCTCACCTATTATCATGTTCAGGGTTTCTCTGGTTTGTCTGTCTGACGCCACATGTCATGTTACACTAGGCCAGTGGTTCTCAAACTTTTTCTGTCAGTCCCCACTTTGGAGGAAGAAAAATGTTCGGGCCCCAACAAAATTGTAACAAAATGGTCCAACTTTTTGTGACTCCTCCATCCGTGCCTTTTCAAATAATAGAATAAAGAAAATTGAAATCCCTTTCAAGTAAACCAGATTGCTCCATCAGACAAAAACTATTAACATGTGCTATTACTTTGTTAGAACAATGCAAAAAAAGTACCTATTGTGGCTGCAAATAACTCGTTTTGCACTGAATATATTTTCAAGATAAAAACGATAACGTTGAACCTGTGCAAAACAAAATGAGTGCAGATGTGTGAGCCATCACGTTGTATCAGTATTAGTGGCTGCAGTGAGCTGCTTTCTTCTACAAATATTTTTCTCAATTCATGCTCAATGTTGAGCTTAGATCTATATTCTGTTTTGAGAGACGCAACAGCAGAAAAGCCGACCTCACGGAGGCTTTTAGCAAAACGGCAAGAATCGGCGAGTCGCGCATGCGCAGCGTAATCTGTTAACGGCGTAACGTAAACATTTACATGAAAGTACAGGCATTTCTCCATGTATTTCTTAATGACATTTTATGTCTGTGTACGTTGTACTTTTGTACTATGTAAAGTTATCATGTTCATGGAGAGTGGTCGTCCTGAAACCACAAGGTAGCCGGTTCATCCCTGGTCTCCATAGTTTCATGTTGAAGTGTCCTTGAGACCCTGAACCCCCTGAGCTTCACTGCAGCACACTGCTCCTTAATTACTAAGGATGGGTAAAATGCAGAGAATAATTCCCCCATTGTGGGATTAATAAAGGACTCTTAAAAAAAGGACTCTTAAAAAAAAAATATATATATATATATATATATATATATATATATATATATATTATTTTATTTTTTTAAGAATCTGCACCTCCGCACCCCACTAGAGGGTCGCGCCCCACAGTTTGAGAACCACTGCACTAGGCAGTTGACCATTGACTACCCAAAATCCCACCTAAAGCACGCATCATTCATCAGTTTAAAAGCTTATTTAATGTGGTAGCACTTTTCCAACAAATATGCCTGGCTGAACGAAGCATATTTGTGCTTTGTCACTACAGCAACTCACTCTCACAAGCAGTGATGTCTAACAGGCCCCACTTACCTAAAATATGAGGTTGCAAATTGGATTTGACAGCAAGGACCATGCTATGGTAGACAGGCATTGATAGAGAAAGGAGGAACCAAGAGAAGTAGCATAAACTCCTGAGAAATGTATGGAAATAAATATGATGTTAATCTGCAACTGTTACTAAGTGATTAGCACTAGTAAAACCTATTAAAAAATGCAGCAAATCCTGCTATTCTGCATTTAAAGAACAGGAGTTTATGTATCATCCGGGCAGAAGACAAGAGTCCCAAATTGATGAATTCTGCTGGTACCCTTGTTGTCATTTGACCAATGCATTTGCTGGCCATTCCTATTAACAATTATTGGTGTTTTTCATTTTATAGATAATCCTGATGTGTAGTGCGTCAAATATTTCAAATGAATGTAATGCAGATCAACGTGTGCACTGTTGAACAGAGGGCTATAAGCCGTCTCTACTATCTGAACTTTGCAGCCGACGAGCATCGGCATGCAAGCTGTACTGTAGCTATATGATATGCAAGCTAGTCGACCTGGCAGTCAATCCAGGTAGAACAGATTGAGGTCTGGGTCCAATAAAATGATTCCAGGTCAGGTAAAGGGAGTCAGTACTGATAGAGGAGGTCTCGACTGACACAATCGTGCAAATAGAAATACACAGTGAGGGAACCTGACTGGAATGAAACATGAAAAACAACTGCCAGACAGCACAGTAGGCTGGATGATCAGCAATGGCTCCTAATTAGAATACATGTGATCGAATGCATGTAATTATGTTCTGTCTCATCCTTAAATTATTTCTTGCCTTGCCTTTCCCACGCTGACATAGCGCTTCTCTTACTGACATGATGGAATGATGGGCAGGCAGCCAGGAAGACATCCTAGCTCATTCCACTGCATCTGCATTGTGGAAGATTACCAAAATGTAATTGGGATGTGTGATATGATCAGCCATTCAGATTCTCCGAAACACAGTCTTCATTTGCCAGTCTAATGAGGTCTAGACTGCTATAGACATTGGGATCACATATCACAAGATCAAGTATCACATCTAATCTGGCAAAGTATATCAAATTTGTTGCTTTTACATCCTTAGACTGCACACGTTTGCCTGTAGCTAAAGAGCTGGAAAATCTGCTTGGGTGTCGCATACAGTGTCTCAGCAGCTATATACAAAGTCGACCTACACTACAAAGCCAAACACAGCTAATCACTTCGCTGTGCAATGTCGGACAGAAGGGGATGTGAAGTGCGGGGGAATGTTAAACTTTTATTAACATCCCCAAGAAAGAGATTTAAGTAGTAATTCATTTGAATTTGACCGTCTCACCCTTGAATCCCTTCAGGGAGCTCCACCCATGTGTTGGAAGCTTAACTAGCAAAATGATCACCGCACCGTCAGCAGAATAAAAATGAAGACTACTCGAGAGCTTGACGTTCAACAAAGAAAAAATCAGACAAGACAAAGACATTTTGGGTCCTCTCTCCTGCCACTTAACCTCATTGTCCTTGTCCACAAGCTGGTTAATGTATGAACCAAAACAAAGCAATGCAAAGATCAGAGATATTTCATACAAACCCCATATTTTCATTTAATTCCAACACTGCATGCACCACAGCACTCAAGCGCAGCAGTGCATTGCAACGCATCAGGTCTGCCCATTAACTGGAAAACGAAATATTAAGCATTCACTGGCAGATTTTATGGTGGTCTGATGCTTGCCTTCACATGATGTACAAAAGTACTTTTTATGAAGTGGCAAAAAAAAATAATAAGACAAAAAGACACAAAGTAATACTTCAAATTCGGACGGCACTTTTAGATGAAATGTCTTAACTGATTAATTCAATTCGTAGTGTAAAGTATCCTGTACTTTACTTTATAACGAAAAAGAAAAAAAGATTGTGTTTTATGAGAATGTTATATTTGCACCATTTTTTATTTAGAAATGTAGCCATGTTAAAATGCACATCAACTAGTTTAAACAAACTAGCATTTAAAACCGAACCTGATGATCAAAATGATCTGTGGCATGCTGTGTTCTCATCAATGTAGTGGTGAAGTACAGCGATCTTCACCATTCTTCATCCCCCTAGATCAGTGGTTCTCAACTGGTCTGGCTCCAGGACCCACCATCACCCCTTAATGACAAGGCGCGAGGAACATTCTCAACTTCTCAAATTTATTTAATGAAAAGATGGTGCTGTTTGACCTGAGATAGTAGAGAATATGTATGCCAACACAAAAACAAGTTTAATGACAAACCAAAACAACCAACTGGTGGCGATGCTAGAGAGGGAGCTATTCCCTTTTACACTCAATTAGCTGCATTTTAATTAAAAAACAAAAAGTGCATATTCAGGACACGAGGTATTACAATATACATAACCATTCAGAATCTTCAGCCATTTTTCTTGTGATTACCTCATCAGTAGGTAAATACTGAAAAACATTGTGCTTTACAGAAAATTAAGCAGCACTCAATTCTCCTCACGACCCCAGAGTTTTTTCCTGTCATGCAGGCAGCGCATCAGTTGTGAATTGTATATTCAGTAGGCTGTTTAATTTAATTACCCTAAAAACCCAGAGTCTCCCCCATATCAGGATGGTTTGACCCAACCTGGCACACGCTGCTGAAAACATGGAGGGACAAGTGCAAAACAAGTTGAAACCAGAGCCGGCAAAATAACGACACTCCGCTGCATAAAAAAGTGGAGTGTTGAGAATCACTGCCCTAGATGTCCCTATATCTACTCATGGCCAATCATTTGACGGCCACGCGCCATTTTACAGCAGAGGAAGATTATTTAATATTCACATACATACACGTGCACGCACACGTGCACATTTATAGAGCAGCTCTTTCTGCTCATCCTCTCCGATTAAATATGTTTCCCTACCATTTCTCTGATGAGTGCCAAGGCAAAATCAGAAGAGGAGAGGAGACAGGCCAGGAGGAAGGTGAGGATTCTAGGAGACAGGCTCTTTATCATACTTCCTTGTAACTGCAGTCATCATTTATTATTCGTACAAAGAACACCGTTCACAGTATCCTCCCTGTGATAAAAACGATTCTGCATGGATATGCTGGATCACTGCACAACCTCTTCCTACAAGGTGCATGTGTACATCAATGTGAAGTGCCTACTTATGCTGCTGTTTAGAGTTTTAAGATAATTTATGATGAACCAGCTTTTCCTGAATTCTGCAGCACAGACGTCAGTCGGAGATGACAGCTTTTTCTGTAGACTAACACAAGGAATCACTCTCATCATTATTAAAATGTACAAAAGCTCAGTATGTCGGGTTGCAAAAGAAAAGTGAATAAACTTATAGTTAGCATTTAATTATAATAAAAGACAATAATCCTTTTAGTCACTAGTACAAAGACCTTTTACGAAAGAGCAGACCAAGATGTAGGGCCCTCGCTCCATCTAAAACCTAAGTATTGAGCAGCAGAACAACTGCAGGAACGTTTAGCAGACTACGCTGTCAGCATCTAGCACCTTCGAAATGCAGTTCTATCAACTCAAGTGTACTAAAACGAAGATGGCCTACCTGCAGGTTCTCAAGGCAAGCCCCATGCAGCAACAGTTATCATTTGCAAGACTCAGTCCAAGCATTTTTCTTTCTTTTCAAGCTCTAAAAAGCTGTCTGCTTCCGGAAGTTTTACGGTACCAAATGAATGAATGATCCGCAACATGACTGTCTGATTCAGCCAAAGTTAGGCAATCTGTCATACTACATACACATTCCCCATGGCGCACATACACACACACACACACACACACACACACACACACACACACACACACACACACACACACACACACACACACACAGCCAGACAGACACAAATTGCATATGTTCACGGTCAGATTATCTGTTTGATCTCTAAACCCCATAATCCTGCAACATCAAAAATAAATCAAACATCACAAAAAAAAGCAAATTGTAACAGAAAAGCAAGGCAAAAATAGGCAGAGAGGTAAATTATCTAATGAGGGTCGGCCCACAGATGAACATGGCACAGCAGCTTATTCTGTTGTTCTGGTGGCTTCAATATTTGCAATATTTGCACATCAATCAAATGTTCTTGGGAAAATACCTCTTTAAGAGCTGGCAGCGTAATTAAGCCCAATAAACTCAAGCACAGGTGTTCTCATCCATATATTCTTTAAATACAATGTCATGTTAATATTGTATAACAGATTAAGATAATAATAAATACGAGACGTGCAACGCAAGGCCTGAAAGTATGTGAAGATACAGAGCCTTCATGCTATCGCCACTTTCGCCATATGCTGTTTATAATGTAGAGAAACAAAACAGGACAGGCATAGTTGAATTATATTGTGTCCTTAAGGATTACATTATCTGAACCAGGGTAATCCCTGTTTTCTAATACCATGTCATGAAAGCCATGTCACTTGCCAGTGCTTTTGTCCAAAAGCAGAGGGGCAGATAAACGGCCACTGGATCCTCTAACAATCGGATTCAGCTAACCCTCATGCTGTGAAACATGGCTAACTCCCTTACACAATCCTGTCGGAGGTATTATTGTGTCATCCAAACTCTAAATACCCTCCTTCTACCCCAAACCCTTGTCCGCCACACACACACATGAAAAAACAAAGACTTGTTTAACATTGAGGAGCTTTATTCAGCCAGATGACGGTGGAGGAATGTATCAAATGATCAAACAGCTGTAACATTGCTCACTAAAGCATAATAGGAGACGCACCTAGACAGATCTATTCAGACCCTTGATTAAATTACCTTACTCTTTGGGATTTGGTACAGTGGTAAATGATTAAGTCATCAAATTTAAGAACAAATACAGAAGGTACTGTTTGGGAGAAATGTGATTAGTCCTGTTAAGATTTTGCTGCAGAGAATCTTGGCCCTGAGGGTGTCCAAGCTTGTAAAGCGCAGCACACTTTACTGCAGCAGACCTGTCTTTACAGCAGTGTTTGCTTCAGTGTGTACAGTATATCTATACCATGTTACCAGTGGAGCAAAAAAAAGACACGTCTGACTTCTCATCAAGATTGGCAAATAACTTCTCCACTCAAAATCCCTCTTTGCAGGACATGCCGACTGAGTCAGCTCTTTGTGTGTGTGTGTGTGTGTGTGTGTGTGTGAGTGTGTGTGTGTGTGTGTGTGTGTGTGTGTGTGTGTGTGTGTGTGTGTGTGTGTGTGTGTGTGTGTGTGATCCTCTGCTGTGAGCTGGCTGTGTCCGGACTCGCTGCAGGCTTGAAGGGACCTTCTCTCCCGCAGTTCTCATTACAGAATCTGAGCAGACACACACCGCAGAGCAACAGCAGCCCCTGAGCTCACTTCCACTGGGGAGTCACATTCCAGTGACACACAGGAGGGCTAAGGCAACTCAGCTACTACACAACTGCAATGCTCAGTGGCAATGATCAGCATGCGGGCACCGAACACAGAAGCCCCAGTCGCCATCTACTAGGCACTAGGATGCAAACTGTGTATTTTCTGGTGTCATTGTCTTGTTATATTGTGCATAACTTTAACAGTGTCTTCCCATCTGTTCTGCATAAACATGCTATACACAAAGCTATCAAAGCTCTGTAGGTTTCTCTCACAATCTGTTCCCTCTAAATTGTCTATTCATTCTCTGGTATTCCCCTACTCAGATCACAAGAGCACTATTTGTGTGGCATTAATCCTGATCACTACATTGCATGATTAGACATCGAAAAAGGATCATTTTAACATAGTACACAGTGTTACAAAAAATATTTAAAAAATGATTTAATGATATGGTTTTGTCCCACTCCCATCTGTCCCTCTTGATTACTTAAGCATGGAGGGCTATCACAATATCATTTTATTAAAAATATTAAACAGATGGATTAAATGAATTAGGTGAGGTCCCACTTGGCTGGCAGAGGGTAACTGAATTTAGAGGCTATTTTTAGATCTCTGTGTCCTGAGAGTGTGTGGAAAGCTTGTAGAGACTTACGAGGCTTATTAAGTCAGGCAGCAGTGGAGGAAGGTAGGCCACATCTGGTGCACAGCACAAAAGCTAAGACTGGCCAGCAGGATCAAGATTTTACCACAACAGTCTCTTTCCCAGAATGTCTATCCAACTCACGCAGGCTCATCTAAATCACATTCCGGAAAACTTGAATGGTGTCGTTCCTAATATGCAGGGAATATATATACTCCCTTTTCAAATTCCTCAACTTTCTGTTAAGTATCATCATTACGTCTATTCTAGAAATATGAGCGGTTCCCTCCTTTCCCTCATACTGCCTCCCTTCTATTCCTGGATATGCTGTCCCCTGCACCAATTTTACGTGTGTCATTTGTCAGGCTGAAGTGGTACAGCTATTCAAAGGCGCACTTAACAAAAATATGACCTCTATATCAGCTAAGCATACAAATTAAGCGCTGTGTCTTTTGGCCACATTTCACCCTGTGGCCAAGGGATGAAAAGAGAAGGATGGGATGGGTGTGACTGGGCTATACTCTGCATGACTGGAACTGACTGGGTGAACCAAACAAAAGTCAGATGTTTCCAATGCCCTGAGGAGAACCAGACCAAGTTAAAGACGACCATTACTTAATTAGTTGAAAACAAACCACCACTCAAGACTGGATAAACCCAAAAGAGGCTCATTGGTGTTAGTTTAAAATGAGCAAGGTTATAAATGTACATATCCTGAAATGAAATTAATATTGATTCAACGCTGACCCAAATTGTCAATTTATATTATTGTTTCTACATGCTGTAGGTGAAATGTTGTGGTCTGGTGTTTACAGCCCACAGGCTCTGAAGCTGAGAGCACAGCAGGGGGTCTGACCGATGAGGGAGCACATGCAGGAATGATAAATAGGCTAAGTCACCTTATCGCTGCGGCTAACATTGAGACAGAATAATAATAAGCTTGATATCTTGTGCATGGATCTATGGTATTGTTACCATGTCACAGCCCATTAAAATATATAGAATTAACCAAAAAACAGCTTAAAAACTGTAGGTTTTCCCTTCATATGCCTGGATATCTGACAAAAGTTGTACCGGTAAATAGATTTAGAACTGTGCATGTCCAGCAGACCAATTACAGATGCATACATGGTCAGTTCACTTTGAGGCTGAAAGGTGAAACACTTTGACTAGAGGGCTGTTTCTTAAATCAACGATGTAAACAACATACAATTTCAGCAAAAGGAGTATGAGCCACCAGAGCATGGAAAATACAATATGCAGCAGATGTGACATTGTATGTGTAGGTCTGTGTGTGGGCTGGGCCCTAAGAGGATTGAGAAGCAAACCCATGTAAACAAGTACATTCCTTTGAGAAGTGTATCTTTGGCTGACTTAGAGGTGGGAAGGACTGCATCAAACCACCACTACGGTCTAACCTACAGAGACATCCCACATCAGCCATGTTTAAAGAAGAGCATCATAATCAGCCTGAGAGATCACAGTTCTGCTGACATCAACACAGCGGTTAGTGACCTGTGATCATGAGGCACTGCAGAGAGCATCTCTCTCTCTCTCTCTCTCCTCATTCCTGGAGAGACTGCACCATTAGTACATATTGATAATATATTGATTGCACTCCCTAAAGGCAATCCAAAAGGCAAAACAGCCAGCTGCTTTCTCAAAAACGAACGATAGGCACCGTTCAGCATGCATGGGAATTCTCCTGCGTGCAAATATACTTTGAACAAACACTTAACGGCATGCAATCCCAAGCACTTTATCTCCTGCAGCTGCTGGAAAGCCTCAGCAGACACACCTCCTGAGTTGCTACGTAGCGATACAATCCCACATATGTGTTGGGAGATGGGCTGGGATACACACCTTTGAGTCGCACGATACACTGGCTGCCTCTTGTAAGGGACTTGTAAGGTTGCCTGTCCTGGTTGGCCCAACATGTTAGCTGCAAGTCTGTGATTTGCTGTGCTCTGCTCTGCTCCTCTCAGTGGTGCCCGTGTGTGTGTGTGTGTGTGTGTGTGTGTGTGTGTGTGTGTGTGTGTGTGTGTGTGTGTGTGTGTGTGTGTGTGTGTGTATCCTCCTCTCAGCTGGTAGTGCTGCTGTTGCTGACGTCTTCTGCTGTGCACCGTGGCGTCGATTCATTCAAAACATCCTCTTTCCCGCTTCTCCTGTGTTGGGCTGCTGAGGTGAAGCTAAAAATACACGTAATCACTGAGCTGTCCCCCTGTCTCCGAGAGCATTAGGCTTGTGATGGGTATTATTAAAGCCAGCCAACCTCACCAATACATGTAAGAGGCCCCAGAGCACAAAGTAAAACACAGGTGCAAAGCATTAGCCATAACCCGTATAATCCTATTCTCCTCGCTCACTCTCCCTCACTGTAGTGGCGCTCTTTCTCTCCTCACCTCTCCTCTGCTCTCTTCTAATATATGCGTTCCTCAGCGGAGCACTGTCGTCAGAGCATGTGCCTGAGCTGGACGCCCTCTCTGCTCCATTCCCTCTGCAGTCGGGCAGGAAATACAAAGCATGCACAGCGAGCGAGAAGAGAGGAACGAGGAGGGAGAAGGAGCAATTGCAGTAGTTGAGTGAGGAAAAAAAGAGAACGAGATGAAGAAGTGATTGAGTGAAAGTGAGAGAGAGTGTGTTGCAACTTTCACGTTACGTTACAATAGATAATTGCATAAAGTATATACTACGTTCTGATCTTTGCAGTAAGTGTGCACGAAATGTTCTTTTGGTACATATTTGTACCAACGGGAAATTAAGGATGTTATGCCCATGTTTCATGAGTGTCATTATAGAATATTAACAGTGTTTAACAACAACAACGTCTCAACTAATTGTACTACGCAGGATGACTAATGACTTGAACAGGAAATAATGTGACAACAGCCAAAAAAGAAGGCAGAGTGTGAGTTGAGGGGATATAATTCACGCCATGAGAAATTGAAGGGAAGACTTGGCTATGACCTAACAGCTAAAAAGACTGATGACTATGCCATGCTGCAACTGCTTTCTATCAGCTAATAGAAAATGGGGGGGGGGGGGGGGGGGGGGGGGGGGGGAGATGTTTCCTGCACCAGCAAGGACTCAGGAAGGCATCTCACAGATTAAACTGACTAGCGTACCTACACACACTAACATGCAGGTAATGCATCCAGCTGCTGTTGTCCTTGTCCCCTGAGTTTCACCCTCTGTTGCTCTTTCTCATCCATTTACACTGTGTTTCACATCTCGTTAGCATAGCAAGTAAAGACCACTTCAACGCTGTGGAGATGCCACAGTACGTACATACCAGTACGCTAGATCTCTGGGTCCAACCACCACCTGTGGCCATTTGTACATTAGCTCTATTTTATAGTACGGTAATCCTTTTCACTGCATGGAACTAACATGGAACTAACTGCAACAGCCATACACTGGAAAACAATGGATCTAAAGTGTCTGTAAGTTAATATTTAATAAGTTAAAATATGACATGAAAAGACCTAATGGGGAATGTTTTGAAATACTAAAAGAATGATCTCAGCATGATTACGACATAAATAATAACCAACACCCTCAGTCTGTGGTGGAATGTAACAAAGTACATATACTCAAGTGCTGTTCATAATTACAATTGTAAGTTACTGGCACTTCACTTGAGCAATTCAATTCTTCTTCTTCATACTTCTACACATTTCAGAGGGAATGTTTTACTTTTTTACTCCATCACATTTATTAGACAGATATTGTGTAGTTACTAGTTACCTTGCAGATTTAGGTTGAACATACAAAATGTGATCAGTTTATGAATTATGATGCATTGTTATGGATTACATTAAATACCTATACAGTGCAATATTAATGCAGTAATGATCCAATTACATATAAAAAATACAATAACAAGGAGAGGGAGGAGGTCACAATGAGTACTTGCACTTTAGTTTTAATTATTTGGAATGCAGCTTTGACTTTACTGCAGTAAAAGATATTTCTACTTCTTCCACCATTGGCCACAACCAATAGCATAGCCCTCAATAAACGGTATGACCACAACTGAAATGAACAGATATTCTGATTAGAAAGTGATTGAAATACATATGAATATACAATAGCTGAATCCCCCTTGTCTTACTTTATAGCATACTCCCAGTATGAGTCTGATAGCTAAAGAGTCCACTCAATCTCACATGTCTCTACATTGCTACTCACCAGTTTGTGATCAGATGTGGAGAGCAGTAAGTCCCATTCAAAACTTACCCTTAAGACGACCAATAGCGAGTGTGCCTTTCTGTTCTCTGGACGTATGCTAACTGAGCCCGTATTAACTGTGTGCACAGTACCAGGTGTGTGTGCTGGAACAGGCACAACGAGTGGTGTCAGATAGGAGGATAACTGCTGTTTCAGCCCTCTCTCTCTACCCTGATCACTCAGTTACACAGCCAGCACTTACAGTACAGAGCTCTACTTAGCCTCTCCAGGGAAGAATACAATGATAACACTCCATTGTTCAACACCCCAGAAGAGGAAAAGGAAGAGGTAGACGAAGAAGAAGAGGAAGAGGAATGTGTTGTCTGGTCAATGTAAAGAGCTGACCTTGGTCTCTGACTGCAACCAGAGCCTTCAGTCTCACCCCAAGTCCTCTTTATCAGATCACATCCGTCGGTCAGGAAGAGAGGACGGAGGGCAGACTATAGCTGAGTGGCTGCTGCAGCACCAGTTCAATAATCCACAGACAGACATATAGATAAGAGCAGAGGGCCAGACAAGGGTGGTTTAAGGCAATGCGTAGGATGGACAGCCAGGTCAGCATTCATACCTCACTATCACCTGCTTCCACTGTTTCCTGGCTGTTGTATAACAAAATGAAGCTATGATAATAACCCCAGTTTGTTGTGTTGGCAAATCAGAAAGCCAATAATCCCGTACTTATTTGTATATCACATGTAGTGATATACAAAATCACTCAGAAATGCAGGAGATATTGTCAAGTCAGTATGCAACACAGTCAAATACAGGAGAAGGGCAATATGACGACTAAATTATCCATCATAATTCATCATATGACCAATTCACTTATGAATTTAAACTTGAATACATATCATTTATTTTCAACAAGAAGTAGACACAAGCTTGCACAATAAGAACGGCATGTCTTAATAGTTGATGAAATAAAACTGAAACAAATGTAAAACTGCATCAAAGTGTCAAACAGACTCAACAGCAATATCTAGTGGCTCCCTACAGAACAGCATTCCACGGCTCCAGCAGGTCTCCGTGCTTCCCTGCTAGATAAGCGCATGCATCATCCCTGAGTCAAACCGTACTTACAGTGATTTTAAAACTTCAGAATATGACAAATCAATTCAAATCCATTCTGTCTTTGCTGCACATCCAAGCCTCATCTCACTCAACAAACAACAGACATTGGATGGTTGGACGTGAAGACTAATCACAGTTATCTTGAATTATCAAATCACAAAGACGATTCAGAATAGTAAAAGGAAGAATTAATCAGATCATGAATAAGGAATTAGCCTTGCATCTTCTGCACTAAAGCAAATTAAATTGGACTGCTTTGAGAAATCTCACACAGCTTTGTGGTCAATCTGTTCAATAAATGCTGCAGTGAGTGAAATTGCCCGAACCACCAGATCTGCTCTCTGTAACATTCGCCTCTTCATTTATCTTTGTCACACTCACAGCAATATTTAATCAAGTAATCCCAAATGAGAAACATTTTTCAGAGCACATTCACTCAATCTGCTGCTGAACATAAGCCTATTGAAGTGTTAGGTTATTCAGACTTAAGATAATTTAGCTGCAGAAATACAAATACAAAGCACCTTTATCCTCCTATGATCCGATGATCAGTAAATACATGTCAGACAAATCTGAACAGATCTTCAAGGTGAAAAATAGTTGCAAGTACATAAGAGAACTTGCAAATTGTCTATTGGTCCCAAGAAATATAATTCACTTCCAATCAAGACATGGTACCACTTCCTCATCAAACAAGACTGTAGGGCAGAAGATTCAGTTAGGTTCAAGGTCATCTTGTATTTAACAAGTCTCATTGTTCTCCAACTTCCTGTGATTACCTGAGTTCCTGCAATAATCTTTTATTGCAGTGCACATATAGAGACAGACAACCATTCACTCTCACATTCACACCTCCAATTAACCTCAGCTGCATGTCTTTGGACTGTGGGAGGAAGCCGGAGAACCCGGAGGGAACCCGCGCTGCCACGGGGAGAACGTGCAAACTCCACACAGAAGGACCGCCCGGGATCGGGGATCGAACCCGGGCCCCTGTTGTTGTGAGATGACAGTGCTAGCCACTACACTTTGTGCAGCCCTAGACGCCAATATTCTAATTGAACATTTGCCAAAAGCAGCTTCAATTAAAGACCATATTTACCCCATCCGCTCGGACCCCACTCATCTTAGAAATCAGCCTTCATTATGATCTCAACTACACATCTGTCAACTTTCATGACTGCATCTTGCACAGCTGCGATGTCATCACAGTGACAAAATCTGTGCACAGACAGAAAGAAATAAACACCTGGCAAAGCACTCAAAAGCACTTCTGTGGTAGTTCCTACTGCAGCAGGTGTTTCTCTCGAGGACCAGGTTTTGCCATGATGACTCACACACACACACACACACACACACAACACACACACACGCACACACACACACACACACACACACACACACGTTGAAGACAATACTGTCGTGTCTAGTAATAATTTGGACGTGCATGTCATTTAGGTCAGCAGAACAAGCTGGAGAAAAAAATACAATATTTACATTATTATCACTGTATAAAGTTGTTGTGGTGACCTTGCCGATCTAGAAATTCAAGCAGACGCGGAAAAACATTCCGAGGCAAATTTGTATTTGTGATGTTGGGCTATATAAAATGAACTGAATTGAATTGAATTAGCAGTCGTTTAGAGCAGTGTTTCTGGCCATCCTGTGAATTAAAGTCCGTCGTTCACTCTATTCGTAGCCTGCACCAACCCTGAGGGAAATACTCTTCTCTTTAGCGGCTCAGTTTCCCACTATGTTCACCAACTAGTCGCTAACTTTGTTAATGTATTATTCTGTGTTGGTTTGTTACAAGTGACACCTTTCTCACAAAAATCTTTGATCCATTGTAAATATAAAAAAACATTTAAATTTGCGTTATACTATAAACGAATAATTCAGATAAAAGAAGTTTCATAGCTTCATGTCTATGTGTAGCATGTATGTGATGGTTTCAGAAAATTATCAGAAGCAGTTTGATTGTCGAACTAAGTGAAACACTTTGCATGCAGTATCTTAACTTTGGATACGAATGGATACGTTCACTGAATCTTAGCTCTTTCTATCTAAATGCAAATGTTCTATGCTTGCCGAAAATCAATGGCATCACACTATTTTGTATATGATCTGCTGATATGAGCTTCTCTCATTTAAAGGATATGTTTTATTGTTCATCATGTTTACATCAAATAACCCCTTTGACAAAAAAGATTAAATCAGTAATTCCTGAAACATTTTCTGGTCTGAGATATGCTCTCTAGAAAGGCTTGCTCTTTTTACACAACATCCATCTTGCACCTTTGTGGCTGCTCACTAATCACTTCTCTTCACACACGTGGTGAGATGCGAGCAGTGTGGGACCTGCTTCTCTCTGCAGTGGCTCAAGTCGCACTCAGGCTCTGACAGAATGCGGCAGAAAGATCTGTCATCTGAATTCAATCAAAGGGAGGGTACACAAACTCTTTCTTTCCTCCAGACGGGCAGCTGAATTTACTCAGGTGCAGAGCTTCCTTCTTTAACAATATTAAAAGAGTGACACAAAAAAAGAGCAAATGTTTTGTTGTTCTATATTAATTAGATCTATGTTGCATGCCATTTCCATTTCCTCCCGCTGTACATCATCACAGCATGTTACAATTAGATTGTAGTCGCGCTTATGTGTGAAGACATTTATTTTACACAAAGCAAAAGACAAAAGTGAGGTGTTACCAGTAAACCAGCATTACCTTATCACAATCTCCCTCTCCTCCTCCAAACTGGAGAGCTCCAGCACAGCAACCACCTCTTTTTCCCGATCACCCAAGTCAGTCCCCTGGCCAAGGGGCAGGCAACTGCAGCAGCAGGTCCCCATCCCGGCTCGGGCATCTCCCCTGCCCTGTTTCTGCTCTGACTCCTGCTCCGGCTGCTGCTCAACCAGCTCAAGCCGTCTGGACGGTAAATGACTCATTCTAGAAAACGTATCATCCCACAGAGAACACCTCAGGCCCGCAGCTCTTAATGTATTCATTCATGTATTCATTCATTGCAGGTTCGTGGGTTAAATATTGCAAGTCAAACAAGGCCAGATGGAAAGCTTTCTTTGTATCCGACAGCACAAACGGCCACTGTACCAGACTCTCAATCTAATCTTTGTTTTCATCGTCTTTATTCAGTCCACTGCTTTAACCTCCAACTCTATTTGTATGCCCCGACAGATCTATACAGAATGTGTTGTTTAACGGTCACAAGTCTCGTAATAAGTCACCAAATGACAGGACTTTGACAACACAGCTCTGTTTATTAAACAACGTGGCCTCACTGCTCAGGTCGCCTCACAAGCACGGAGAGAAGATAGATGCACACACATAATAGCTGGACACGATTTAAACATGATACCAGGATCTACTGATAATGACAAATGGTCAACATAAATCACCACACAAGAGTGAGAGGACTCGCTACCTCACAAACATCCCATTTGCAATTCCTTGGCAATGAATGAAAAAAAAATTGCGGCGTTGGCATGTGCGCTGTTGTCATCTTAACAGGATAAATGGTTTGTGCTTCAATGCAAGGATGTGTTAAATTAAAATGAGGCAGCTTGCCCTAAGAAGATGGTATTTGGTTCAAAAACTAGAACTTTGATGCTGCAATAAGAACGACCAAGTACAGTATATGTTTTGAGTAATTTTATCATTTTCTAATTGTATCAGCAAGTACAATAAAATGTATGATGAGTCTTCATTCACTGAATAATGCAGAAGAGAATAAACCCTTTGACTACATTCTCCAATCAGCAGTCACTTAAAAGCATAAAGTGAGGAAGTCAAACCTGACAAAGCATTTCCTGCAACATGGTGGGATTGGAGTGCTTTTCAATCCCGTCACAGTAGTGATGTTTTTTTTCTCCATATTTTTCAAAGATATGGCTAATATAATCCATCAGGATTGTGCCTGTCAAGAATGACACCAACATTTTAGAGCATCTATTTTCAGCTGAAGGTCACTGTCTCAATAAACAGCTCGAGGGAAGGAAGAGAAAGGGAGAGACTGAACTGAGCTCACACTCAGGATTCTGCAGAAGTGATGTATATCTGAGACAGTGTTAGTCTATAATGTATCAGTATAATGCTGATAAAATAATTTATAATATATATATTTGTCTCATATGTTAACATCTTTGAGCGCAAAATTATATACTTCTTACACAACAAATATGTACAAATAAATGAGTATGATTTCTGATACGTAGTTCGGTGGGCTGAAGAGCATACGTTGTGGAAGTAAATACACAAAGAATAAAATCATAATGCAGCTTGGTTGTTAATTCGAATGTTAACATGCATGTGCTGATCCCGTGCTTATCGGAATCTCTAGTGTAAACAGAAACCTGTAAGGCAAAAAGAACTCTTCGAAGACTACAAAGAGGCATCATGCAAATTTTACAGCCAAAAAACAGATTCAGTAAAGCCAGGATGTGCCCAGAAAGAAAATACACAGCTGTAGCTCCTTTGATGACTCTATGTCAACATCTTTCCTTGCTGAGCTACCCTGGAAACATTGCATAAACTACACTGAAAGAGTCTGAAGACACCGCATCAGGAAATGTGGTTCCTACAATACTCTGTTGATCGCTATAGTCAGCTGGCACAGCTTTGGACTTGGAGTTGTAGGGCAAAGACAACACAGTCTTCAAGGAGGGTCAACGCATGAGCAAGTTTGAGGGCAGACCTGCACACCTGCACTAACTAAATACGTTACCTATTAATATGTTCAGCTCCCATTTTCAACTCCCTCAACAAGTTTAATTTAAAGTTTTAAAGGAAAGCGGTTGGTGTCATGTGATCTTATTCCCTGAAACATCTGTGAGAAAAAATTACAACAAGATGAACCCAACGGCATACCCAGTTTCATCTCCTTGTCTGTAACATACACGCACCGTTTATACATGGCACATTAAGATAGCACAATAGATTTATAGATTTATATGTGAGTATACATAGAGGACTGCTCTACCTCAGTAAACTATCAGTGAAGATGAACAGCTGCCTCACTGTTCCTGTCACCCTCACCCAGCTTTGATGAAACAAAAGCATCTGCAATGATCCCTCTAGCTCAATCTGATTGATATTCTGTGATGTCTATGTCCTTTACATGCACGGTCCTTTGTGCAAACAATGAGGTTACTTAGCAAATCTAGTTGGTCTCACCTACAACAACCAATGGAAGTCTGGCTAATGTCAGTGATAAAAGATGATGTTTGAGGATTCTTAAACTGAGAATTGTCCATTTCTAAAAAGAGATCACGAGTGTGCTTCTGCTAGTTCTTTGCCTCTCTGAAAAAAATAAAAACTGGATCGTCTTCCTGTCTGAGCCCAAAGGAGGGCCAGTCGGGAAAACACTTTAAAGCTCATATCCTAAATCCACTGTGGTCAGTTGTCCCAGAATGGCCCTGCACAAAGTTTTACCTCACTTTAAAAGTTTAAACATTATGTCCGGAGTCAAAGTTTTGATAGTTCTAGAAAAAGACACAGTATTCCCAAACAGCTCAGGTTAAATACATTTTTAGTAGCCGAGGAATATTGGAATGCATTTATTTTTCTTGACAGAGCAACAATGGTTACCCTATAATTACACACAGATATCTTCCATGTTAAAATAATCTACAATCTGCAAGGGCAAAGATCATTTGAAGGACCTCAAGTGCAATTTTTCTTCCATCTTTTTTGGCAATGATGTTTTGAACTCAGCGATGAGGTATGGATTCGCTGTGTTGGCGGAAAAAGAAAGCCTCATTAGACAGTCTAAAGATAAGGGCGTGTAGGGATACTAAACTTATTTTGTATCCCCTATTAAAATGCCCTGCTTCAAAACTCCCAAACCATCCCATGGTTAATTAACTCATACTGTCCTGAAATAGTCAGCTAGTTAAAAAATGCAAGCACAACATAAAAACATAACAAGCAGCAGGAGAATGGGAAGATAAACAGCATGAAATATTGATGGGGTTATCACACCTGACGAGTAAGTGAAGTTGAAACAGAAGCTTTTTTAGGTGAGGGTTTTACATCACACACTTCTTCCTGGACTTCCCTCTCACAGCATTGTAGGTTCCCTCAACAATGTGAACTGTGTCCTCAACAGGACACCATTGTACCTCAGTGGGGTCATTTTTCCCTCAGGGAGCTATAGAATTGCACATTTCCTATGCTCAGTGAGTGCCAGCGATGTGGTGGAGTGTAAATCTAACTGAACTTTCCCCAGCTTCAACCATATGAGAGATGCATCAAAGTTCATGACAGCTGAAGCCTCCTTCTATTAAAGCATTAAAAGGAAGCTTTACTTAATTGTACTGTACATAATTATACAATAAGCATCTCATTGGCACACTGAATTTTTCAGCCTTCTTTTGCTGTCAAATTCCTAACTTAAATTGATTCCATCACACATAGTTACCTCAATGCACAGACCAGAGTCATCTGTGCCATATTATCACAGAGAACAGATTTTGGAAGACGATTTCCAAATTGGGTCACTTCCTTGGAGATTTGCCAGAAGTATGACAGCCAGAGACGCTCTACTTCAATCTGTTTCAGATGGCGACAGACCTCGTCCATTAGTTTGAAGAATCTTCTGCTCCAATCTCTAAATTTGTATCTATTGATTTGTTATTGTTGGTGTATTAAAGGCAACGTAAGTTACGTAGCTGAAACTATATTTGATCATAAATCCTTCTTAGTTTGAGTTGAGACTCGTACACTTTGGCAGACAACAACAAACATAACATCAGCAACCATTAATCAGTGAGTTCAGGTCTGCAGGCTGGCCTACAGCGAGGTGTAAATAAATGTGAGTTTTGCCCCAGCGGCCGTGTCTGAACAATCCCTCCTTTGTACTCCATTTTAGCTAAAGTCCACCTTCAACACACTACCAAAATACGGATTGTTGTCACGGCAGCATCATGTGGACTTCAGTCCTGCTTGAGTGTGTTGCTGTTTGCCTCAGCTAGAGAAGTGGGATAGAGAGCACTGGTTTATATTGAAGAGCCTGCCTGTCAAGAGAGTTTCTTATAAAGACAAGAAAATGATACGAGTCTGAGATGAACTTTCTTCAGACATAAAGAACCATGATTTGCACCCTGGAGCAGAAAAACAAACTCACCTAAACTGAATGCTAATGGGGGCTGTCCCTGTAGTATTAATGGGAATTTTAAATTGTAGCCAGTTAAAACACTTGTGATGATTGTAATGGTCTGAAATAGGGACACACTCCAAATTGCCAAATCTCTTTCCATTTCTTTTTATGTGATGTCAGGAATAATCCCATTGAGCTAGAGCCATCTTCACTGCCGTCAGTGTTTCAGATTTGCAAGCTAACATCAATAACCAAAGCATATTTTGCACTAAAGCTGTTCACATATTCCTAGAGAGAAGGTTTTTAATCCAAACCAACTAGTGTTTTTAAGAACAAAGTAGTAACAAATGAACTAGGTCTGTGTATCTTGTAAAACAAGATTAACACAAGTGACAATTCCTGTAATTACCCTGTAGACACATGCAGAAACCTGGAATCATCCAGGTCTGCAATAAATAAATAAAAAAACACCAGAGATGAACTTCTTAACAATGACAAAATGGCAGTACTCCATGAACAGAAAATAATAACAGAAAGCCCCATTGAGTTGTAATGGAAATGTTGAGCTCATTGCAAGCTCTACAGCTATCAGCTGTTTATATATATAGTAACTATAGCTATGAACATTAAACATCGATATGGTACTTACTAGACACGACGTTTCAAGAATTAAACAAAGATTATCTCAATGTCAATATGTTATGATTTAATGTCAAATATGTACATAGTCAATGTCCCTTGATACAAACTCAAATGTATGTTCATTTTAAGAAGGCTATATATTATATACACATACACACACAAATATAATATACATATAACCCTACTTTCAAAAACAAGTGTTCATTCTAATGTATTTATCATATTTTGGTATGATTCACCTAGTGAATGAACTGATAATTGTAAACCTATGGATAGCAATTCTCCCGAATTAAAAAACATCATAAAATAAAGTAGTAGTTTTACCTACTCTAGAAAACACACAATGATTTGACTTTCATTCACACACCAAGCGAACGTAGAAAGATGTCAACTGTGCTCAAGATATGTGGAATGGTACAAGAGGACAGGTGTGCTCTTGTCCAATGTTTGACTCCCAAGAAATTCCCCCCCTCCCCAACCTGAAAACACAAAAACCAGAAGGAGCCAAACAGGATCCTTCCACCAAGCCAACTGGGAAACGATTAGTCAACTGATTTAATAGAACTTAACGTGTAAGGCTATCACATATCACAAAACTTCACTGTTGCATTGTTCTCGCTTCTTACAGAGGAAAAGCGAGTGAGCGAGAGAAACACACAAACCACCTTTATTCTACACACAATAGCCTATAAGTGTCAGCAACAACAAATGTGTTAGTTGAAACAGTTTTATGTTGTTGTTTTTTTTCAAAGCCAACCTCTTTGGATGCCAGAATGTCTTTCGAAGTGTCTATTGAATGCACCAGCATCCATTTGTTTGGCTCAACTATTATTGTATCTCTTTTATTACACTGTTTTTATACTCGTTCTTGCCAACATTTTTAAAGGTATTCGTAATGTTAAGTCAGTGCTGCAAACTGGTATCTGCTGAGGAAGGACCTCTTATTAGTAACAATCATCCTGAGAAAGACTGCAGCTATGGGGACATAAAACATTCCCATACAGCCCCTCTGTCTGGAACAAATGGGACAACTAAAAGGGCCACGACAGGACGACGGCTGGTAGAACTACAAAACCTTAAACAAGCTGCGGTGGGAGGAGTCATTGCAATTCACAATGATCCAGCTCTGAAGGAGAATTTGTCTCCACTTTGTTTTACAGTAGGCGTTCTGTCTGTGGTTGTTAGCCTGACTTATCTGATTGGTTTCAGCATGATGTTGCTGGTTGTGCTTGTGTCCCCTGTTTCTCTCACAGTACAGACCAGAATCCTTGCAAACATTTACGACGTAAAAAAACTGCAGATGGAAATGCAAATGTAATGTATTTGTATTACTCGAGTTTAACATAACAGATGTGCCGGTGTGATAGTGATGGCGTAGGCGCCTTTCGCTGATTTTCAAGCTTGAATCCTGCAATTTCAATTTGTGAAGGACATGTGAAGAAATCTGACACACAAAAAACTACTTCACGCTGCGGTGTGTGACTTTGTAAATCCTGTCCTCTCTGCTTCAATAACGCAATCATGCCATACATCTCTGTCACCACATGGTCACACCCCTCTCCTGCAACCCTTACAGTCTCTCTAGCACACATGCACGCACACACGCACGCACACACATACACACACACACACACACACACACACACACACACACACACACACACACACACACACACACACACACATACTGAGGCTATGCACCTATCTAATGGAGAGAGTAGAGGTCCCGCATGGAGGATGTGAGGAGAATTTTAATAACCCTCTTCCTGTCCAGGCACTGCCACTTCCCATTAACAATGCAGGCAGAGATAATTGCTCCCACCTCTCCGATGGGACCCCTGTGTGTTAATCCATATGCTGATGTGTTTCTGTGTCACTTGTTATGCAGCCTGCACAAGCTGCACACATGTGTTTGTTTTTTTAGATCAAATATTGTGTTAACAGAACAGCCGTTTAGGTTGAACTCCATCATGTTATCAAACGTGTCAGAGCTGCACGGTGACAGGAAGGAAATTAATGGAATAGAGAGGCATTTCACACACGCAGCTCGTTGAAAACGGAACAACCAGCTCATGGGATCAAATGTTGCAGCGAAACAATGCTCTCACGAGCCACTCACTTGATGAAGTAGCTGGCTCCTTCGTCCGTGAAGCCCTCTTCCCATCCTCTTGGCAAATCTGTAACACGAACACAAAAAAACACTGAACGACCCGCCACAAGCAGAAAACACATTGCAGCAAGAAGAAGAAGAAGAAGAAGAAGAAGAAGAAGAAGAAGAAGAAGAAGAAGAAGAAGAAGAAGAAGAAGAAGAAGAAGAAGAAGAAGAAGAAAAAGTGTCCTTGGTGTCCCACAAATCGGATAGTTTGTCGCGTACCTGACCGTATCATGTGCCCCGAGTTAACAGGTTCGCCCGTGCGTGGATGTAGCCAAGTAGTGCTATGAGTTTTATCACTGCAAGAAGGAGACACCTGTTACAGAGCGATAATAAAACAACTAAACAGCTTAGTAATGCTTAGTAAAGTACTACGCGATAACTAGTTGAACGCGCTCACTTAATAAAGAAAACCCGGCCGTCTCTACAAACTCCATACGACCAGTGGTCAGGTAGGGTGTCCCGTCCGAGAGGTGCCGCCATGATCTCTCTTCTCCGGCTCGGCTCGTCCCCCCCTCTCCCTCTCTCTCCGCAGACTTTCCCAGGGAGCCAAGATAAAACCACCGCTAGGGCTGCATGGGTTTTTTTTTTTAAAGGGGAAGAATACCAAACTCGTTAACAGACCACCTCCACGTTTGGTTGTTTTTTTCTCCGTTTTTTTTTTTAATGTAATTTGAGTTGAAGAAAAGTGTTTACCAGTTCCCACAAGTAGCAGACTGGAAACGTTACATAGTTGAAACAAAGCTCTACAAATACGAAGGGAAGCCCCCTGCGGATAAAAAGCAGGGTGTAGCCCCCAGGGTGTAGCAGAAGTGCACCGTGTTAAAGCTGGAAGTTATGACTGGGACATAGGCCTGCCTCGGCCAAGTTGTTCTCATCTTCACATACTGTAGTAGTTTAGAGAGAGGAAATGAAGCAAGGAACCCTGCATCCTGACAGAAAGGTTTTATCACAGGCTTGACAAATGGCAGCCATGTCTGAGGCGACTATAAATGAAAAGTAGGCTATAGATGATTAGTGCATATTTAATCAAAGTTGGATCAAAATAGTCAGTGGCTACCTGTAGACATTTCAATACCATATATATACTCACCTAAAGGATTATTAGGAACACCATACTAATACTGTGTTTGACCCCCTTTCGCCTTCAGAACTGCCTTAATTCTACGTGGCATTGATTCAACAAGGTGCTGAAAGCATTCTTTAGAAATGTTGGCCCATATTGATAGGATAGCATCTTGCAGTTGATGGAGATTTGTGGGATGCACATCCAGGGCACGAAGCTCCCGTTCCACCACATCCCAAAGATGCTCTATTGGCTTGAGATCTGGTGACTGTGGGGGCCATTTTAGTACAGTGAACTCATTGTCATGTTCAAGAAACCAATTTGAAATGATTCGAGCTTTGTGACATGGTGCATTATCCTGCTGGAAGTAGCCATCAGAGGATGGGTACATGGTGGCCATAAAGGGATGGACATGGTCAGAAACAATGCTCAGGTAGGCCGTGGCATTTAAACGATGCCCAATTGGCACTAAGGGGCCTAAAGTGTGCCAAGAAAACATCCCCCACACCATTACACCACCACCACCACCAGCCTGCACAGTGGTAACAAGGCATGATGGATCCATGTTCTCATTCTGTTTACGCCAAATTCTGACTCTACCATCTGAATGTCTCAACAGAAATCGAGACTCATCAGACCAGGCAACATTTTTCCAGTCTTCAACTGTCCAATTTTGGTGAGCTCTTGCAAATTGTAGCCTCTTTTTCCTATTTGTAGTGGAGATGAGTGGTACCCGGTGGGGTCTTCTGCTGTTGTAGCCCATCCGCCTCAAGGTTGTGCGTGTTGTGGCTTCACAAATGCTTTGCTGCATACCTCGGTTGTAACGAGTGGTTATTTCAGTCAAAGTTGCTCTTCTATCAGCTTGAATCAGTCGGCCCATTCTCCTCTGACCTCTAGCATCAACGAGGCATTTTCGCCCACAGGACTGCCGCATACTGGATGTTTTTCCCTTTTCACACCATTCTTTGTAAACCCTAGAAATGGTTGTGAGTGAAAATCCCAGTAACTGAGCAGATTGTGAAATACTCAGACCGGCCCGTCTGGCACCAACAACCATGCCACGCTCAAAATTGCTTAAATCACCTTTCTTTCCCATTCTGACATTCAGTTTGGAGTTCAGGAGATTGTCTTGACCAGGACCACACCCCTAAATGCATTGAGGCAGCTGCCATGTGATTGGTTGATTAGATAATTGCATTAATGAGAAATTGAACAGGTGTTCCTAATAATCCCTTAGGTGAGTGTGTATATAAAAGTAAACCCTATATGTGCATGGTTAATATAGTACCACATGAAGACAATAATGAGATGGACTGTGTGTGTGTGTGTGTGTGTGTGTGTGTGTGTGTGTGTGTGTGTGTGTGTGTGTGTGTGTGTGTGTGTGTGTGTGTGTTTTTGTTTGTGTACACAAACATGGCGGAACATGCCTGCATGACTGAATGAATGTATGTCCATGCATGGAAGCTTTAGATAAAGTTTGTCAGCCTTACATCACCTTCACTGCAGTCACACTTTGAGGACAGAGAGCCTTCCTGACCAGGACACATTACAATAATGCTTACGCTGCATCAAACAGAACTGCCCAAATTACCAATGCTGCCCATACGTTTCACTTATGCTGTGTGAGGGCAGGCAATGGTCAAAGTCACAGTAGTGTTGGCACAGGAGTTATTATATAAGAGACAAGCAGCAAGGTGTCACTTTATCATGCTCTCTTATGTAACTGCATTATCATTATTATGATGTAACGTCACATGCTTAAACTATATCCCAATAAACTTGTCAAAAAATCATAGAAAGACATGAAGAAATACCCTCCCCTTATGTTTCCTGTGTGGTGTAGATGACAGTAATCTTCATGTGCCCTTTGTGAAAGGAAATAATACGGTATGGCGTGCACATCAGCGAGCAGAGAGCATCTGTCAACATTATAAATATTTGATCTGTGATTCTCTTTTGGGGATGCTTTGTTGAAACATTCTCCAGTGGTTTAAGGCACTGTTCTTCAAAGACAGCAAGAGATAAAACGTTTCCTCTATATACAAAAATAGCAGCTGCTGTGGATAAACCAATTAATTGTAAACCTTCTTCTAGTTGCCTTAGAGAGAAGTCAAAGAACACAATTATTTGTCCGGCTATAGTATGGGTTTCACCTTAAAAATGGTGTCTCTGTTCGTAGGATACATAATAAGAAATACATTATTTTTCTATTATGAAGTAAATGAGATCTACAGTATGTGGCGAATTGGAGAAACTGAGTGTGGAAACATAACAAATGCACATGCTTACGTACATTTGAGCCACAAGTCGTCACCGAATGGCTTGATGATATGAATCATATACTTTGACCTTTACAATCACAAGATCGAATCCCAATTGAAAACCTAAGGGACACGTGTTAGACAGCAGCCTCCATCCTCAGCATCATCATCAGTATGCCAAGGAGCGTTTAATCAACAAAACACCTGTGATGTATTTTGTTATTGTTTTTTTCCTCTAATTTGTGCTGTGTTCTGGTCTCACTATGTTTGACCTTCAAGGGAAAAATCTATATGTGGTCATCATAAATATACTGTATATTGGTCCCAAAATGAGAGCATGTACCACCCAATTGGAACAGTTCTGAATTGTAAGGTCAAGCAGTGAGATATCTGCAACAAGCATATATTGTCTGCATTCATCAATAATACAACTGTATTATTGATTAATGCTGTTCTGATTTAACTTTATCTGTATTCTTCTACCAGTCTGCAAAATGAAACACATGAGTCGCTGGATCATCATCCATACTGCAGTGTAATCATCCACTATCCCCACTCAATTGCTGGTATTTGACCTTGCTATGATTTATCATCATCCCCACTACACACACACGCACATGCACGCGCACACACATATACATACTAATTCATACACAAATGCACACATAATTGATGCGCAGTCCAGTGCAGCGCTGCAGCATGCTGCTGCTGATTCCTGCTTCTCGGCTCAATGCAGCAAGGTGACTCAATGTTATTGTCTTCTCCTCAGAGAGCCTCCTCCCGCGGAATCACAGCTTACTAAAGGTGCTGAGCAGAAAATGTAATAAAGATTCTCTAGTTCTTTCCTGACTTTCAGCTCTTCAGCTTGGAGTAGTTTGATTCCTAATCTATCTGCCAGATGCCCACATAGGAAATCAATAACATCTTTTGACAAATGCATTTTTTTCAAATTATCCCTTAATCTCAGCAGGATATAAATGAGTGTGTACAGGTGACTCAAAGTGCCTGAATTATTACCTACACATAGGCCCGGTAATATTTAGACAGTAGTGTGCTCTTCATTATGCGGCACATTTAATCATTGTGTTTGTGGATTAAACAGAAGTGCTGATCTTCCCCATCTACTCTCGCTTTCTTTTTTACTTTCTATATTAGTTATAAACCCATGACAATGATTAATTGTCTTCCAGCTCATTGAACTATTACACTGAAATCTACAGGGCTGGCATGTTATATTTACTCATAAATCAAGCAATTCAGATACAAATTACATTCATTGTCCACAAGACTCGTAATTTGTTTTATGGGGGATTAGTTCTGGCAGATAAAGTTCCAGCGCAAAGAACCTGGGCAACACATGTATGCATTCTATCCGAGATGGTCTCAGAAGCCGTTGAAAGAAGAGGATAAAGTTAATATGGAATCTAATTAGAACACAGTTTAAATCTTTTTTTTTTAATCTGTTATATTTAGTGCTTATAATAAAACTCAAACAGAACAACTACTGATGTTGCAAAGCTACCAAGGACCACAGCTTCTAGCTCATTCGTATCATGCGCTCCTTATCGACTGTAGCTCCCAGCACATTTGACCAGTTAAGCTATCATGGACTTCCAGTTCTCCATGGCTATGAACATACTGGAAAAATGGAACTCAGTCAATGCAGAACAATAGTGCCCTCTGTTGGAGAGATGGGGATTATATACAGGGATTATACAGTATATGTGTGTATATGGTATATAATGTATACAGTGGTGGGCCGTCAGGGCCAGCTAAGCCTTCTCTGCTGGCCTAAACAGAATCACAAAGTTATAGCTATTTTATAATTTAATTGTTTTTCACAAATACACTACATGTATTATAATTATTTTCCTTATTTTCTCATTGCACAGCTCCTGTCTTCCTCCCGGTATGCCGACGGGGTTGGGCTGGTCAAGTGGGTCAGTCAGGATGCACAACATCGGTGAGGCGAGGTTGGAGGCATCCGACCACTGTCCACTGTCTCCTTTGCCTTTTTTTTCATCAAAGTTGTTCAAATAGCTTCGTGGGTCGGTCCACACACCCCGTGTGACCTCTCCCCACGGCCAGAATAGCGCTCCGTAAACGCACATTGCTCCACAGGAGTTTCCGCTGTCTCATCATATAAAGCGCCTTTTTTCTCTCGTCAAAGTGGTAAAATAGCTCCGCAGGTCGGTCCCCACACCCGGTGTGACTTCCCTCAATGCTCGTAAAAGTGCAAAAAAATCGTCCGTATAGCAGAGTGAGTGTCTGCTGTCCACACATGATAGTCTGTATGAACGCGCCGTGTATTGAGCAGCGCTCCGTGTATTGAGTGGGTCGGTCTGACAGTAACTCCCGGGCCACTTTTTCCCCCAGTCCGCCCCTGGTGTGGACTATACGGCACTGAAGGCCTAGGTAGAAAATAGAGAGGTTTAAAATGAGACCCAGAGGAAGAACTTTTCAGCAGGGCCAGGTAATATACCTGCCTTCACAGGTAAGACGCATCTTTATATAAGGAGATGTTTGTAATAAAATGTATACGTATATAAATGATATATCATGATTCATGTATCACATTGATATTTTACAGGAATGTTATATATAATGTATATATAAATAAATATATACATATATAAGGTCTATACATAATGTACTCTTATCTTCAAATGTGTTCCAGTTTGGGGGGGATTAAATAAAATAAAATAAGATAATCCTTTATTACTCACGCAGTGGGGAAATTTCAGGATTACAGCAGCAAGAGATAGTAGTAAAATAAGAAACAAGTAATACATATAAGTAAACAGTAAAACAGTAAAAATAATCCACAATAGCACTATTATACGGACCGAATAAACAAGTATTTAAATGTATGGTGGGAGGTGTTCATCAGGGATGATAGCTTAGCCATCATTACTTTATTATCATATTCATCATTAAATTCATCGTATCAACAGTTCAGTAATGCAGTAATGTAACTCCAGATAAACAATAACTTAATATTGTATTTTGTGAGATCAGATATATTCCTAGAGAAACTATTCAAAGTTGACACCATCATAATTGATCTCCCATTAAAGTTAACTAACTGGGGTTTGATCAGTGGCGGGCCGTCAGGGCCTGCTAAGCCTTCTCTGCTGGCCTAAACAGAATCACAAAGTTTAAATTTTTATTTTTTTATAATTATTTTTTATAATTAAAAGTTATAGCTATTTTATAGTTTAATTGTTTTTTCACAAATGCACTACATGTATTATAATTATGTTTCCCTATTAGTTTATTTTCACATTGCACAGCTCCTGTGTTCCTCTGTTCCTCTGGCTTCAGCCTGCTGCATGGTGCGGCACGGCCGCTGTTTAATGATCTGGTTAACAACACTCATCCAATCACATTTCACTTCTGTTTCTGTATGAAATCGAGAGCTGATTAAACTATATGAGAAGGCCTTCTAGCATGTGTTTTGCCACAGGCCCCGCATGACCATTAACATGCGCTGTGATTCTAATGTCCACACATGGTGGACTGTATGAACGTGCCGTGTATTGAGCAGCGCGCCGTATTGAGTGGGTCGGTCTGTGACAGTAACTCCCGGGACACTTTTTTCCCCCAGTCCGCCCCTGATGTGGACTATATGGCACTGAAGGCCTAGCTCGAAAACGCACGGCCCGCCACTGGGTTTGATAGCACCTTTATTGACTGCAAAAACAAACCAACCAACCAACTGAACTGGTAAAAACAAAAACAAAACAAAAGTCAAAGTATCCGTTGATACCCCGGAGGGAAACCCCTCGTAACACGGGGACTTTCATCCCCACACACGTGGAACTCTGTGTCACCAGAGAGCGCACATCCGACGTCTGGATGCAAACCCGGGGCGTTTGTGTGACAGGCTGGCACTACTCGCACCGGCCACCGTGGTACTGAGTGCTGTTGAGCATAATATACTATTTGTTTGAGTGATAGAAAATGGAATAAACCAAAAAGACAAACTGCGTAGACTCTAAATTGTAAGAAAATAAATAAATTGTATGGCCTCAAGAGACGTCAAAACGCAGTTTGTTACAGGTAAATTCTCAGATTTTACCTTTTAATTCTGCTGTTTGCTCCAGTATGACCGAGCAGACTTTTTTTTATTTGATTTGTATTATTATTTTCCTCCCAGGTTCCACCCAGTTGTATCCAAATACCCCAAAATCTAAATTTGATATCTTCCCTTCTGCAGCAGCAATCTCGAGCGGCCTTTCTCCGGCTGAATATCCGAGTCAGCCAAAACACAGTATAATGTACACTGTAAAAATTAATATTTTACATTCATGCATGAAATAGAATTATATGCTTATAAAATATAGTGCCTGCTATTTGATTAAACAACATTATCTCGTACCAAATAGCTCCACCTTTACTAGCTGCAATATCTAAATACGGATCAGCAATAACAATTCACTATTATTATGTACAATAATACTAACAGCTTTCACACTTTTACTTTTAATACTTCATGAAACATTTTCTGGTTTTACTTATTTGCTTCTACTTAAGTCACTTTTTGAATGTAAGGTGTATACTTAGATTATAATAGAGTATTTATACTGTAGGATTATTATTTCCAATAAATTATTTGAACAGCCTTTTCCACCACCTGTGCAGTAAAATAATTGTGGACGTATTGTATGCCCCACCTACTAGTTATCAGACAATTGTCATAAAAAAAATACTGCTCACGAAAAGAGCCACAATGTATCACCCAGCATCACCGACTTTATCTTTCTTGACTCATGTGGGCTAAGGAGGACAGAAAATGACTTAAGTATAAATAAATAAATGCATGCTTAAATAAATGTATAAATAAATAAATACAGGAATACATAAATATAAGTTGATACCTAAACAGGACATCATTAAATTAATCTATTTCTACATTTCTGTATTTCTTCATTTATTTATGTCTGTATTTATGTGTCCGTATGTATTTCTTCATTTATTTATGCCTGTATTTCTCTGTCCTTATATGTAAATGAGCTGGGGCGGTCCGAACCTCATTGTTAAACAGGATTGGTCAAGTAGGGGAGCAAGACAGAAGCAACCGATCCCTAGCACATGGCCCCTGTAGACAAAGTCAAAAAAGCTGTCTGGGCCAGTGATTCTTAACTATAAAGGCCGCGAGCGCCACCTAGAGGGCCGCCAAAAACATTCTGTTTTTCACCTGTGGGCCGCGAGGGCCGCGGGAACGCATAGGTAATGAATTGAAGACAGCAGAGATATCACTGTTATCCATGAGACACTCCGTTACAATATAGCTTCCCACCACTTGGTGGCGGTAATGCGTCAGTCAGTTATTTAACAAGCGCCAATATGCAGAAGAAGAAACACAGCCAGCAGCTAGCTAGCCTGTAGCGAAAGTTATAGAGAAGTATTTAAAACGAAAACATGAAGACGAAAGTGCTGCCCCCAAACGTCTAAATGTTTGTGCAAGTATAATCCTGATTTCACGAAGTAGGGCTTTGTGAACGGAGGTAACAAGGCGGAGCCCTGAGCCTGTGTGGAGTGTGGGCTAACGCTAGCTACCGCTAGCCGCGCTGAAGGCTTCACAGCTAAAGCGGTATCTAGAGACCAAACATCCAACGCTCGTGTGAAAGCCGGTGGGATTTTTCCAGATAAAAGGACATTGTACTACAGATGCAGAAAAGGTCTGCCTGTCACTGACAAGCAACTCCAAATGTGCAGATATGAAGAGCAACTTCTGGTTCTGCAAACATGAAGACTGCTGAAGCATATTCACATCATGAGGCTATATTTTAATTTGCACTTTATTTTAATGTTATTTACAGTTTATTTAATTAGAAAATTATTATTTTGAATTGTGTGCACACTTGTCTGCACACTAATAGTTGCCCAATAATTGTGAACACACAGATATTCTCCTAAGAAAGTAAAAACTTCACTTTTACTGTCTTAAATATTCAGGTTTGAGGTTTATTAACATTGTGGATTAACTGAGAGCACTGTAGTAGTTCAATAATACAATTAGTCCTAAAAAAAATCTACTTTCCTGATAATTGTGCAGTGTATTTCTTTTATTACAACATTATGTATTTATCACATTTTTATTTTTGTTCTCAGTTTTTTTAGAGTCCCGCTTGTTTTTGTAGAACAATTGAATAATTAGTTATTTGTCTGTTAATACGCCTGACTTGAGCCTTTACATTAGTTATTGTATTAGCTTGATTTGTTCCATGACGTCTGTGCAGATTTACATACACATGATCAATAAATGTCTTTGTGATGATCACATTGCATCATGTCATTTATTTGACAAGGTTTTTACTTGATTTGATTTAGTTATTGAATACAAATCAAACCAAGAGTGAGATCAATTAGTTAATAAACCAATACAGTGTTAATATTTGAATGGGCCCTTTGTACTTGACAAGTTGGGCCCCAAGGTCAAAAAGATTAAGAACCCCTGCTCTAAATCGGCTGCTAAAGATCACAGTTGATTTGAAATGGCTTGTAATAACAATGCCATGTTACCTAGTGCTAACGACGACTTCTGCTAACGGTTAGCTGAGCTTGCCAACTTCAACAGTATGTGCAAAGCAGAAGTAGTAGAGCATAACATACCAGGTGCGATCACACTCCTGTGACCAATCATGCTTTAGACAGAGGTTCGGACCGCCCCAGCTCATTTGCATATAAGGACACAGAAATACAGACATAAATAAATGAAGAAATACAGAAATGTAGAAATAGATTTATTTAATGATGTCCTGTTTAGGTATAACTTATATTTATATATTCCTGTATTTATTTATTTATTCCTGTATTTATTTATTTATACATTTATTTAAGCATTCATTTATTTATTTAAGCATTTATTTATTTATTCCTGTATTTATTCATGCATTTATTTATTTATATTTAACTCATTTGCTGTCCTCCATATTTTCGACCCTGACTTTATTCTCTCACATTGCTGTATGGCTCAGAAACTCCTAAGTACCCGCCCACCTGCTCCCTCGTCATACAGCAACGCTCGCCACGTACGATTCACTGCAACCGAACTTGCTAGTCGTTTTGACGGAGAGCTGAACTGACCACTGCGGTTGACGCTCCCACACAAACAACCTAAAGTGCTGCCTAGCGAGCTAGCTGGCAGCCGACAGACAGAGCTCCCAGCTGAGAGGAAGTAACGGGAGGAAATCAGAGCAGATGAGGTCCAGGATTCATAATACAGTGAGTATACGGGTGACGCATATCTATGGTGCTATTTAGTGAAGCTCTTAACATTACGTATAGTAACACGAACCGACTGAAAACATACACGAGTAGCTAAGGCGCTTGAGTCTCATTAACGTTAGCAATATCTGTCAACGGCAGAGCTACAGCTAACAGTTAGTAGCGACCCGGTAATGTGCAACTTAAGCAGGCTGCACGAGCTTTTTCGTGAAGGTAAATGAGGAAGCTGACTACACAACGACCGGTGTATACCCAGGGACACGTTGACTGTTTATGTCACACACAGTATAATTGTAATAACAGTCTCCTATACAAGCAGCTGATCCACTTAATTAATTGTTCTCATTTCCAGATGTGTTGGAGCCGGGCCCTTCACACCGGCTGGCTTCTGCTGCTGGTCCAGCTGCTTTGCTCAGAGGCAGTGCCCATCAGTATGGATAAGACAAAAGTCCAGGAGCCAGAGAAAAAAACAGAAGAGCCTCCAGCTAGTGTGGTGAGAAGACACACATGCATTACGCATCATAATCCCTGCTAGTTTGTGTTACAACCATAGTTGGTAGCCCGTCAATGTAATTGTACACATTTAGCAATGTATACTTTTTTTTTTTTAATTAACCACAAATCCCAAATATACAATTTATCCAATATTGAGATTTTTTATTTATTTTTTGCTTCAAATTATCATGAAGTTTCAAGAATGTATGTAGGCTTTGGCAACTTGGAGTAGACTGTTTATAGTTTTATATATAAATAATTACAGCATCAATTTGCAGCTGGGATTTGCTATGCCGTTAGGTCGCTGTTATCAACTGCTTCATGGTCAATAAACAAGAGAGAGCATGATAACAGCATCCATACTAATTTAAATGAGAGATGGCCTTATGTCTCATTGTGCTGCAATTACATTACCTCTACTCAAAACTCATGATCGCACAAATCCATTTCATCAGTAAACAGCTCCAGATGTTGTAGCTTTGTGCTTGCACAGACTGCAGTCTCCAATTTCTGCCTCAGGAAGAGATTGTCCATGTTAAATATTGACATACTGACTTAACAGAGTTTAAACAATACCATGTAGATTCCGTCTTCAGGTAGGAATACATACAAATGCATTATTTTTTATTGGATAATTAAGTAAGTGGTCTTTAAACATAAAATAGCTGCAGCATATGATCATTTACAGAAGGTAGTAATACAGTTTATAGACATTAATGACAACCTGTTTTCTCTCCATCAAATATCTACACCGAGGTCAGCAGACGCATATCCTTCAGTGCATCAGACCTCTCAAAGAATTAATGATCATTGTAGGATTACTTTGTGTGTCATCTGTAATATATTAAATTTAAGTGACATTTGATTTGTTCCATTTTATAGGACACAGGACTCCACTACGACCGCTACCTCAGGGAAGTCATCGATTTTCTAGAGAAAGATCAGCATTTCAGAGAAAAGCTCCACAATACAGACATGGAAGACATCAAGGTATCCTACTTTTCTCTAGTGAATCATTACTCATTACAAAATTATGGGCTTTTACTTGTCCAGGAATGTGATGTGTACCAATTGTTTTTTAGTTTTTTTTGGGGGGGGAATTCTGGTCCACTGCACCATTAATTTCAAATTGAGAACATCATTTAAATAAAATGTTTAAACAAATTCATTCTTGTATAATGCAGCAAGGTAAGTTGGCCAAAGAGCTGGACTTTGTCAGCCACCATGTCAGAACCAAACTGGATGAGTTGAAGAGGCAGGAGGTAAGCCGACTCCGAACTCTGATTAAGGCCAAGCAAGACATTGAAGGAGGGAATGGTATGTTGTGCAACAAAATGTATATTTAATTTTAATTTCTATTCAAAGTAAAATATATGTTTTGATTAATGTCATTGATTACTCCCTTGATAGATATGGCAGTTGACCACCAGGTTCTACTGAAACAGTTTGAGTACTTGAACCACATGAACCCACATACATTTGAAGTGGATGACCTGGATCGGCTCATTAAATCGGTAAATATTATTACTACTTCATGCCACAACATTTTTTAATTGAAGACATGTTCACACAATTTCCCTTATTTTAACTACCATTGACCTTTTTAAGGGAAGTAATATTCAGATGGACAGTACACACTTTACAGAAATGTTGTAGTAGAGTTCTGCAGTAGAGAAGTTAAAACAAGACCGCACACAAGTACTTTATTTATAAGCCACCAATAACGGCAAAAGAATGCCCATGTATTACGGGGATTGTAGACAGCTTAACATGTTTTACATCCAGGAAAGAAAGGCGGGCAGTTGGAGGTGTAGAGAACAGCTGTGTCATTATGGGAAGCTGGTCTACCATCTGCAACTGCTTTTCATCATTACTACAATTTAGTTTACAAGTTGGTTTTCACACCTCATCGAATCAACAGACAATAATGGAGCCTGTGAGCGGTAAAAGCATTCAGAAGTCTCAGTAAACAGTACTGTAACATGCAGTTTAATAAATGAGATGTTCAGTTTCCAGATGGGCTAACAACGTGGAAAAATGGAAATGTCCCCCTAAATATTAAGACTTTGCACTATATTGACTGATTAATTTGAATCAAGGCAGATTTTCCAACCGTTGTAATGTCCCCCCTACATATTAAGGCCACTAAAGATCTGGAAAACTATGACAAAGACAGACACGAGGACTTCAAGAAGTATGAAATGACAAAAGAGCATGACAGAAAGGAACATCTGAAAACACTGGATGAGGACGAAAGAAAAAAAGAGGAGGAGCACTTTGAGGAGATGAAGAAGAAACATGCTGACCACCCGAAAGTCAACCACCCAGTAAGTCTGATTCAGTTGCACCCACTGACAGGATCAACCTGACACAAACAGACATGATGTGTTTTGTTTCAGCCAATGAAGAGTAACTTTGTCCCATTTCGTAATGCAATTTTAAGTCCAGATTTTAAGAGTTTTCTTTCTGCAAACTGTACATGGTAGGTTTTATGTCCAGCATTGATGTGTGAGACATTGATGTTGAAATGCGTTGTTATTTATACAGTTGTATTTCAAATGTGATTTTGCCTCCATGTTGCAGGGTAGCCAGAATCAACTGAAGGAGGTGTGGGAGGAAGCGGATGGCTTGGACCCTGAAGATTTTGACCCCAAGACCTTTTTCAACCTGCATGGTAAGACCTTAACTGGACTGGAAGGATGATCTCCAGAGTGAAATAATCTTTACTGTATTATATGGTATTTGTTCTTTCTTTCTTAATAATGAAGATGCCAATGGAGATGGCTTTTTTGATGAACAGGAACTAGAGGCACTGTTCACCAAAGAGGTAAAGCCATGGCATCAGGACATTTCAAATGTTTCAGTGAATGGTCTTTGTACTGACTGTTGGTCTCTGTGATTTTAGCTGGAAAAAATCTATGACCCCACCAATGAAGAGGATGATATGGTGGAGATGGAGGAAGAGAGGCTACGTATGAGAGAGCATGTTATGAATGAGGTACAGCAAGTTGCAAACAGTTACAGTTTCTTGAAACAGTTTTTTGCATATGTATTTAAATAGAGCCTCTTATCCGTTATCTATTGCATAACTCTGTCAATAAATAGCATGTGTGATTGATTTCTTTGCTGCTGTCTTCCTCGTAGGTGGATTCTAACAAAGACAGGCTTGTCTCTTTAGACGAGTTTCTGATTGCTACAAAGAAAAAGGAATTCTTGGAACCAGACAGTTGGGAGGTGACACAATCAATTCATCCTATCAACAGTAATGTATTCCTAAAACCATTTTGTAGGACTTAAATACATTGTCTCCACTCTGTGCTCCTCAGACCCTTGAGCAGAACCAGGCTTACACAGACGAGGAGATGAGAGAATTTGAGGAGCATCTTGAGCAGCAGGAACAGGACCTCAACCAAAAAGCTGTTGACCTCCAGAAACAGAGAGAAGAGCTGGAGAGACAGCAGGAGCAGCTTAATGCACAAAAAATAGAGCTGCAACAGGTAAGGGGGTACATTCATTTGAAATATAATGGATATATATATATATATATATATATATATATATATATATATATATATATATATATATATATATATATATATATATATATTTTTTTTTTTTTTCTTCTTTTCTTTAAAAAAAAGTATTTTCTTAAAAAAAAAAAGTTCTGTAAAAGTTTCACCAATACACAGATACAATTTGTAAAAATAAAACTTCAAATTACCCCGATTGTCCACAGTACTATGCACTCACCAGATATAAGATAACCTTGTATGAAACTTGTTATAGGCAGTTGAGCATATGGAAAGGCTGAAAACACAGAACGTAGAACCCCCTCCAGAGGTTCATGGTGAGTTTCGATCACGCATTTAGTTTTTTTTTACTGTTACATTTTGCTGGTTGACCAAACGTCAAACTCTTTCTTTGTTACAGTTGAAGGAAACGGTATCCCAGAGATGCACGCATTTGACGACCAGTTGCATCCTGAACAAGAGGCCCAACAGCAGGGACACGAACCTGCACCCCAAGTTCAACTCTATACACCTCAGGAACATCATGAACCACAACATCAAGACCTGGCCCAGCAAGGTCTCCCCCAGACACACCAGGATCTTCCACCAGGCCACCACGAAGCTGCACAAGTCCAGCATAACGTGCCATAACTATGGCGTCAGAACTTGAACCTCCACAACCAGACTTTTGCAGCACCTCCACTCCAGCGTGCAGAGGAGCAGTTCCTCCTGAGTATTAGGCCTCTTAAACCAGCATGACTTAGGGGTTTGGAGGGCATTTGAGATGAATAAGAGGAATCCCTGCTGAATGATACCAGTTTGATAATAACTGTAATCCTTTGGATTACGTAACGGAATTACAATAGTAAAATGACCAACCAAGGGCGTACATCTTAAAATGTGCATTTTCAAGGAGTGTTTGATTACATGAGAAATTATTTAAAAAAATTGGTAATACAATCATACAAAGATATCATTTTGGTGAGCTTTCTTTACTTGCTGTTCGAAGTACAGCAACTCTTAACAATGCTCACAATGCTACTGGCTCTCTACAAGTTATATGTACAGTGCAGCTGTTGAAGGGGATAAGGTGTAAAAGGTCATTTACATTTGACATACTGACTTGACTATCAAGAAACCCCCAAACATCTTTAAAAAAAGAGATCAGTTTACATGACTTGTGGTGAAATGTGGTTTAGTGGGCTGTTGAGAAAATGAGTGCAAGAGACATTTTAAAGATTTTCTATTATAGCATTTAAAAGCCGAAAAGAGTCACTATAGCAGTTTTAACCAGTATGCAGCATCTTGATGTTTTTAAACCAGAACTATTTAATTCAAGACCTTTTGTTTATGTAAACATAATCTACAAGGGTCCTGTCCGCTGTTAGTGGAAATAAAATACATTTCTACAATCTCAACCTACCACTATCACAAAATAGTCTTCTCTTTCAATCAGAAACACCCTCATGAAGCCAGACTGCTCCGAGTCCTTACATTGTCAAGACTTACCAACCCTTTTGCTACTCTCGTCACGTTGATTCTGGTTGCTTTCAGAACCTGTCAACTGTTTGCCTACCTTTTAAAACATCTCGTCGTGTGTAGTACGATTTCTTTTTAATTTTCTCAACTGCAGAAATTGTGTCCTCTGCCTAAATACATCTGGTACAGGTCTCCAGAAACTGGCCATTTTTGGGCCACACTGCAGCTGCTCTCCACTGACTTTGATGTCAAAATAAATAAAGGTGCTAGGTTCTTTAAATAAAGATAAGTGTGGAACATCTCTTCATTCAACAAATGTTTCCCCTACTTCATTACAGCCCAAAGTCCTGCAGATGCTTACGCTCGAGTTGTAGGTTTTGGGTTACTTCCAGTATGTTGGACCTCCGAAATAAATCATTTGCTTTGCTAGGCTTCATAGTATGATTGGCATTTCAAATCTGGTCTATTGTTTCTACACAAAATGTGTTTTATTCCTGTGTCTGATCTCTTTTGGAGCAAGTGCTGGATTCGTTTAAGTTAATTTTAAGATTTTATCAGAAAGTGCAATGCTCTGATTGGGTGAGAGTATGGAGAGTCTGTTTACCACTGTCTTTTTATTGTCTGATTATATTGTCTGTTAAAGTCAAAAAGTGACATGAAAACCTCTAGAATTTGCATTCAGTTCACATCCTTGTATTTGGCACCAAATGTGCATTACGTGGTCCTTATTTGAAAAACGCAGCATGGCATATTTTCCCCACAAATTACTAGTTTGGTATAATTGCTGTGCTGTCCAGGAGGCTTTTTCATGTAATGTTGTGGTTTCTTCTACCTGGCAGACTGTGGTCATGGCAACTAGGTGTTTACCTATTGGCCACTTTTTTTTTTACTGAAGAAGGCTTCATTTGCATCCAGTGAGATAACAGGTCTGCCATATTGTGAATTTACTTTTTACAAAATCCACATTTGGAATACAATTTGATTTTTTTGCGGTGTCATTTGTTTTCTGTGTCCCAAGTGTTCCTTAGAGACTACTGTATCAAAATTTGCACCAAATACATATTGTTTTTTTCTGATCGCTTGCTGCTGGATTTTTTTTTAAAATTTTGACAATACTGTACACCTCCTCAGTTCAAGATAAAAACCTGTATGACCGTTCCATTTGTGTACCATATTTTATCACTTGAGAAAGGGCCTACAGAACAATGTTCAGCAACAGTTAAGTCAGGATAATCCATACTTACAATACATTAAAAACATAAAGCAATAGCACATTATTCGTTCAAGTAGAAATACTTGTATGATTTCATTCCAAGTGGTGTTTGTTCTTAAAAAGTGTATTCCTAATGTATCATCTTAAAAGGGATGATCTAGTATGGGCAGGCTTCATTTTCCTGTATACATGTAGGATGAGCCACATCTTTGAGTGAACACTGGGATTGACTTAGTTTTCTACAAACAAGAATGCCATCAAATTGATTTGAAAGATGCTATAAATCTACCCAGTGACTTCAATTACCTGATCCCAGTGACAGACTACTGGTACTCCCATCTGTCATAGGTTTGAAGGGCAGAAGACCCGTCGCACCAAACACACCAATCTGACGTGTAAAGGCATACAGAATTAAAATAGCTGAATTTATAACGTTTATAATGATAAAGTAGTATCATTAAACAGTAGGTAATAGAACACAACTTTATTGAAACAGTCTCAACCAATAATATCAGCGTACAAAGAGGTGATGGCGCAAGAGGTGACAGAGGGGTGGAAAAAGAAAAAAAATTATAAGATCAAGCGGGAAAGTGTCTGACAGCACAGGGCAGAAGGAGATCAGTCTCATGGAATCAGATCGACAGTGGCAGGGTATTTTTTGCATTTATTTTGTACAAAAAATAAATTAATGAAATCTTTCAAGTTTACAGGAATATCTATGTTGTTTTATATCACACAGACTTGCTGATAATCCTACATGTGGAGAAGTTCAGCATTTTGTGTTATAACGTTAAGAGGATCTAGACAGGCTGACTGATAAGTAGGCCAAGAGTTAAAAAATTTAAGTTTACCAATGAGAAACAAAACGTTGTTATAAAAGTGAGCTGGGGCGAACACATTCAAAAATCCTGAATGTTAAACGTGGCGCAACTTGACGGTCCTCAGGATCCTTTAGGATCTCATCGCTTGAGCATTTCCTCTTGACAAACTTCGAGGTCCTTGGGCCGGTCCCCGCTTGTAGTTTTGCTGATATCCCTCCTTGAAGAAACAACAGGGATTTACAATAACTGTCAATCTTACAAGTTAAAAAAATGAACTGAATAACAGATATTATATGTGACGTTTGGCACATAAAATGTATTTAAGTAAATAACGAAGAGACCCCTTACCCGTTGGTAGGTGTTATTGGAATAGTCCCGAGACGTGTTGAATTGGGTTTGACCATAACCACTGCTGGGAGCATTTGAGAAAGGAGGGCGATAGCCTTCATATCCCCCTGACGACAAAATACATTGGAATTAACACAGATTTGTGTAATTTTAACATGCATTGTGTCATTACAGTGAATCGCGAGGCCACATGAACACTACATCTCTGTAAAACATAGTTTGATGCTTGTACCTCGAAATCCATTGGAGGAGCCCCGATATCCGTTAATCATGCCCCGGCCGGTCCTGGGTCCACCCCTGGGCACAGCCCTGCTGTTGTAAAAAGACTGGCCTGACTGTCCAAACCCTGCGCCTGGAGAGGACTCTTCATGGCCTCCTGCTGAGGGCAGAACATGGTCTTGGGGCTGGAACCCACCAACAACTGGACAGAAGCAAATGAAACAAGAGATTTCATAAGTCTATTATGGACCTGTTGGTAGTTAATCATGCAGTTTAAAATAACTTTCTGCAAGCTGATAAAGCTGCAGCTTTTTTAACTCATGGCATGCTGATCGACACTTATTTCAACTTCAACATTGTCAGAGGGATATCTTGTCCTGCAGTACAGAGCTTCCTGCAATCCTGACATATTTATTGTATTTATCTACCAACATAATGTCTTGTTCGTACAAAATAAAATATATCTTTATTTCCTTTCTCCTTATACGGTCGGGTGAATGTAAAAGTGATGCCAAACAATGTTAAGAGCTTTTCCAGTGTACGTCAACTGCTTGCTCTTAAGAAGCTATATCCTCACCTGACTGTAATGTCTCCTGTGGGATGTCAGGCTGGTCTGCAGTACTCTCTGAGTGGCTGCTAAAGCCCTGTCCATAGCCACCAGGGAACTGGCTGGGCTGCTTCAGAGGATCTGCTTGCCCATCAGTGGCTGGAGGTACAGGTGCATTCAGATTAAATACCTGAAGAAGAAAAGAAATGTTTTTTGTGTCACAATTATAATTCTGATAGAATATCTGAGGAGATGTACTGTAAGTTTGGTAAATGAGGGGACATGTCAAATCGTTAACTGGTTAGATGGTGCACCAATAATAAACCATTTATTTGCTGCTACTAATAAGCCGTCCTTAAATATGTGATTGACTTTGCTAATCCTTAGCTTGTACAAACAAGTCCAAAACCTGACACTTTCCAACAGAATTGAGTAAATAAGTGCAAATATGTTCACTGTCATATGAAATACTAAGACTCCAGATAAAAAGCGTACCGCTTGCACTGACTGGAAGGGTGCGGCGTTGACATTGATGCCTCCAGTATGGGTGGATTTGGAGACAGGTGGGAAAGCAGAGGACAGGGAACATGGGGTGGGAGACTGGTCAGACGAGAGAGACATTGAGACCTGGGGGGTGAGGGAATTCAGAAGGAAAGGAAAAAAGGATTGAGGAGGGGTCAGTGGGAGAGACGGGATCTTGGATTTATCACCTAAAAATCTCCTTTCTATATTGTTATCATATTCAAATTATTCCAATGTATCCCTGTCATACACAGTAAATACATCATGACATGTCAGAGAGTATCACATTTAATCCCCGTAGCAGCACAACAAACAGCCTGTACTGCCATTCAAGCAAAACAAAGCAACCACTGCTTGTTGTGCTACCACTCTACTTACTTGTGAGGATTCCTGTGGTCCAGACGCTGCACTTGTTTGAGGAAGTCTGGACTCTGATTGGTCTGTTTGGGAGAAAATAAAAATAAAAAATGTTGCCAACTGGTGTATAACGCTTTTAGGATAATATAGACACATCACTAAACAGTGACAAGACCTTATCAATAGAATGTGAGAGAATCTGCTCAGAGTTATGGTAAATTAACTGGCACTCACTTGAAGGGCAGCCCATCTGCTGCAGGTCAAGAGTTTGCACAGGCTTCATCGGCTGGGCGGACACGATGGCTGGGTCCAGAGCATGGCCGTCAAAATCCAACATGGAGTCCTAGAAAAAACAAACGAATGTAAATACATTGCTGGGTCATGGATCAGATGTAGGGGCGAACTGGGACACTCCGCTTTCACTCAAAGAGCTGGGTTTAATCTCCTATGTCAGCAAGCATTTGGCTCACTCAAGGCTTTGAGCGGCTGAGAAAATAAGGCTGGTTGTATCAGTATCATCTTTTAAATCTTTTCCTGCAATATACTTTAAAATGAATGGAATTTGTTTTACCGTAATATATTTTTAACATGGTCCCATTCCATGTTCGTTACCTTCTTCCCCCCCCCCCCCATTTCCTTATTATTGTTGTCGGTTTTTCAGTTTGTGGTGTGATATTTGAATTTGGTTTCTGAACAGGGCCCTATGAAATAAAGTGTCCTACAACATGACTTTATGTAACTGTTTATGTTTGACAGGGACCTCTAAGCGAAAGGAGACAAAGATTGAACTGCATGAATCAATTACATATCTCAATGTACGGTTAACACATTAACCCTCTGGGGGCGGGGATTCAGAGCTGTGAGGGTCCAGAGGACAACATGCAGCATCGCTGCAGCAGCCTCCCTGTCCGTCTGCCTGCCAACAGATCACATAGCAGGCCGCAAAGCCAGCCACAGCTCATCATCCCCACCATATAATAATACATTTGGTTTTAGACATTAAATTACATGTGTCTACCATTTTATTCATATATTCCACTGCTTTTGTGAACCTAAGACCTTTGGTAAACCAATTTCCATCACCAAAACCGATATACCACCTGAGTAAAGTTATGTTTTCACAACAAATATGAAACATTTCCAAAATCAAGATTCAATTTTTCAGCTTTAGTCATATTTTCTCTTTACACTTGTGCCTTTGGGACAATGGTGCATCATTATATAGATAGCTGAGATTGTTCTGTAATTTTTTGATATACAACACATGAGTATGTATCATATGCTAGTGACTTTAAAAAAGGGGAATTTAAAAAGTATGTGAAATCGAGAAAAATCGAGAAATTGACCCCCAGACCCTAGAGTGTTAAGTGTCCATCTCTGAGCAATAACGGCGTGTATCTGGATACTACAGCATATGCAGGACCTTTTTTACCTGCATGAAGTTGTACGTCCCTTGCATTTGGACCATGAGGTCATGCACAACCTGCTTCCTGACCACTGGGTCCGCGGCAGGTGGGGGACTGCCGTGGTTCACAGTAACGGCTGGCTCTGTAGCCAGCTGGGCAGGGGGCTGGTGCTGGAGGGAATTCACCATCTATTCAACACACAGACGCGTGACCGGCACATTAAAGTACACGCAAATACAAGATGTTGAGAAATATGCATACTGGCATACAGAACTTGGATGCAGTAGTGTAGTATTACCTGAGCTTCCACTGTCCACTCCTCCACTTGGTCTTTGTCTGTACTACTGTACATAGTTTCTGGAATGAACTGTCTGTTTACGAACTAGAACACACACAAAAAATGTTAAAGAAAAAGAAAATAAGCAAGACAATGTAATACAATAAAGAAAATAAACTATTTCAGGACTGTCCTCAAACAATAAAAGTATTGGTAGATTAACACACAATTTGTCGACAAATTGATTAGTTGATTTAAAAAAATCAACAGATTGATACAAAAGTACCACAGAAAAAAAAAAAGCACAACATTAAAAACTAAATCACCTTGAGAATTGTTAGTTGACAAAGACCAAAACAACTCAACTGCAAAATAGTGATTTGTGGAATTATCTAAGCAATACTCAGAAATCTCACCTCTGTGGTTTCCACTTGAATTGGCTCTGTGTATTTTTCCGTCGCTGTTCCTTCTGGAGAGAAAAAGCAAAAGGTGAAGACATTTTTCTTAAAAATCGGTGAAAGAATATGTAACGCACGCATATCTGCTAAAGTGTTGTTAGTTACCAGGTTCTGATGGCTGCTTCCCAGCCATCGACTCAGCCACCACAGTCTGCTCGTCTTGTTCCTCTTCCTCCACGCACGTCCCATTCTGATGAGTTTGTGCTCTGTCAAAGTAACCACTCAGCAGCACTTTGTCCAGAGTGTCCTTCAGTGACTTGTCTGGAACAAGGACATCGTGACAAGTTAAAACAAAGCAAAAAGCATGGCATGAATTACCCAATTCATTTTAAGACCGTTTTAAGATTCAAAATGCAGTGAAGAAAACTGCTAGACGGGTCGAGAATCACGAGAACGATCAAGATCCATGAATACTTACATGTGGTCCCTGCCACAGCCTTGTCTCGGCCCTCAACCAGTTCCAACAAGTGGACCGAAGCCTCTTCATATTGGCCAGTCAACCTGCAAGTTACGCAACAGAGTAATTATATAATTTGGTGGTCTTACTCGCTGAGCAGTTATTCACACATTATAGACAACATATTTAAGCAGTGATAACTATACTGTAACCACTGTACATAATTTATGCACACTTAAATATTAGCAGCACCTCATACCTGACGTCGTAGTTCCTATCAGGTCCCACTAGTTTGTACAACTCATCGAGGGATGTGAGGTCAGTGTCAGTGAGCAAAGGGGACCCAGTGGCGTCAGGTCGTTTAAGGTCCTGCCTGACATTCTCATCTCCCAACTGGTCCAGTAAAAACTGAAGCTCCAAAACTGTCTTCAGCCGCTGTTGATCCATCTCCTCCCGCTGCAGCTGCTCCCGTCTAGCAGTCTTCTTCACTGCCTTTTGAATCTTAAGACAGTCAGACAAAAACTATTTAATAACCTCGTTACGTTTCACCCTGTACATGTACAGGGTCTAACAAGTATTGCTGATCAATGCCCATCACTGTCCTGTTCATTCAATGACCTCTAATATTTAAAGCTCTACTGAGGCAGTCTGTAGTCAGGGAGTACTTGCCATGTTGGGTTGTTATAATATGCTGCCACAAGTCTTATCCCTAGAGTACAATATCAGTTACTATAGGGCATTGTAGCCCTGATATTTGTAAGCAAGATCTTAATATAGAGGGACTACAGGGTTTCCTGTTTTGTAAGCACTAAATGTTACTCCAGGGGAATATCACATTGATAAAACCTTTGCAATAATAGCAGCAGCATGTAATGAGAACAATCTTGACTCAGGACTTTACCTCTTGACCCAATGCCAGGAAGTTTTTCTGGAGTTCTCGTGCAAAGTCAAGGTTGTAGGTGATCTCTTGGTACTTCGTCAAGGCATCCTTCAGGTACATCATAAAAAAATATTTAGATTTGGGAATCAAGTATAAAATAATAATAATAATAATAATAAAGTCCTTGAATGGAACAGGATACATTTACCAAGACAGACTCACAGAGGAAAATATGGCACTAAAGTAATGCAGCCGAGGGTTATGAGCTGCAATACACTTACAAAAGGTTATACACATCATAACACAGAGGCTCCATCATTCTGAACCAAGACGGCAAACTTTGTATTGCTCCCATCTCGTCTACAGTAGCGCATTTCCGTGCTTACCTTTCACGATAAAAACCATAGACATATACACTGCATCACTGCTTATGAGAGCGCAGGTAAATTCACTCAAGAGTATTTCGTACGAGGCATCTCAACAAAATAGCTTACAGTACTGCTAGCATCTATCTCTGCAAGGATTTAACCTGTTAGAACCAACATGTAAAGTTGGACAGATCAGAGCTGATCTTAATTAAGAGTTTCTGGTAGGATATTAAAATGTATAAACACACTAAGGTCAATAATTCACTGTTTTATGGCATATTTTCTTCCACTTTGTATTGACGTTCTAAAATATGTTCAGTTTTTTTTTTATCAATGGAAAAAAGAAGAATTTAAGGTTCCACGTTATGTCATCTATTATTAAATTACTATTCCTTATATGTCACTTTAACATACACTTACCGTTATCTGTTTGTCTGAGCAAAGTATCACATTTTGGTATCGGGACAACACTAAAAGACAAAGTTGTACACAAACTGCCATTGTCGTATCTTACCAGCTGATCCTGATTCAGTTGTTCGCCATTAATCTTCCTTGTCTGACAGTCATCGAGTTTGGACTGTAAGAATATTGAGAAAACACAAAATGTTAAAGAGACAGATGGGAAAGAGAAAAAAAGATCACCCTTGCATAACAGAAATTTATCAAAGGGATTGATTGTATATCAATTACTAATGTTATCTTGAATCACCCTTTGTTTTTCTTGCATGCCACTATTGTCTCACAAGTCCATGCATGAGATGTCAGTGGAGGAAGGGTTTTAAATAGTATGATCATGGCAAAAATGTATGTGATTCGGAAGTTCTGAACATACGACGGTGTAAACGAGACTTTGAGTTTTGAGAGTAAACTGATTTTTTATTTGCTTTTTATTAGCATTCTGGTTCTATAAGTGAAGGTAGAGCCAGTCCGAATAGATCAAATGTCTGACCATAAATTAGTTAGTTATGTCATATCCTATATACTCTGGGAAAAAAAAAGTCAGATGACATCATCTACAACACAAAACACAAATATCACATAGTGCTTTGAATTATACAAGAGCAAATGTGACAACACATTTTAATTTCAAAAGAACAAGTAATACCTTTTTCTTTTCCATATTGCGAACCTTCTTATCAATCATAGCAAGAACCTGCTTCATGGCCTCAGAATTGTTTCCATTTGCCATGTCTGGAATGGCAGACTGGACAGCATTGTTGCCAATCATCATTGAAGGCATCTGCTGAAAGAAAATGTATTTTACGCATTAAAAGATTTAACATTTTCAATCCTGAGCATGAACAGAAAATAAAGAAAGTTAGAAGTCCATCTTTAGTAATAAAAATTGCATGCATCATGAACTGCTCTATTTTAAATTACCAATGACAGGGTAGACTAATAAGAGTTATGCCACGTTACAACTGATATTGTTTTAGAAAAGAGAAAATCATTGTTGTACAGAATAATTAATCCTGCAATTATGTAAAAGGTGCTAAAGCAGGGGGATAACATTTAGATATGCATACTTATACAGACATCAACTTTACTTTATGAGCTCTTTGTTACGAAATTACAAGGTATCAATAAGATCTTCAGATGAACATGTTGCTATTGGAGCTATATCTGTGTGTCTATCCGAGTAAAAGCTCAAGATAGTTCGACTAATAACGCCTTCTTTACTACAGAAACAACTTTAAGTTTGTCTCGGGTGAAACTCAGGACACTGAAGCCAGACTCAAACACAGGACACTAAAGCCAGACTCAAACACAGGACACTGGAGCCTGACTATAGCACAATATACTGGGCCAGGGGAATCGATCAAACCAACGCTTCTTTGATTTTTGGCAAAAAGAGAGAATAAAAACGTTGATTACGTAATATGTTCATCACGAAGTAGCTACTTGGTTAGTTGGGGTTGACTAATTGTAAAGCCATTGGAATAAATTAGAAAATGTGACACGAGGAAGTTAGCACAAGTTAAAATGTCGGCCTTCTATTCAAAGTTAAAACCCTTGTCTATCTTGAAAAAAGCGGACCAGACGTAACTAACGCCAAGTCACGCAGTGTCAGTAAACGTTGGACGTCCTCCTTTGGCCTGGTTAGCAAGCTCGCCTTTCTCTGGCGCAACATTATCGATAGCTCGTGTTACATCAAATACATGTGAGAAGCAAACACTTGTCCTAATCTCCCGGTCCCCATTGTTAGCTGAAATGCTAGCAGCGGGCCGCTAGCTAATGCCCCAAGGTAACCAGATGTCAGTTAAAACTAAATCAATTCAAACAACTGCTACTCTGGGTTCATAGGAAAGACATGTCGTCGAAATAATGTGAATAACTGCGAAGAAGAAAGACCATCTTGGGGCGCTGTGACAACCCCGCTCTGTGCAGGCGTCTCGACTAAACATGACAAAAGACCATTTATTTGACAAATAACGTTACAGGTTAAAAAGCAGTGTGTCGGTGAAGCCATGGATCCCATACCTTTATACTCTTTGTCTTCAAAGAGATTTCCTCTGTCGGATTTAACGTTAGCTGGATAAGAGCAGTCTTTAACTTCCAGCGGTATTTTTCTGGAAGGATGCTCAGGCTCACTGACTAACTGCTGCTGAGCTAACGGCAGGCTAACGGTAGCACCTGCAAGGACCCCTCCGCTAACCTACAGATTGCCTGACTGTAAATAGATGTATTGAAATTGGATATAGCAGTCATCATCCTTCTGTTGTGTGTCTTCCTCCTCTGTTAGAAACGATTTCAACCTATTAATGTCACAGCACGTCCATCACATATGGTTTTGGGAGTATTACTGGCGCCATGCAAAAAGGTTTAAGATCTGAACCCAGCTGCTGTTGTTATAAAGAGAGTGTACACAATTGAGTTAAAAAGAGAGAAAGTCCTCCAGCCCCATGACCTCACCTGGAGCAAAACGTTGACCACAATTGTGGAAAGTAAAAACTAAGAATGAGATAAATTAATGAAGGTGTTGCAGGACATAGATCGAACTGAAAACAAAATCCCGCCTAGTGATAGCGAAGCATAAACAGGAGATGGCGCAGGTGTACCATATCTTGGAAGGGTATAAAAAATGCTGAAAAAACGAAATTTAAATTTATATTGGTTTCTTTCTCTTATCTTTTCTGTTGTTTTCTGTGGGTACCGTACAAGGAATCAGTAGTGTGGGGATATGCACGTATGTAGTATTAACTCTTGAAAATAAAGAGCTTCAAGCAGCAAGTGATATATAGGGGTGAAATGGCAAAGACCAGGGCAGGAGTTTCATCTGATGATACCAGATGTACTGTTATGACCAGGTTGTACACATACATACTACGAAGCCAAAACACAACCCTGTACGCATCTGTACTAGTGCTGATTTAATATTAATATCTTAAAATCAAATTAATTAATTAAAGCCAGTGTTTTAATCAGTCAAATCAAACTTATACCACTAATGATTTTTTTTTTACAGTTTTACAATGTGCAATTAATAAACAATTGCATTTACTCTAGACATTTCTTAGCAGAGATTGAGTCGACATAACCTACCTATACAATTCCAATTATATCTCCATAATGGCTCTATAATAAAGCATTCAGAACCACACACACACACACACACACACACACACACACACACACACACACACATATATATATATATATATATATATATATATATATATATATATATATATATATATATATATATATATATATATATATATATATATTTGCATAGAGCAACAGTATTAACAAGCCTTCAGTGTTTCAGAGCTTTTCAATTAATATTACAGTCAATTTACACACCTCCATTGTGATCCCTGTGTCTGGCTCTCTGTCCGATGAAGGGTATGTTTATAACAAGTGAGGTGGGGGTGTATGAATATCTATAGCTCTTCTCTCTGATGTGGGCAGCTGAGTAATGGCCGTACATCCTTCAGTGTTCCTCTCCTGCAGCACATCTGACTGGAATGAATATGTGCAGAGGATTTATTGGCTGAAAAACCACAAGAGTCCCACAAACACTTCCCCCCGGACCACTTGTAGTGCAAGGCAAGCACAAGAATTCATCTGCAACCCCTCTGTATTCACCTTTCTCTGTTTCCACCCATTTCAAACTATCTTTACATGTTTATCTCCACAGCCCTTTCTCACAATCTTATTTATCTTAACCATGCTATTATCCAAAGATGTTTTAATTGTATACGTCACCAGAAACAGGTCAAATTGGGATTGTGGGTGTTTCCAGACTTTTTGGGGAGATTGAGAAACTTTTTCCACTCATAGCCTCTCTTTAGTTAGTTGGACAACATTAATAATTCATGGCTTGCATGTGTTACAGACAGATTACAAGCATCTCCACTTAAGTACCATCATTATCATTATTACAGCCGGAGAACTTTATTCACCATCTTGCAACTTGGGATTCATGTGATTGAGGTTTGATTTTGGATTCTGGTTCTAGGGTGAATGTGTTTACAATGCAGTCCTTTGGGACAAACTATGATGATTAGCAGCTCCAGTCCAGCGCATTTTAAAACAAAAAATGTTTCTCACTACATTACATTTTTTTGACGGTAAGGGCATTATGCTTTGTAAGACTGGGGAACCCATGTTTTGTTTGTTTTGTGAGTAGATTAAAAAAGTTGTAACTCAAAAGGTGTCGGCAGCTGCAGAGGGGCAGGGAGATCCTGCTGGTAATTACCACAAACATACATCAAGGTGCACTTCCATCCATGTCTGGTAGTGGGCCTGATTATGGATGGCTCCTCCGTTTTGTAGTTGTACTCTTTGTCATTTTTATATTTATAATATAATTATGATTTTCAATTTGAAAGGAATCTCATGTTGAGCCTTTTGACACATATCGTGACAATTGAAAAGAGAAACATATTCATATAATGAAGAACAAAATATATATTATACACTCATAACAAACATTAAGTATAATATATTGTATTTTTTCACTTTATAGTTGGGACCTGATATTAAAAAAAGTTACACTTTTATTTAAAATGTAAAGTTTGTATACAACAAAAACAAAGAGGTTTCTCTTGCGAGTTTCACGTGTTTCCAGTTTCCACTTGTTTGCATGGTTTACTTTTCTTTCATGACCATTTCCTGATTTGCATCAGAAAGCCACACAGAAGTCGGAGAATTTAAGCCATTAAAGTCATTATGTTTTGATATGACAACTCATTAAATAGTGATGATATCGAGCTTAATGAAGAACATCTCCCTTCCCTATAAAATGTCTAAAATCATTAAATAAAATTAAATAATATTATTAAAAACTTAAACAAAGTATGAGATAGTAATACAATTATAACCAGTCTGAAGGCCAGACCCTAATGATGTACATATATTGTTTTGCCAAAGCATGTTACTTTTCGGCAAATTACGATTTAAATGAAAATAATTGTGGATATTTGAGTTTAATAAAAAACACAAGGTATCAGTAGCAATGACTCAATGAATTACATTTACAGATATTATAGCAGGTAGGACAAATGTAAGTCACCTCTTGATCATACCAAAAAGCCACACGTGTACAAATTCTAGGATGCATGCAATATCTCAACCACAATCAGCACTCTTCGTGAGAGAAATATATTTCAACAGATCTCTGATGCAAATCAGTCTTTGTCAAGTGCCATTGACTGTGTTTACATCTTGAAAATGATGTTCACATGTGGTAAAAAGGAGGGTGTGCACAACAATTACACACTGAGTTGTTTTTCTTTTTTTTAACTGTTTTTCTGTTCTGCATTTGTTTTGGGCATACAATCTCAAACAAAAAATCCACTCAAAAGATGCCAGAGGCCTCAAAAGCATGCTTTATACGCTATGAATAAAGTCACAATCTACGCTTGCTTTCCCATATCATAATATTGAATCATCCTCCATGCAGAGAGACATTCAGGCATATTTGTTTTATTGTTGTTCAGCTATCACTGTAAGGAATGACCTTAATAAGAAGGTGGAGGAAAGGTAAACTCTGGCCTTTGACTTCCTGTTCTGCATTGCGTGACTCGTGTTGGCTCCAAACCTTGGTACTGGGTCAGCACTAACCTGGTCTGCTCTGTAACAGAAAGCCAACACACAAACTGATGGTATCTGACAGCCTGAAACTGGAGCAGATCTGGCACTCCTGTCCTACAGAGCCCGGCCCAGAGGGCATTATGGGAACTCTTGGAAAACTGGCTAGGGGATGAAAGTATATGAACAGAGGTTCATATACTTTCAACCACCTCTGAAACTAGATTTGGAATAACATCTGTCAGTCATGGATGTGGTTAGGGCAACTCTCTGGTTCCAGCTATATAATTAATATTTAAGAACTTTTCACCATTATATCAATTAATGTGGGAGAGATACATTATTGCTTTAAATGAAATAGTATAAGTGGTAAAAATGTAATTGTGCAGGCCATACTCAAAGCAACAATATTTACGAGGAATATTCAAGAGCAACCATGTTCATGTTTATAGAAGATGAGGGAATAGCAATAAATGACACATACACAATTGGAAAGATAATGTGATCAATTAAAGTAGTATAATTTATAGCAGATCAGATTAAATGATCATGTTTACTCTGAGTTTAGATTCAAATCAATTTGGATGAAAATCTAAACCTAAACTCTGTCGGTCTGTGCATTTTAAAGTTACGGTAGACTCTTGGACTTCCACCGTTACCTCGGTGAAATCTATCCCCACTGAAAAAACTAAACAAAAGCGATGGGGAGATAATAATACAGCATGTTTCATCCAAGCATGTTTCATCCAAGCATGTCAAACTGGAAACATACTTGGATATAGCCTGACTGTAAAGATGGTATCCAACACCAACTGTGTGAATGGCCACAAAAATGTTTGATCTCTTAAAATGATTTGCTCAAATTAAAGAGTTTGCGTTGCTATAGTAGAAAGTCAGTCTATCAGATCTTCATTTATCACTTTCTGAAATAGAAGCATAATTATAAGGTCAGTAAAAGTGAATTGCAATAGCTTGAATCTATGTGTATAAATGCCAGACCAGGTGGACCTGTACAGAGAAGCCCACATGACTGGCCTGGAAACACTGTGTCTAAATGAGAAATGTAATACACGTTTATCATATGCCAAGTATGAGCTTCAACAAACAAGCGTAGACCTGGACAATGACAAATGCATGACTGTTTTAAAAGGGTGTGCACAGAACTCTCATGTACGCATGATTGTTTCCTAGAAGCATTCATGCCACATCAGGACACACAGGCGGTTGACGTCTGGTTTACATCCTCAACAAAAGTCTGTGTCGTGACTCCCATGTATCCCAGAATTCCCTGAGCTTCTGGTTAGACGTTTGCACAGAAAGAGAGAGTATCTGGATCTTGTCAGCATTTCACTAAAGACCTCAATTATACAGACTGGCTTAATTAGATCAGCTCTGATTGCTATTTCAAATGACGGTTTAACATGAAGCCGTGTGTTCGTCATTCCCACCCATCTCTCGCTGTCGTGGTGCTATTGGAGTGCTGTGTGCAATTCTGTCCAGCTACAAGTCTGTCATGTCTGGAGCTGGTGTGTGAGTGAGTGAGTGAGTGGGCGTTGTAACGGTGATGAAGGGCCGATGTGGCAGGTGCTCTGTGGATGATCTGGGGTCAGACTCTGGATTGAACCTGAAGAGCTTTTAAGGAAAGGCAGGCTTTTTACATTATGCACCAGGCATCTGTCACAGTATGTGGATTCATACAGAGGAACCAGCACCTTTATAATCCACACACACACACACACACACACACACACACACACACACACACACACACACACACACACACACACACCCACACACGCACGCAAAGAGCACATTTAGGGAGAGTACCAGAAGCACCAAGAGTACACCACAGGACCGAGTTTAGTCGTCCAGAGCCCCACAACAGGTCTGAGTTTGTGTCATATGTCTGTGTGAACAGGAGGTCATGTGTTTTTGCCATGTGGGTAGAACAGTATACATACTATACTCTATGTTTACATGTGTGTTTACACTGTCGTATGTGTCTAAAATTGCGTGTTAAGAAAAAAAGCACACATTATTCAGTGATCTCATGGAAACATTTCAAACCACACAACTCCCACTATTTAATCACTGAACTTCATTTTATTGTTCAATAGTTTACAGCGTGGCTTTGATTCAAGAGTGGAAAACAACCGTTAATGTGCAAATATATTGTGCGATGTGATGCAACAGATGTTTTTTTGGTACTGAATCGTATTTAATGTGAAAATATGTCTGGCGCTGATACAGTTTGTATTTGAAACAACTGTCTCCCTTCTCTTTTTTAAGAAATATTTGTTCATTTACATCAGGGGTGTCAAACTCATTTTCACCCCGGGCCGCATCAGCATCATGGTCGTCCTCAAAGGGCCGGTTGTAACTGTAACACTGTAAAATGTAACTACTCCCGAACATAATGTTAAATAACTGTCTTTGTATTAGATTATTGCTTATTCAAGTGTACAAATATTGTACATGCATTTATATAAACGTAAAAAAAATATATGTAAGCAAATTTCTCTGTTACTATGACAGAAATCCATTTAATTTAGGGTTAAGAAACCCACATTACTAAATTATAATAAATATACAATTATAAAAGATCAAACTTAAAACAGAAGAAAATAACAAAGACAAAGATCAAACGCACATTATTATATTAACTTTCTTCAAAGCTTTTTTGACACAGTTGAGAAGGACATAACTGGTCCAACAAATAATTGTGAGCAAATAAGAACATGCATGTGGTCTGGGGCAGTGGTTCAACTGGTCTGGGGCACTGGTTCTGAACTGGTCTGACTGCAGGACCCACCTTGACCCCTTAACAAGCTGAGATACAATGCCAGGAACATTTTCAACTTCTCAAATTGATTTAATGAGATGGTGCAGTTTGAACCTGAGAAAGTACATAATATCACAGTATATGCCAACGCCAAAAAAAAATATAGTTTTAAACAATCCCTTTTACACTCAATAAAAAAACAAAAAGTGCATCTTAAGGACACAAGGTAATACAACACACATAATAATTGTATAACTTTAGCCTTTTTTAACAGACTCTGTGCTTTCATGCACAAACATGAAATAAAAAAGTTGGTAATGAAGCTTATCTATCACAAACAGTCCAACGTGTAAACTCACGCAAGTAAAGCGTGTTGTGAATGCATCATTGAGGAGTGTGAATAGTTGGCACTCCGCTGCATAAAAAATCCCCTTCAAAATAAAAGCCCATGCAAAGGTCCGCGATTCACTGAAAACGGGTCCGGGAAGCCGTCGCGGGCCACGTAAAATGACGTGGCGGGCCGGATTTGGCCCGCGGGCCTTGAGTTTGACACATGTGATTTACATGTATAAAACATAAATGGGCAAAGCAAAAATTTCTGTTGAAATTGTTTCTGAAGGAAAAATAAAATACCACGTCTTTTTGGTTCTTCTTTTTGTGAGGTAGATCAATTAAATACATATTTTCATCTTTTTTTACCTTTAAAAAGTGTGCTGATGGTATAGCTGAGGGAGAGATTGTGGAGGGAGATAGAGGCAGAAAAACAGAGCGAGACAGAGAGAGGGAGACAGTGTGTGACTGACATCTGAGGCGCAACAGTTCATTATGTAGTTAAAGCTGCAGATCAAGTGGTATTGGTGTTGGTGTGACTATGCATTCATTGTGAAGCAGCCTTACATCAGGTAGAGAAAAACAGGCTATAGAAAATTGAGTTTGGCTACTTTCCCATCGTCAACCATTAAATTAGGTTGGTTTATTAAATGGAAGGCAAAAAAACAAGCAGAACTTACAAAGAGCAGCCTCTTCCCGAACACTACCTCTGACGCAAATACTCCCGCAGTTACTGTATGTACCTACATGTGCGAACAGTGACTGTGTCAATTTTGGATTGAGTTGAAATGGGATTAAAAATTGGCTTCTAAAAACTGAAGCAAGCAAGACTTTCCAAACTTGTTTTCATTGAGCAAATGACTAAAACTCTACTAGCCTGGTGAGTGAAAATAACATAATCTTTATTTGATGCAGGCACCTGTCCCATGATACTGGGATGTTGAAAGCTGCGGCATTCTGGCTTGCTAAATTTGGCTGTGTCACTAACAAGACTAATCAGCACATAGTGCAGCAGTAGCCTCCATATGTGCAAACAGTGTGTATCCATTTGGCTTGTCTTGCTTTGACTCAAGCTGTGGCTAATCCCTCCTGTTGCTCTGTGTCTGCATGATGAAGAGGAGACCATGATGCTTTGTGCTCAGGCTGAGGCCTTTGATGTCCCATGCCCCTGTGTCCTTAAAATCACTGCTGCTTTCTTATTTAGTAATACAGTGCTTGATTTTAGTCTCATTCTCTAAAAATGAACTATGACTTTTACTATCTCTCTGCTAGTTTGATTAAAAAATATTCCATTATCCTATTTTAGGGTCACAGGGTTGTTGGAGCCGATCCCAGCTGACATTGGATGAAGGCAGGGTTCACCCTGGACAGGTCTCCATTTTATCGCAGGGCACAAATAGAGACAGCCAACCATTCATGCTCACATTCACACCTATGGGCAATTTAGAGCCTCCAATTAATCTTAGCTGCATGTCTTTGGACTGTGGGAGGAAGCCTGGGAACCCGGAGGGAACCCACGCTGCCACGGGGAGAACGTGCAAACTCCACACAGCAGGACCGTACAGGATTGAGGATCAAACCAGGGCCCCTCTTGCTGTGAGATGACAGTGTTAGCCACTACACCACCGTGCAGCCCCGGACTCAAAATATAACTCTTTTCTTTGCAAAACCTTCATCATGCCCATCTATCAATAAACATGTTTTGGGGTCAGGGGGTACACGTTTGGGTTCCTCGGGATTGGAACATAGATGTGGTTATTATTTTAAACACACTGTAAGAGAGGGCTTCAGAGCATGCAGACTCTCCTGTCAGTGAAATAAGGCCAAGCCATGCAGATTGCCAGCAGGGCTTGTTTCACCCTGTCAGTGAAGAGAAGAGACCATGAACAGCCTAAATACAGCACTTCCTCCTCCTCCTCATGGTTTTCATTTCCAGCAACATTCTCCTACTCTCTGCATCTCCTCCCAGATCTTACACAGACAAAAAAAACACACAGATAAATATACCCACTCTCTCAATTAGGCAGGACAATGTGTCCACTTATGGACAACCTGTTTAAATTGACAAGAAACACAGGTCAATCCCATGTTGACAAGGCTAAACAAGCAGGAGTTAATTTTACATATGTGATGTTAGTTTGTGCATGCATGTTTGAAAAAAAGGAGAAAGAAATCTCGTAATTACAATTGACATATTTTTGCGCCAGTGTACTTCAGGACAAAATCATGCAAAGTAATTACAGTGACCTTATATGTGCAATCAAGAGTTCAGTGTCCTCAAGCAGTTCTCCTCTCTTTGTTCCACAGGACCATCTTATGCGCTTGTGTTTGCTGCTTGTTTGACTAAACAAACAAAGACAAGCAGAGCTGGAACAGTGATTAGAGGAATCAACAAATCCTGGACAGGACATGAGCGCATGGGCCTCAAGGCCGGATCAGGTTCTTTGGAAAGGGTGAGTCAATGAGGTTAAAGGACGAAGAGTGAATGCGAGGGGGAGTGAGGGGACCAGAGGTGTGAACTCCGAGCCGACAGAGAGGCCTCTCTCAATTTAGTTTATCATATCCGTCATGGGAACATCACTTCTATTTTCTTTTCATTACAGGACCAATCTCTTCACAATCCTTACAAACAACAGTGAAATAACAGCTTATTTGCTCTGTGTGGCCTTGTTGGAAGGTGGAGTGATGTAGTATGGAGATCTGCACTGCTCAGCGAAGGTGGAAATAATCTTTTCACTCATTGTTAAAAACAGCCCTTTTTATTTTTCTCTGCAGCTTTACAGGTGCACTAGTCACAAGCACGCACATGATGCTGGAAATAAACAAACACAATACAACAAATAATGAGTCAGAATAGTCAGAATAAGATAAATGCAATGACTGTGATATCCCATTGAAAATAAACAGGCCGCAATAATGATATTATAATATATATGGGTGGTTATTGCTTGCAGACGTTAGTTAGATGATAGATATGATGTTGCAACAGAAAGCTAAAATAGACGTTTTTGCCGCACAGCTTCAAAACCTCCAAAGAACAAAATGAGACAGACATTTTTGCCAAGTTTGAAAACATGAGCAGATGTTTCCCTGTCTTGGTTTATTTGGCCAGACAGGTGAGTGATGCATAATGCCATGGCTTGGCACGCCCGTGCATGGCTCAGCTCTGTCTCTGCCTAATTGTCCTTCCCACACATAGCCTGGTTCAGATCAGATCTGACACAGTATGCGTAGCAGACACACAGAATGGCTCTCTGTTTACGTGCAAAACACTTTAGGGTCTGTTTAGAGTCTCCCTGAGGACTTGTTTAAGATGTGTTTAACTGTACAGATGGCCCTGGCTTTGAGACTGGATGGGGTGGCTACTAGCATATCAAAAGAAAATAAAGATGATGGTGGCACGATATCGGTTACAAGGCAAATGGCGAAACTGGAGGAGTCTGTGAAGTTGTCAAGGTAACATCAATTGGCAAATGTGATGACAGGCTTTAATACTGTATCTAAATTACTAAAGAACTGAATAAGTTGTCAAATTATTTTTGTCGTTCAAAATCCTCTGCAAATCTATCCAACCTCAAAAAATCTCCAAAGATGAAGATCCACTGAAGTGTGTTGCATCCTTAGTAAAATGAGTTTAGTAAAGGAGACAGCCAGTCAAATCTGAACACATATACATATCCTCATGATCAAAAGCTAGTTTTCCCCAGGGAGTTAGAAAGACAATAAACCACCGCAGTGTTGAAGGGAAGAACGATGGTTAAATTTGGTTTGCTGAAATGTGTGTGTCACATCTCTGCCGGGAGTCCTTGTGAGTTTCCTGCTCCAATATCATGTGTGAAAAAGAAGAGCATGAGTCGCTCATTTTGGAAATCACGTTAACACCAGAGTGGAAATGGAAAATGTCTGTTTTGAAAAATAAATCCAGGGCTTAGCTTATAATGTTTTCAACATTATGTTGGTCATTTTTGTCTGTGGACTGTGGCGCTATCCAGCTATTCAGAATGCTTTTTTTTTTTAAACAGCCAGACACTCTGTATACCCCTTTTTTGTCCAAGCTTAGCTTTTAATGTAACTGCAATCAACCACAACAAGATTTTTGAGGCCCAGCGTTCATCCCTCAGAAATCCCACCAAACGTGAGTAGTATTGGAATTCCGGAGCACCATGCCAACCGTGAAGCCTCCCTGCCTCTCAAAGCACTGCACGGAGGGGCAATTTTCCTCCGGCTGAACTTCCCAAAGCTGCCTCACCTGGAACCAATCTGTAACACAATCGAAGGGTCCTGACTTGAAAGCCCATTCCTTCCCTTTGATAGTCTCCTCTTGGTAGCCTGCACGGCGCTGGAAACAGGCCTTTTGTAATCTGCAGATACAAAAGAGCCAGGGATTGAGATGAGTATCCACCCATCAAAGTGCATTATGCAAATAATCGAGAAACAAAGCTCAGATACTCAGATACTTGGCCTCGCAATTGGAAATTTTAAGTGTTGTTGTCATCTGTTCTTTTCTTCTGGATTGTGAGACACAGTATCGACATAGGTTTGTGCTTCTCTTGACTAACGTTTTAGCAACAGGTGTGAGAACTCCTTACCCACAGTAGTTCTCAAATGTACTCCAGTGGTGCTCTCACAGCTCTTCCAATAGGCAAGGAGAGCAATTCAACTTTAATAGCTGTCCATTTTGGGCTCCTGGGAAATTCTGTCTTGAGTCAACATGCCAAACCTTATTTACTCCCTTCACTTTCTCCCTTAAGCAAAGATGTATCATATGTCATTCCTCACTGATGTAGTTTGTGGCTGTACTGTCATGTAGTGTCCTGAAATTGTGGAAACCCTTTTTAAGACTACTATATATAACAATGAGAAAACACAAAATGTACTGAACTGAAATATATTAGTCTATAGTTTGTCATCTATAGACTAATATTTTAGACTAGAATCCACTCCTTTGTCAGAGGTCCAAAAAAGAAAAGGTTATTTCTGTGTACAAACGTTTGAATTGTTTTATTTACTTGGTCATACATGTGATTTCAATTGAGGTGATTAACTGCAATTGAATCAGCAGCAGAGGAGCCCAGTGACTGGATGCAAAGCATGAAATGAAAAGGACATTTGTTCAGCGAGGCCTCCTTCTACACGGTCACCGTCCCTGACTTTGACAGTCAGTAAGTCACAAGCTGATGTCGACACTCGGCCGACAGTCCGCTCTTTGCTGCTCTGCAGGCTGAAGTCCAACCAAACACACTCCTTTCATTCTACACAATCAACTTATCCTGTCTGCCTTTAATCATTTGTATTCTCACATGCAAATCTTGTTTTCATTCAGTACATCTGTCATTTTGTTTCATATCCAAAGATCTTAGGCTTACAAAATATTTCGGTTGAACTTTAACTTAGGATGAACAATCAATGGTGTCATGTTTCTGTTTGTAAATTGACCGTTACATTTTAACGTAATGGAGGAAAATGGCAATAACTAATTACATTTCTAATTTAGTTAGATCCAATCCAATATACATTTTTCATAGAAGACATTTTGCAATCATTTAAACTCTATAGAGATGTGGCCTGAGATGTGTAGGAGTCGAATCTTTGGAGTTTTTTATTGTGAGGAAACTGAGCAAACTATACTGATCCACTGTGCCATTTATACTTTAGTGGCACAGGGCCCTGAAATAGACTTCTGGTATAAGACAAATACCCTTGAGAAAGCCCTTCATTTGTAACAGTATGTTTAAAATGTATGTTTCAAGATAACCACAAACTATTTTGTAAGTTTATGCGAAAAGTATTGTATTTTTGTGGATATGACTTTTGTGGATATAACAAAAAGAGAAGAATACATGTCTGTGGATAGTGATATATTTATGCATTATGGTACACATTTTTGGTTGGTCTTTTGTGGGTTCTAACTATTAACAAGTTACGTCTAATGATGAAACTCATTAGTGCTGTGTAATATACTACATACTGTAAAAGTCGAAAGGTCTCAGATGGCAGAGAGACTGATTTAATCACCTGGTTGAAAAAGTAGTACAGTGGATCTCAGTGTTTATGTGAACAGACAGCCAGAGTGATCCAAGGTTCTGCTCTCTACTTGTAAGATCAGACTCCTTCATGTTTGACTTGCACGACCCCAGAATCAGTAAGCAACACATGCAGCTTTAATTGGAATCACTTGGTCACCCTGCAGCAGGATGAACAGGGCTTTGTTACCAGCATGGCAGCTCCCAGAACTTACACAGGTTGGCTGGACACAGAAACCATATGAATGGCTTACGGAAATCATAGCCTGCACTGCTACTAGTACTTTTACTGCTCATAATAATAGTATTACTAATACAAACTTGAACAAAATGGACAGTTTTAAAGTTGATGCTGTTGGAAATTGCAGTATTTTCATCTACAGTGTTATTTAAAGTCTGTTTCCCTGAAATGGCATCTGATCTGAAATGTGTTTCTGATTTATGAGATATATTTTCAGAATAACAAGAGGAAAAAAACAATTAAGTAAATATCATGACTTATATTGTTGTGGAATGATCACTCACAAGTTTCCTGTGTTCAGATACACACTGCAATTAAATTAAGTTGTTGATTAGAATTCCAAATAAGCAATGATTGTCCATAAATTATAGTCTTCTTAAAAACTTGTACGTTTACTTTGAAATGGTTCCCTACTTAACTGATGCATAGTAACAGAAGGAGCACATGCAACATGGTTCTTAAACACAATTAAAGTTGTTTTTTAATACATTTTGAATGGAGCACATAATTCAAAACTAATGAAAATATTCAACAAAGGTTTCATACAAAGTGGTAGGTCTGTGTGATTAATAAAGTAGTTTTAAATTAAATGGATGTATAAATACAATCTAATACAATCGTCTGTTCAACTTTCGTCGGGGCTGTAGAGCATGTACACCATCACATGTTCAAATCCCTTTTATCAAGATGCTGTAGAAGACAATATACTATATCCGACAACTGGCACAGAGGAAATGACAGACCAATAAAGATGTACAGGATGTGATGTATCGATAAAATATCTTGGGGGTTTTTCAGCCCCAAGCTCCTCCACATCTTTCTTATAGGAACAAATGAACTGGAGGAAAGGCCTCAGGACAGACTTATGGACACAGCAATAGTAACCATTCATTCTTGTGTGATTCCTTAAATTTCCTTAAGTGAATAAATAAGTGAATAAAGGGGCATCTACATCAGCGCCAATATCCTCTCAAATTAAATAAAGAACATGACTCTGATTAAGATCCTGTTTGAAAGGACCTTTTTTCCCTCACAGCTTCCAGGACATTCCAGGATATTAGACCAGTGAGTGAGCTCTCTGTTTTCTCTTGCTGCTGACCTTCACTAAAAGGGTCACTTGGGCTTCAGTGCTGGTCATCAATGCTGTTTAGCTGCTCAATGTCTTAGTAGCTCAGCACAGAATTATCACCCATCCTCGTCACAGGATGCTTGCTACTGCTGGTATAGACGAGCAGATGCACACAGCTAATGTCAAGAATGATGTCGAAACCTTGATTGAAATGTGATATTTTCCCTGTTTCTAAGTAATTACATTACTGAAAATGTAAACAGTTCAATTATGATGTATTTATTTATTTTCTCTGGTCGTGCTCGTCTCTGGTGTTCGCTTGTTCCTTAATTTGTGAGGGAGTGTGCACCTCTGTCCTCGGCTACCCTCACTATTTTCTGCAGCAAATTGACTAATATTTGCGTATCTATTGCCTGCATACACGGCTGCTTGATTTTGAGTTTGAATAAAGTGTTTTTTACGATCCCTTACAAACTCATCGGTGTCTGGACTGAGGATAGCAAATTTAATCACACAATACAACATGTCGTTTCAGACACACTTAGAGAAGATCTGCACACAAGATACCAACTTAAAAACTGTTTCTCACACACACACACACACACACACACACACACACACACACACACACACACACACACACACACACACACACACACACACACACACACACACACACAGGACTTTGTGCAGGGAAGACTCTGTGCAGGGAAGGAAGTTCTTATTATTGTTACTAATTAGGCCAACATGTGTAGGGCTTTTACATCTTTCTTGAGTTGGCTATCAACAGACACAAAGGTAGGACACATACATCTAAAGCATTTAGTGCTGCAGTCGTGCCTCTTATCAAATGATTGCTCTCTCTTTAACATGAAAGAAGGTAAAGATAAAACATACGGCTGAGGATTTCCTGAGGCAGCACTTAACAGCATTTCTGAATCGATATTTTTAGTTCTGTGACTAACTATATTTAGGGTAAGTCTCAATCCTTTACCGCCATAGACTGTACCTTTGGGTATATGTTCTTCCATGGTTCCAACTAATCGATCCTCATGATGCTCTAAGCATGATACCTGATCGTGAACAAATGGCGTTCACTGCCTTCAAATCTTAATACGTAGTTGCTCTCTAATGCAGCCTATCAACAGTAAGCCATTGCAGTTGTACCCATGATGCAACAGAATAAATCAAATTTAGGCAGCCTTGAGTAATAGTCATGTTTATCACTTGGTACTATGAGTGAACGATCTCATGAAGGAACAACATAAAATGTGTTCTGTGAATGACATTTCAGTAAATAGAGTAACTGAGGTGTCACATGAGGTTTTCAGAGATCATTCATGCACCCATGTAGATATTATTCCACCCTTGGGATGCTTCATGACTGCTTTTGCTCAGTTGTCTGTTGACTGGCATCAAACACTCTTTAAGCTCATGTAGTTGCCATGTAAAATGAATCAATCTTAATGCAATGCTTCTGTGAGTTTGAATGTTAAAATGCAAAGCAATGTATACGTTCTCATGTCAGTGTATGCGTTTGTTAATGATGACATGACCAACTTAATAATAGTGAAAGGAACAGAGAACAATGATCATAAAAGAGCACAAGTATATGAACATTACCTGGATTTTATTCAAATAAAAACTATTCCACATAACAAAAAACATATATAATATAAATAGGTGTATATTTTGTACTATCACTCTCCTCTTCACCTTTAGCAATCACCTAGGCAGGGTACTTTTTCTTAATTAGCTGGCTCCTCAAAACTTTATGAACGGCACTAAGTTATTTCTGGACATCTGTTCACATGTTCAGCAGCAGCCATGCCATTTGACCTCTTCCCTGAGCATCCCACATGCTGCCGTGGCCCTCTTCACTGGAGTCTTGGTGATGTCCGGCGGCCCGAGTTTGTAGGTCACAGCGATGACAGCAAGCACCTTGCTGCGAGACTCCTCTCTGCCCACCAAAATAAACACAGGAGGTTTCTGCTCCAGCCCTCCCACAACACCCCTTGTCCAGCTCTGACTGAGTCTCAGAGATAAAACGCGACGGGTGCACCAGATCCCGCCTTCTCTAATCAAAATACTGTCAGGGTCAAAGGTCAAGCTGTGAGATCACAGCCAACTTTTATCCCAGCGACAATGTTCCACAGAATGTGGCTTTACTCTGGTGGAGGGAGAGTTTTGGCTGTTTTCCTTTGCTGGACTCCTGTTTTAGGAGCTTTTCCTCACCATCTGTCTTTCTCTTTTCTCTGCTCTCACATAAACAACCAGGGAAAGAGCTAAATATGCACACCAACGCAAGTGAAGTACAACACACACCGTCAAACACTAGATGTCATGTGCCCCTTTTTATTTTTTTTTATTTTTTCAACAAAATGTAATTTTTCAATTCAATTAATCAGAGAACCATCTATGGCAGAAAGCTGGAAACATAGTTATGCCAAGTGTGAATTAAACAAATAGCCTTTTCAAACTAACATTAAGGGAACACCTGAGACACACAAAATATAGCCCTAACCTGGGCTGCTATCACTAAATAGTGCTGTCGTGTCTTTTTATTTGTGCCAAAAGTATTTCCAATAGGAGGATTGCAGGAACACAAGAGACAACTTTGCTCTCCTCTCTGCATTCCACTCTCCTTACATGTTACTACTGCACATGGTGAGTCTCAAAAAGGTAAAGTAGATAAGCATATATCTGTGTAGCTCGTTGTATCTTCCAGATTGTATTTACATGGTCTAAAAATGGTTGGAAATTGATCAAAGCCTAACAGTCAGAAGTATACTTCCTACAAAATGCATATGCTAATGAATATCAATTAGGTTAGGTGAAACTGGCAAAACAAAGAGAAACAATTTGAGATAACTCTATCAGGGTAAAACAATTGTGAGTGTGTCTAAATTCTGCTCTTAAATGCCCAACAGTATGACTCCAAACATATTCATATGGGTGACATTGAGGGTTTTGTTGTATAACAAGACCACAGATAGCAGAAAAATATCGACACCTGTGGTTAATCTTAATCCAAATACACTGTTTCTTATGACGAGACTATTATAAAACATTAAGGGTTTCTGATGTAATTAGCTATTGGCTATTGAAACTAATCAGTTAAAAAAACTTGTGAAACAAAACCAGATATATTATGTTTTTTCATCAACTTTAAAAATAAGATTGAATGGTGGGTAACTGACATTATAGAAACAAGATTGAGGTTCACATGAGGCAGGAGATCTTCACTTATTGACCTTAGATTGAAGAGATTTATCTGATTAAACATGTCTGTCCACCCAATTGGCTAACACGCACATACATTGCTAGAGACTGTGTGGGAGCTTTTGAGAACTTCATATTTATTTGGAGTGGGTTGAGAAGGGACCCCTATTAACTGTTACACTGCTCAACGGCATGTATAGGGTACAGTTCTATCTTTGTCGATGTTCATGTTAGCATTTTTGCCCAAATAAGGCTTATATTCCAGCATCACTATAGGGATGCAATTATATGTCATAGTGGGTACATTACTGAGGACCCAAGGAAGTGCAGTGTCAAGTGTGAAGTTGTTTCTATGAGCAGATCTCAAGAAAGCTGCAAGCAGCAACACCAGAGGCCAAGTAATCAGCCCGTTCTGAACAGGCACCATACTAGTTGACTGTCTGTAAAAGTTAATCTAATCTTTAAATAATACAGTCAGGTCCATAAATATTTGAACATTGACACATTTTTCATTATTTTGGCTCTGTACACCACAACAATGGAGTTGAAATGAAAAGATGTGCTTTAAGTGCAGACTTTCAGCTTTAATTTGAGGGTATTTACATCCAAATCAGGTGAACGGTGTAGGAACTTTGGTTGCTCAGCTGTTCCAAGGTCAGGTGTGTGTAATTCCCTCGTTATTTCATTTACAAGGAGTAGATAAAAGGTCTAGAGTTCATTTCAGGTGTGGTATTTGTGTTTGGAATCTGTTGCGGTCAACTCTCAATATGAAGTCCAAAGAGCTGTCACTATCAGTGAAGCAAGCCATCATAAGGATGACAAATCAAAACAAAACCATCAGAGAGATAGCAAACACATTAGGTGTGGCCAAATCAACTGTTTGGTACATTCTTAAGAAGAAAGAACGCACTGGTGAGCTCAGCAACACCAAAAGACCCGGAAGACCATGGAAGACAACTGTGGTGGATGACAGAAGAATCATTTCCCTGGTGAAGAAAAACCGCTTCACAACAGTTGGCCAGATCAAGAACACTCTCCAGGAGGTAGGTGCATCTGTGTCAAAGTCCACAATCAAGAGAAGACTTCACCAGAGTAAACACAGAGGGTTCACCACAAGATGTAAACCATTGGTGAGCCTCAAAAACAGGAAGACCAGATTAGAGTTTGCCAAAAAACATCTAAAAGAGCCTGTACAGTTCTGGAAGAACATCCTATGGACAGATGAGACAAAGATAAACTTGTACCAGAATGATGGGAAGAGAAGAGTATGGAGAAGGAAAGGAACTGCTCATGATCCAAAGCATACCACCTCATCAGTGAAGCATGGTGGAGGTAGTGTTATGGCGTGGGCAAGTATGGCTGCCAATGGAACTGGTTCCCTTGTATTTATTGATGATGTGACTGCTGACAAAAGCAGCAGGATGAATTCTGAAGTGTTTCGGGCAATATTATCTGCTCATATTCAGCCAACTGCTTCAGAACTCATTGGACGGCGCTTCACAGTGCAGATGGACAATGACCCGAAAGCGTCTGGTGATGTCTATGGAATCCAGACTTCAGGCTGTCATTGACTGCAAAGGATTTTCAACAAAGTATTAAAAGTGACAATTAGATTTATGATTATATTAATTTGTCCAATTACTTTTGGTCCCTTAAACACGGGGTGGCCACATTTGAATTTGTTGTAGTTCCTACACCGTTCACCTGATATGGATGTAAATACCCTCAAATTAAAGCTGAAAGTCTGCACTTTTTTCATTTCAACTACATTGTTGTGGTGTACAGAGCCAAAATAATGAAAAATGTGTCAATGTCCAAATATGTATGGACCTGACTGTAGATAGACGTTTAACTCTCTTCAGATCTTATCATGTTACACTGCAAAATACTGAGTTTAACGTTCTTTGTAGACTTTCAGTATTCTTGTCTGCATGAAAAGTCCTAAACTGTTTTATATGTATATGAAAGAATGAAAAAGAAACAACAAAGTGCATAATAAAAGGAGAGCCAATGGAACCAAAGAAAGCTGACAGCATCAACCAACACTTCAGCATCTGGGCATTTACAAAGACAGTGCGGTAGGGAGGGAGACAACAAATTGCTGGACATTTGTGTAATTTATTCAGAATACAGTGTCCTCTAGATTGCAGCCTGCAACCTATTTGCACAGCATTATCTCTCAGAAGTGGTTAGAGTTGGGTGAGGTGCCAGTGCAGCGTTTCTGAAGTATCTTTATGCTGGTACACATTAGTATCACATGTGTCTACTGCTTGTTTTTACTTACCAAACAGTGGAACTTGAAAATGTGTAATACTTGCTCCGTAAATGCTGCCAATACAGTTGTATTGGCAGCACGTTGGCTTATTTGACAGTGGAAAGTATCAAGTGCATCTTCTCAATTCATGTATCCTGCAAACAATGAAAAGATTAACCCCCCCAAAAAAAGATCTGTATCAAAAAGCCTACAAATTCCTTCCTGCCACTGTTTTAATAAATGAAAGTGATGGAAAAATGATGGATTTTTGTTTACAGCAACACACAGTACAATAATTGTCCCGGCCTTGAACACACACAAACAGTAGGACACATTTGTTAGTCAGCTGCGCAATCAAGCCATTATTTTGCCAGGAGACCTTCGGACATATTTGTGGCCGTGGTTTCCAGAGACCGTAAAGCCAAGTGAAGACCTCCCGAAAAGCTTTTTGCCAAGTAGGTTTCTCTTGGGAACTAAATTATAGGTAGGGGCACACACTAGGCAAGAGAACTTACCAAACATTAACTATTTAAATGCCAGTGGGTTTTCGCTAAACAGCAAAATAATTTGATTAATGGACTTTTATGAGAGACAGCAAACATAAACAGCTTTGTTGTTATCTTTACTGGGAAGGCAGCGCCTCCTGACCCTAGTCTACATACGTAAGATACAGAACCCCCAAAAAACATGTTGCTTTAGACATAAGCATCTGCTGAATGTAATGTGAAGTATTTCACTTGAAAAGAGAAATAATTCGCTGCAAAAGCTGCCTTTCACATCAACATGCATGCACTCTAACATTTTACTTTCAGATGTTAAGCCTGAACCGTTAGCAGCTCGTAAGCAACTAAACGTTTCACAGCAGGCGTCCGGGTTTTTCACACCGTCTGCGCTTAAATGTGTTAGATAATTAAGGTTTCCATTCGACCAACCACAAATGAATACAGCAACAGTGCAGGTTGGTTCGGTGGGAGCAAACCATTCAGGCCAGTAACAAACACTAGTGGGAACACCCTGACTGTGAAATGAAACTCTGATCAGTATTAACTAATAGCAAAAATACAATCCCCTTTTCCTCAGACATCACACACACACACACAGTTTATGTGCCGCATGGGTGTGCTCTGAATTTGATGAAGCAGGATAATTCTCTCAACTGATAATATCAGTAGAGGTATCCTCGAGATCAACACCAGATTCTGGAGGTAGACACATATGGGAAACATTTTTCCAGATCCTAATAGACTTTCATCTGTGGATTTTGTGTATAGACAGTCTGGATGGGCTGGGCACCATCTCCAGGCCTCCTGCAAGTTCTGCACAGCCCAAAGGTCAAGATGTTTTAAAGGAGACAGATGGAAAATAATAGCCCTGAACTCCATCCTCACTGTACTGCACATACATGTAAATGCTTACACATACAGTAAAGAAGACAATAGGCTATGTGCTTTGCACACAAACACAGGGGACAGAGGAAAGAGACTGCTAGAAAAGTAAAACTAAGATGATTTGAAAACTAGTTTAATGAAGAAAAACAACATTGACTTCACATTTATACATCTTTTTTTTTAATCACATGTACATTTATTGAACCATGAAATCACATTTGAGAATCTAATTCTGTGCTTATGAACCAGGAACCCAGAGGTTCACTGAGAGTTTACCTGCTCCGTCTTTGAACCTGCCACACATGAGGTGCCAGATGTTTAAAGCTCCTTCACAGGAAGTCAAGCAGATGTTTCACTGGCACTGTGTGACGTGAAGGTGCAGACTGACTGACTGTGAACACCAAGATTACACACCAAACCAAACTCAAAGTGAGACCAAAGAGAGCAAGAACAGATGATTTTTCTATCTTTAACTTCTTGGGCCTTTTTTATTAAATTCAAGATAAGTGCAACCACTGGGTCCTTTTGCTTCGCCCTCGTTCTTCATTTAATTTGATCAGAAAATCTGCTGACGCAGTTTGGTCCCTGACTCATGTGAAACCAATTTCAGCAGCACATAAAAGTCTGCCGCAGCGCTTCAAACGGGCAGAGCGTCATCTCATCCGTGCCCAGAAGACACTCGGTCAGATTGGCCATCGACTCTGCAGGTGTGTCGTTACAGGTACAAGAAACTCTGCAGGCTGTGACGAGCACATGAACAAAACAGTGCGTCAAGCAGTCAGGACCACAGAAAAACAAAACATTTACCAAAAACAGACCACCGTCGGCAGGTTTAACTTCAGTGAGATTTCAGAATCACATTTTCATTGGTGCAAATGTATTACCAGACAGATTTTTAGCGTGTTGAGTTTAATGAAAACCATTCAATGTGCGAGGCCATAAAGTACACACAAGTCAGCTGACCTTTAATCCAAACCACTAGGGTTCAGTTCTTCACCTTACTGCAGAAGTTTTTTTTTCTTCTTTTACAGCAACTTGTTACTGATGAAAAGAGAAAATACACAAAGAAGGAGACTGAAAAACAAATTGTTGTTTTATTGTTTCATTTGACCAGTTTATAGTGTTATATAGCAATTCGGATTTGGCTACACCAAATAATCACATTGTCTTTTGCAAATACCCCAAATAGAGGCATTTTATTATCAAAGCCTCTAAAAAAAGAATTAAAGACACTAAAATGTAATGTTCAAGGTCTCTTCTCTTGCACATTGATTTAGGATTTCAGTGATATATCTGTGTTTCACGGTGAGAATCAGACAGCACATACTGTGATCTATTGTTCTCTGATGTACAGCTCAGAGCAATAACAGCATTCATACATCTGTATAGCATTTTGTTCAACTCATTCATCAATACACTGTATGTGTTATCACTCTCTTTTGTGCCAAAATCTACAGCCAGCATTCCTACGGAAGCCCATTTCTGGATGATATAATACCACAGAGCAAATATGAGTATCACAATTAGCCATGCTGGGAAACAGGGTACGGACCCAAATGCAGACAGACGAGGAAGCAGCAGGATGAGTTTAGTGAATCATTCACAAAAGCGTACAGTGTTCATAAGGCAGCCAGGTGGCAAGTATACCTGCATAGCAGCAGCGATGTTCTGACGCAGAAACAAGGTCGGTGAACTGGTTTATATAACCAGTGTGTGGCTGACGAGTGAATGAGATGCAGGTGAGGAGCTGGGCAGTGAAGGCCAGTCAGAGCTGATGAGGGAAATGACAACAGGTGTGTAGGTGGGCGGGGACTTCAGGAGAGCAGGACTGAGGGCATCTGGTGGATGGTGAAAGGATGACAGGTCCAGGGAGTGAGAGGAGGCTTCATGGCCTGAGGAAAGTGAGCAGGAGCTGGAGACCGATACAGAGAGCCAGGCCAGGCAAAACAACGCAGAAAAACTATAGTCATGACAATGAGCACTATCACATCAATGTATGCATGCATTCAACTTTAGTTTCCTGCAAGTAAACTAAGTAACTTGGCTGTTTTGTGTCACTACAGTACTACAGTATATTCACAGTATAATATAGAAAAATGTAAGTATAATATGTGTTAGCTTTATTAAAACACATTGTATATTTAATGTGATATACACTATAACAGGCTGTGTAGGAGCTAAACAGAGGTTCAGTTTCAGGAACTTGGTGAATTATAATAAATCAATTTTCATTGTAAAACATTATAATTGATTCAACGTAAACATTTGGATCTGCTGCTGCCTCAACAGGCCCTTTTTACAGCCGACATTTTGACACGGCAGAGCGGTAAACACAAGTGCAATTGTTATAATTAATTATGGTGCCATTCTATTTAGTGTGTCACAGCCATTCCAGTAAGTCAGCATGAACAATACCAGGGTGCCTAACCACTGAAATGGAACAGGGCCATAGTTAATAGTATTAATAACACCTGTTTTACACTGTGATGATATGCCAAGATGGCTGCTGTGAATAGGGCCTATAATATGAGTTAACTGAATAAACGTGAATAACTTGAATGTTTGAAAGTTGGCTTATGAAATCAACTTCAATAAACCCCGTCACACTGTCACATTACAGTTCACTCAAATGTGCCTTCCAAATTTATTGTTGTAGATTTTCAGAATCTGTTCTTCAGTTGCTGCACATGCTACACAGCTGTGGTTGCTTTTATTGAAGCTACTTTTCTACCAAAAATCCCAGTTTTTTTTTTTTTTTTTATTTTTATGGTGGGGACTAACCTTCATCATAGCCAGAATTGTTTTTATTATTATCAGAGGAAACAACCACTTAACTTAACATGTATTATACAGCAAAAGTACATTATGATTTCTATAAACAACAAAAAAAAAGGGTCATGGAATTGTTTGTTTTAATGAGCACAGAGCTGTACATTCATTCAACTCATCATATAAAGTCAAAGGACTTTAAAGGATGTTTAAATTTGCTCTGAAAATGTAATCTAGACATGTTAAGTCGACTTGAATGTGTAAAACGTATGAATTTATATTAAGTTAAGATTAGATTTGAAAAGAGACCCAACTGAAAGTAAAAACATACCATTTACCAACATCTACCATTGACATCTTTACTAATGTTGAACTGACCACAATAAGCATTGTGAACATGTCTTTCTGTTCAAATGTACCACATGAGGAAGTCTAGGCATCTTATACAGGTCCATGTTTAGTTTGTGTGTCATTAAATCTGAGATTCAGAGGACTTCACTCATAATCCCCAAATTAGTGCCACTGGCTCAACTGACTCCTTCAGGACTTTGCCCTCGAACACAGACGTCTCTACTTTTGGCTAAGATAATAAGCAATACATGGTATATGATACAAACAATGACACAGTGAGATGTAAAAGCTGGAGGTGTCAGTATACTGTATATTCAATAATATTAACTGATAAAAGAAGTGCAAGTCTAATTCTTAGTGTCCCAGTCATCACTTGATTCACTGCACACACAAACAAGTGAAATAAAATAAAAGCTTATATCTGCATCACCACCATTGAAAATACATGAACTGGGTGGAGTCAAGTAGTCATCAAAGCATCCAACTGGTGTAGGGCTGTTGTTCCACATTGTAATGGGATATGACAGGAGGGTAATCTTTAATTCAGTCAGATACACTGCAGATATTTGCTTGAAGATGAAACACTTGAGCAGAGTTTAGCTCATTCTTTACACTGTAAAAGGCAGAGAATGTGGTCAAGGCTAATAGAAGACGCTTATATGGGCAAGGCCTCCTCTCATTGGGCCAGGTAGTGGCCCAAAACATCCCTCCATGCTGATTTGCCCGGTGCCCCCGACAAGTTGTACCAGTCGTGCTTTTTTTTTCAAAAGTCTGCTGCCACATGTGATGTGTTCGAAATGACCCAGCCTGTGCTGTTTTGGTTTCAGTAAATGCTCCCTAAATCTCTGTGCACACACATGATCCCTAGTACGTTGAGTAAATCTTGGTTTTCATACACTGATATGTCAAAAAAACTGTCTCTGCAAGGATGGAATGTCTCTTTTATGTGAAATTAAATAAGATCAGCTTGTGGGCTTCTCTCCTTCCTGTTCCGCTTTCCGTTTTATGTTCATTTCCATTCCCGAACAAAGCCGTCTCTCCACGGTGTATTAATGCCCATCAAAGGCCTCAATCAAGTTGCTTTGCCACAGGCTAAAGCCAAACTGGAGAGACTAAAGTTGAATGTTGTCAATTGCAGCAAGGATGTGGGCTCATGTCTCTTCCGCGTCCTTGTGTTTTCTTTTAACCCCCACATTCGCAAATATCTTGCAAGTCCGATTAATGGAGCAAGGCATCTGAAAACAGCACACACTGAGTGACCATTTCAGGGTCAATAACAGTCTTCTTCGTTGTGCCCCATGAACAATGGCTGTATGTATTTCACTGAGAGGGGAACATTTTGAAAATAAAAACTTAATTACACAGGGCTTCCTAAACATTTAGTCATGGCTGAGAGTCAATAGACTCTTAGTTTAGAAGTATCCGGCAATGAGAAATATTTAAGAAGCTCTCAACTGTCTGCTAATATTTTCAGTAGAATATTGTGCTTTATACTTCCCTTATACGTATTAACTCTGTCTAGTCTGTGCTCTGAGTAGTGCATTTACAGTGAATGTAATTCATTTACAGTTTTGGATTTTACAGTAATAGATTCCTATTATATTTTCTCATGCTTCTTCTCACTGAACTGTGAAACTTAAAATATGAATTTTAAGCATAAGAGAGGCAAACATACTCAAAAATCATAAGCAATGCAGAAGTTAGTCTCCAGTTAGTCTTTCTGCTGCCAATGAATATATTTGTATTTATAATAAAATACAATTACATACTGTATATAATAGTTTGCATGTGATCATTTTAAACCAGACCATTTGGAACAGTTGTCTCTCCAAAGGAGAATAAATACAGTCAAATCAAATTTGTATTTGACTCTTGATCAATCTGTGATATTAAATATCTAACTTTTGTCATCAATGGTAACTTCTTTACAGCATATTGGCAAAATATTTTACTAAAAGACAGAAGCAACTTGTGTTTCTGGAAGTAAAATATGGTGTGTGTGTGTGTGTGTGTGTGTGTGTGTGTGTGTGTGTGTGTGTGTGTGTGTGTGTGTGTGTGTGTGTGTGTGTGTGTGTGTGTGTGTGTGTGTGTGTGTGTGTGTGTGTGTGTGTTTTAATGCTCCCTTATTCACTGCAGGCCTACTGTTAAGGGGAAACTTTCACTCACAATGCCAGAAAAGAGGAGCATAATTTTTCCATAGTGATCAACACAGCCCCTCACGCTCTCACTCTCACCATCTCAGGCTGTTGAGTCCGAGTATGGTTCTTATAATAAAGCAATTGCAGTTAGTACAACTTGGGACACTTTTCCCTGTGAAATAAAAGGAGATCAGATCATGCTTGTGGCCAAAGCAGGAACCACATTCTAAACATGTTGTTGTACATATTGAGTGTTGCTGTATATCTTTCAACCTTGTTGTTTTTATTTTTGTGTCTGTAAGCTGCTACTATGACAAACAAATTTCCCCTTGGGGATGACTAAAGTATATATCCATCCATCCATCCAAAACACACTATATTCCGTCTTTACTCACAGCGGTCGCAGACAGCGAGAGATAAAAACTGATGAGACAAGATTCAGGTGATGCAGCATTACTTTGAAACGATGCATTGCGATAGAAGAAAAGATATATGTAAGTAATCATTACGTCGGAAAATGTGCCTTTCATTTAAGTTAGCATTTAAGTTAGCAAAATGAACACCATGGTGTTCATTTTTACATTGTAGAAATCCGAAGAGTACCCATTTCACTGTAAACATTATACGTTCCAAAATCATTACCTAACATCAACTCACTGCTAAGAATAGCACAGACACGTATTCTGTTTCAGTAGGTTGGAAATTCAGCTAAGTAATCATTATGTCTGGTTCACTGCCATGAGTCATGCTGCTGACATACGGCGAGAGAGAGTTCAAAGTAATGTGATATTTGTTTGACTATATTCGTTCAAACTTAAAGTGTTGTAAAGCCATATCTTTCCCCTTGAGACAAGCAGTTTGCAGCCGAGTGTGAGCCAGATACTACAAATATGGACACCTTTCAGCCTGGTGGACTTCATTTGAAATCCAATCATTTGATGGAGAAGATTCCTTTCTTAATTCCCCTCACAGTGTGCGCGTGTCCACCATGTGTGCATGACTGTATGAATATGTTTGTGTGTTTGTAGAAGTGCACACTGTGTAGAGTAGCTGCAGACATTACCTGACTAGACGATAAGGGAAAGAAGGTCACACCTGCACACCTGCATCAGAAGATGGACCAAACTGAGGGATGCTTATACCTAATTTCATCCATCCATTTTATTATTTTTTAAATTAAGGAAAACATTTTTGTGTTTCTGAAAACGCATTCAAAGTTACTTTAGGTTACATTTATATGTGTATATATATATATATATATATATATATAATATATATATATATATATATATATATATATATTCTTCGATCTTCGATTTCTTTGTGAGAAAAATACTTTTTTCTTTTAAACATTTAATTAAGAGGGTTGTGAATATACAGTAGGCAGCCTGTTATAATTAATTGAGTATCTTTTTAAGCAAAAGCAACTAACACAAGCATCTTTAATGTCAAAAATAAAATTGGTCTTAACTGCAATATTGGGAAATAATTCACTTAAAAATGATATGGCTTTGAGGGACAAATAAACATATCTTTTGTGTGTTATGGGTTTTTATGGCATCCTGTGTACTGTATGTTTTTCTTAATTCACTGACATGACAAAGAACAGATAAAAAACTTAACACACGTTTTGAAATAAATTGTATTGTCTTTAAAACATATTGTATTACTTTAAATGCATGTTAAGAACTTGTGGATCATGTAGAAAGTAGAGTTTTTACAGCTTGAGCAAAAACATTTAACAAAAGTGTGATTATTGTAAACGTGAAAATTGTTGAAAATGAATTCCAATATTGTCAAGTAAAAAGCACACAGCATATACCGTGACGGTAAAGAATGATGATGCCATGTAGTTATGCGAATTTTAAGTAATTGGAGTATAGCAATCACTGTCATTGTTATTGTCGACGGGGTTCCAGTTAATACATAGCCCGTTGTTGCGTTACAGGGCTTCACTGGTCCACATGCACAATGTTCAGACTGTAAACGACATGCTTAGATCGGATGGCCTTTCTTCAATGGCTGCACATATGAAAACAGGATTTACAAATAACTCAGTCAATAAAGACAATATAGACGGCTGTGAAATAATGTATATCTCATCTCATAACGATTATGTATAGTTTAAGAACGTTTGGATCTTGAAATTATTTGCAGTAAGTGCAGTAGACTGTATTTCTCAAGAAAAAAACAAAGCTGCAAAATTGATTTAAAACAAAGTAAATTAGATTATCTGTGGAATATAATGAGCCTGGAGGCCAACACACATACGCTATTCATTTATTTGAGTAATCATATTTGTATCCTAAAATCAAGAGACATTTAAACACATTCATGGGTTCTTCAAGTTGACATTTTTTTAGATCGAGATTTGTTATGGCTTAAATCATTATTAAGGATGCAAGTGACTCGATAATTATTTCAAAGTGATAAATGATACATTCAAAAGTTATTAGAAACTATTATAAACTATGCGGCTTTTAAAAACAGCCGCATAGTTGGCTGGGACACAATCGACTGAGTATGGATGATTTGCCCTTGATGAACCATCGCGAATGAAGCGTAACATTGTGCCCTCTCCACCCCAGTGCATCACTCATAGCCTATTCATATCCAAATTGCATTAATGTCATGTGTTAAGCCCCCGCCCCTTTTTTAAACTTTTTTTCTGCTAATAAGCGACCTAACTCGGTCATGTCATCAGCATTTGGGAGAGGTCTTGAGGCCAGGAGATCTGGGTCCCATCCTCTGAGGAAAGACGGGTTTGTGTAACTCTGCTCAAACCTGAGGGGGAGTTTGGAGTGTTTGGTCAACGACAGTGGTTCCTGGAAAAGATCTGAATCGTTGTATAACCAAACCCAGCTGCGGTCTGGTGTGCGCTGCAGTCTCTGTGCATGTGTGTGTAGGTTCATCTGTCTGTATGAAGTAGAGGGAGAGGTGGGGGTGTCTGCACTTCCCTCTCAGAGAGAGAGCGAGAGAGAGAGAGAAGAGAGAGAGAGAGAGAGAGAGAGAGAAGTTTGGTCTTTTTCTCCCCTTCACTGTTTTTTAAGCATGAACGCCGAGACCTGCGTTTCATACAGCGACATGACATCCATGGATTCATATTATAGCCCCTCTGCAGCGCAAGGTAGGGATCACCAGGCGGACCACTTTAGGACATTTCCAGCCACTGACACCAAATACAGCCCCACAGCCTTCCTGCCCAACAAAGGTCAGGCTTACGGAGAAAAGTCCCGGAGCCCCTTCCAGCAGGAGTGCCAGTCATTGGATGCCGCCACAGCTGGGCAAGGCACTTTCAGCAAATACCACCTCTTCATGCAGAGGTCGTCTTGCAAAACAACCCTCGAGGAGGACAAACTGCACCAAGAGAGCGGGCACAACGGAGCACTCGTTTCCTGCTATGGTGAGTGGAAAAACTAACTTTCAGATGATTGAGTTGCAGGAGTCCACTTGGCCAGGTGAGGCTTCCCAACACAACGCTTTGTGAAGATGTTTTTCATCTGAAAAGAGCGTCATTGTCTCAACATATGCAGCAGAAATGCAAAGCGACATTCCATTCAGCGACTTGTCAGTGCCAAGATGTTTTCTCCGAGCAGTTTAATTACGTGCAGATACTTATAACATCATCTATCATTGCGCTACTTGTTCCGACAAAAACCTACCGATATGGCCCAAAGTGATTTCGAAATGTCAATCGCAATTTATGAAACATAAACTGTTCATTATGGTCCCGTGCACGAACTGACACGTCGTGTCGTTTTTGATCCTCGATTTGTCTATTCTGATTCACGAGTGCAAAAAAAACGATTTTAACGAGTTTGGTGCAAAAAAAAACAACGTTGTTTTGTTTTCCTCTTCTTGTCTCCTGTGAGATGGGAACCCTCCTTCGTGCGTAAAACGCAAACTTCTCTCTCTGCACGCGGGACATTACCTATAATGAAACGGCCCAGCAGTGATGTGCGTAACACAGTTAAGAAGACGCATACTCTTCCCGACCATCAAATTGTCTCTTTGGCCATCAAAATTAAATTAGGGGCGCTTTTAATGCGATAATCTGCATTACAACCCTTATTATTGGAGATGAGTCGGACAATTGAATTAACAAGTTTTCAGATGGCACAAATAGTGAGCTCCAAACTGGTAATATTTTCAAGTCATTGCTCTGCCTGATTGGCTCCAATTAGATTTAATTGCGCGGGCACTCTACTGTAATGGGTGAATGATGAGGGTGTAAATAAAACTTTGACCCTCGTTAGGCAGGCGGCCACTTTGAAGCAGCATTCATTTCTGTTTATTTTCCCCACCGCATAACCCCCCCCCCCCCCCCCCCCCCCCAACCGGAAACACGCATGATACCATAAGAAAACTGTAATGTTAAGAATCAAAAACAGACGTCAAATGCTTTTGGTGAATTAAAGCGTGCACACTGATTCGATTGGATGGTCCACAGACACTTCTCTACCTGCTGAATGATAACACACACACACACACACACACACACACACACACACACACACACACACACACACACACACACACACACACACACACACACACACACACACACACACACGACTTATATCTGATATTATGATAGTAAATCTCTGTATTTGAATAGGCCCATAACTTGAAAATAATGAAGTGGAATTAAGAAACAAACAAAGTAAAGAAAATGACGGTATTACTTGAGCTGCTAATGCTGCAGAGGGCCATGCTTCATCAACGCGTCTAAGCTTTTTATTAAATTCAAAACGCAATCATGTCAAATCTTTCTTCTTTTGAAAAGAGAAACTTTACATTTTTAGGTTATGGGCAATACAAACATTCGGTCTTTGTGAATAAAGCCACAAAGGCTGAAAGTATCTTCCTCACACTCTTCCTCGCATATACATGTATATAATGTGTTGATTTACATGTGAAAATAATCCACTGATGAGTATTGTTGTAAACGGATCAACGAATTATTCTGTTCCAAATATCGTCGGTTGAAATCAACGGTAAAAACACTATATGCAGTAAATGCTAGGCCCTTTTATATTATTTGCAATAATAATAATAATAATAATAATAATAATAATAGTAATAATAATTTAAGGCCAAAATCCTTTACTCGTCGCTCTTACGCAGGAAGTCATCACTCTTTTTTTCCTCGATTTTCCCGAGTTGCTTGTCCATCAGTATTACATTGGAACCTTTAGTGCATTCGTTTCCCGATGTTTTGACAGTTTTGGGAAATCGGCCAGCAAAAATAGCCTTTACATCTCCAAAATGTCAGAGATCAATCTTTTCAAAAGCTAGTCTTTTTTATAATGGCTGTTAAGTTTTTATTACCTATTAACCTTGACATATCCGGTAAATTGAGACGAAATAAAATCGTTATATTGCGTTGTAAATAAACCGCAGATAGGCTGTGAGTAAACTGCTTTTTTAGTCCAAACCATGAAAAAAGACAGTGGCAAACGAATTAATATCCCCCAAAACATCTTTCAAATTCCTACAATATTTTTTACATGTGTATTACTATTATCATTATTTCACGCTCAACGCGGAGACATCAGATCCTGTCCGCAGCAGATGAGCGCGAAGGGGCGGGTTAGTTACACATAACATTTCTAGACTTATTTTTTCCTTGCTTGTTTTCTTTCTTCCCGTTTGACTTTTAGAGTAAACATAGCCTATCGCAGGTTTACTTGCAAACCAGGCGATCTTCTTTTTACAACACGGAGACTTAAACATAATCACCGGATTCATGGCAGGAAAAAACATCCCTGCGCTTATAGACAAGAAGAGCTCTGGCATTAATGCGACTCAGATGTCAAACCTCTCTGTTTGTCTTTATTTCCTGCTCACAGTGACTTGGTCCTCAGAGACAAATCTCCTATAACTCTTCAGACTTTGAACGGGAGAGTGTTTATACTTATACATTCATGTTTTTATCGTTTTATCTCATCGCCTTGGCTGCATCATTTTAAAGATCTAAATGCAAAGATAGAGTATTTTTTTAAAGAACTAGATAGTGTCTGTTTTCTTTGTGAATCTCACAGACGACACATTCTAGTTAACCCATAATTTTACTGACTTCTACCACTAACTGGATGTACATTGAAGGCAGAAGCATATACTGAAGTTACTGTTGAGGAGAAAAATGATAAATGGTTCCTGATGTGTTTATTGGAAAATGCTGGTGTATTTTACTCCCCGAGTCATTTCTTTAATCAAACCTGTATTTTATACAATGGCATGTTTCAAGTTTCAGAAACTGACTTTGTTGTTATAATTTGTGGCTTCATCCCTTGAGTAAAAGGTGATATGATGACTCTTCTCAGGGCTGCCTGAAGCTGTGACTAAGACATTGCTGACTGATGAAAAGCAGCATGTCTGTGTAATAAACATTTATAACACAGAGTCACTAACTCGAGTTAAATTGTTTCTACACGTTGTCATTCTTGTTGTTACCTGAAAACAACAAGGCAGCTGCTGGAGCATTGCAGAGCTCCGAGCTCCGAGCTGACAGCATCCAACTGGAAGAAATTGTGAGTGGAGATTTAAAAAAGAGTGGGTGTCTTACAACAGTAGAGGTATACATCCCAAAAGCAACACTTTTTATTTATTTATTACAAAATAAAAATAAACAGTGGTGGAAGAAGTGCTCATGCATTTCCCTAAAAGTATAGCAATACAACAATGTAGAACTACTTTATTACAAGGAAAAGTCCTGCATTTAAGATATTACAGAATCATTGGGAGAAGAATGTACTCAACGTATCATAAAGTTAAAGAGCTTATTATGCAGAGTATCCGTATATATTATTGGCATTAGCAGAATTTCAATGTTAATTATGCATGGGTTTATTCGACACAAACTATTTTACAAAAACTGATTATATCTTATAACTGTAAAATCTTAATCTGCAAAGCCACTATTAAATATAGCTTTCAAATAATGCAGAGAAATAAAAAGTACAATATTATTATAAATGTGGACAATTTAAGTGGCATAAAATGGAAATACTTCAGTAAAGTAAATGCGTCAAACGTATACTGAAGTCAAACATTGTTTTTAAGTGTATAAAAAGTCATCCTGGTCACCAAAAAAATGAAACTCTTACTGCATCGATTTAAAAACTGATTGAAAGTCCAGGGCTCTGGGGATTTTCAGTCATTCCCTTCACAGTCTCAGAGCAGCCACCTACACATCTTTGTGATCCTCCAGAGACAACACACTTCTTCTTTTGATGTCCGTGCTGTCCCTCAGTGTCTCAGGGTGCTGACCTTTAGCTCGGCCTTCCTGCCCTCGTCTGTTTGGAGAGAAGGACGAGTTTCATGCTCACACAGAGAACATCCATTCGAAACCCCCCATTTGAAACACTCTGGTGTCAAAGTTGCGGGCATTGCAACATTTGGGGTCCAGTTTTACATGATAAACATTTAACTACACCAATAAGACAAAGGATGTTACTTTGATGTTTCATGTTGAATTGTATAGGCCTTATTATGGTGGGATTGTGCCTTTATTGCTTTTATGTGTTTTACAGCCACTGGTTTTGCAGAGTAATGACATCTTTGCAACAATAACACTCCGACTTAAACCATTATTTATGTTTTGGGAAAATCGCGAATACAATCCGGTTCTGCTGGTCTGCAAGTGTCAACATTTCATGACGTTTTTCTATCCAGTCGGACCAGCGCTCAGGTGTGATTGTACTTCGATCTCCTGCCTTTTTGGTTCCCTCGCCATCTTCACCCTCGCACAACCATTTTAGCCTCTCGTAATGGCCGTCTGCGTAGATTGGCTAGAGCAGGGAGTAATGGGAACCAGCCATGCAGCCCAGACAACTGTGGCACACTTCAGCAAGTCAATGACATGAGTGGAGGTGACAAGGACTCAGGATCATTTTACCATTTAGCTTTAATTTTGGCAGGGCAATTTACATTAGGCTCAGTTTGCATGGCCGAGTGAGAGCAGCGGGGCAAAAAGGCTCATGTAGTCCAGCACTTCCTTTAGTCTCTTTGTCACCGCTTCATGTAAACTGAACACTTACAGGACCGACCGTGAAGGACTGTGTCAAGACTGCACACCAGAGAGTGTCTTTTTTTACCTGTTGTGTCGCTATCGTAAGGGCACTGTTTTCCCTGCACTCACTTGACTTGCATTTCTCTTTGGAAAGGATAATTGTTTGTGTGTTCTCAACAGTAATGGCCGACCATTTTGTGGTATCACCTTCTTGTGTACAGTCATGTGGCTTCAATGATGTTGTATTAAACACTAGCATACAGATACTGCCCAAGTGCTGGTTGTTAGAAGAGAGCTATATTTTTTAAATATATTTAAGCTAATTAGTATTTGAAACTCTGATATCTTTTGAAAAGTTAAATTTACTCCCTTGACCGTAAAGTAGAATTTACAAATATATTTCAACTACATACAGATATAGTAGAAATAATATTATAGTAGAAATTAATTTAGGTTTGCCGGCAGCTATTTGGCACTGGAAGGCCAACAAAATATACTTTTATAGTTGTTTGTCTCAATGGCAACTTTACAAATCTACTGTATTTCCGTGGGTTAAATCTGGTGGACGTGTTGGCCTTAAACAAATGATCATTTTATAATATTTTATTTTCTTGAATAGTTGTTTTTCTGCAGTTAGACAATTATAATATATTTCTTTTAATCCAAAACTTCCAGTATTGTTGCATTGCACATTGTTCGGATTGATGTCTTTGGGTTTCGTTGGGGGAAAAGAGATTGTGCATGTTGTTAAGTGAGTTTCCCAGCAAACTATATCTCTTCATTTTATGTGCGCGCACACAAAAATGTACTCTAGCAATTTTCTCCACTCGGATGGAATGTTCTCCTTCGATCAGAAAACAAAAAAACATGAGATGAAGGAAACATTTGGAAGACAGCAGTTGGGCGGAAGAAAACCACAGAGGAAGCGAGGAAGACAAAGAGTGCGTGATTTATCAGTCTTATGCTTTATAGAGGGTTTTTTCTTCACACTGTGAGTTTTGCACAGCGTGCAGAGATGGTTCATTGATCTGCTCAGTCAGCAGCGTTGGATTTCAAAGTGAATGGCTACCTATCACATGGTCACAAAAGAAAACTTAGGACTATGCTGATGTTTGCTGATGTTCGACTGTTTCCAAATCACAGCAGTGGTGACTAAGGCCAATGTGCCTGTGTGTGTGTGCATGTGTGTGTGCATTGTCCCAAAATGTTTTGGGACAATGCACCTGACACCACACCAAGCAAGTATAGTGCCAAGCTATTCATAGTCGTGTTATTTGTACTTCCAAAAGAGACGAGGTTGGATTTCAATAACAGAGGGTCAGAGAAACTTTGACTGCATCTTCAGAAGTTTTTTAATCCTTCACTTAAAGGAGTGTAACTTTGTACATGTATTCATCTTTTTTTATTGGCAATGGTCGAAATGATTGTGACGCAACTTAAAAAATAAGACTGTCCCCAACTTTTCCGGTTTCCTATACACGGCCTGTGGATATATTTCTTTGGTTACGGATTTAGGGCGTTTTTGGGGGGGGGGGAATCCAAAGGATGTGACGTTAATCGCTTAACCCCTTAGAGTTAGTCCCTTAACTCTATTCCACTCCCCTACATTGCCAACAGTGTTCAACATTACCTAACGTTAGCTGAGAAATGGAGTCTAACAAACTACCGGCACCCATCACAGTACGGAGTCCACACATGCTCCGTTTCCGCTGTGTACGTTTTTCATCGTCGGCCCGTAGACGCTTTGTGGCGTTGGCTAATGGCGTGATTTGCAAATGGAAAACTAGCGTTATTCTAAATATCAATGTAATTTATTTTCCAGCATTCTATCAACATGAAGAGGTCGCTCAGGTCGCTCGTAGTGACGAGCCTAAAGAAAATTATCACCTGAATCTGCAGCTCTTCATGGCTTTAAGGAGCTTTAAAGTGAGTTTCAGGTCATTGTTAAGTTGTCTGGCCTCCAACTTTACTGTTTTTGGTTAATTCACACTGCTCTTATAATGTTGCTTTCTACCTTCGCAGCAGTAAACATCAGACAGACAGTTAGCGACTAGCTGGTGAACATAGTGGAGCATTTAAAGAGACAGATATTTCTCTAGTAGATATTAGACTCACATGCACCAGGTGGCCTGAAACATAATTAATGATAATATTGTTCTGGATGAGTAAATAAGAAACTGTTGGCTAACAAGTTCCCCATATCAACTTAAAAAGTGATGTTAGGTCTGTGTTGTGTTCTCAACTTGTTTCCACTGCCCCCAAGTGGCCAAAAAAACCAAGCTATTGTAGATTTAAATAAAAGTAGCAATGCTACAGTATAAAAATACTCCATCAAAGGTCAAAGTCACATATTTAGAAGCTTTTAGTTTCAAAAGTAAAACCACTGTTTACAGTACGAGACAGAACGAGCCCTGTCAGTGTTATAACATTATAAATTATTTAAAAGAGATATTTTGACCGTGCATTAATGTGTAAACAGCATTTTAATGAGCCATTTAACCACTTTTTGTATGGCTAATTTAACCATAGCCTATGAAGCACACAGTAGCATAAGATTAAAACAATCAAGAACAGTATAATTAAGTACCTCCATTGTTTTTCTTTCAAGTACAGTACTTGAGTAAACATAGTTATATCCCACCACTGATCTTCATTTTTTTAAGATTGTCATTTGTTAAAATACCTTTAAGGAGTCATAAATAAATTGTAAATTATACGGTATCATATTCTTGCCTTGGCTTAATGGTCCAGACCACATATCATCAGAATCAGTGTCTCAGCCCGCCTCTGTCTTTGCAGCCAAGCAAAGCTTAAGAGTTATCCACTGTCAAAATCTTCATGTTCAAGCCCAATCCATATTTTAAGTCAGTAAAACAAATCTTACACACAAATAAATACCTTGCTCACACGTTTCCTTTCCTCTGTTCTCTGTATTTAGTTAGACAAACTGTACTTTATTTTCCTTTTCTATTTCTCCATCTCTTTTCTCTCTACTGTTTATGTTTCCCTCTGTTTCGGATATTTCTTTTTCAGTTTGAGCAACATGTTGTTAATCTCTCCCCGTCGCCGTGTGGTATGTAATTTATAGTGTTTCCTCTTAACACCGTGAGCTGACCCCAGTCATCCCAGTCAATAAAGACCCAGTGAAGGTGCCCTGTCGCTTTACAGCCAGTTAAATTACACTTTGATGTTTCCCCCTCACGTTCAACTGGGAATTAATAGCTGTCCACGCTGAATGTCTGACCCACAAGCACATCATTTTGGCACTGGTGTCAACATAGAAGAAGAAAGAAAAAAAATGAAATCAGTTCGCAGTTAGATTTTTACATCAGTGACACACTATGTTGTAAAACTAAACTGTGTTGTGTGTGTGTGTGTGTGTGTGTGTGTGTGTGTGTGTGTGTGTGTGTGTGTGTGTGTGTGTGTGTGTGTGAGAGAGAGTAACATGGGAAAATGTTGACTTGTATACAAACTCCTGTGTTGTTCTGTAGTCAGGTGGAAATATTCACGAGCTAAACACATTACTGCTCACCTTGTTCTGAAGCATTTTCTGTGTATTTCATTTCTGCACAACTTTCTCTGCGTCCACCACACAGAGCTGCATACTCTCCTCTCTTCCCTGTAACACAGTGACTGGATCCACTTAGTGAAAATAGTCTGTTTTGGTTGGTTTGCTGGATGTTGGGACATATATGTGCTGAAGACAATACAAGCCCATGTGCAGGTGTAATATGTTTGTTTTTTTTGTGTGGAAGAAAAAGCCAATTGTACAAGTCATGAACATTGAGATGGAGGTTGTGATGCGCTGTATGTTTTTCATAGTCACTCCTTCCTGCCTCCTGCCACAGAGATTATATCCTGACAGGCAGTGACTTTCCTATGTTCTCCATACATATGGCGTTCCCTGCAGGAGGGCCAACTGCTGTTCACCTTGTGCGCTGTTGGAGAGCCTCACAACTACAGCAGATCGTAGGGATAACAAGCAGGAGATTGTCACAATATCCCGCTCTCGCCAAAAAAACATCAATGACATATGATATAAACAATGGCCTTTGATCAGCCAGAGGCCTCATGATTTCAAACAGCCTGACAGCTCTTGCATTGTGGGGACTGTGGGTGCCAGCCAGGGAAAGATGATGAAATAACTGGAGAGTATTGATGCTGAGATAAAATATATTTGCTCCCTTCAAGCCGAACAGTATGTGTTTCTCATGGACAGCAAGGCAATGTCGCTAGCGTTAGACCCCCAGTGAGCAGAAACAGAGCCACCAAAACATGGCTCCTCAGCGCAACTCGGTCGGGCAAACATCTCAAGAACCACAGACACAGTTCTCAGTGAATCTTGCAGGGCGGAAACACATCACAGTTCTTCAATCCTAATTTACAGAATGTAGACTGGAATGCAGGACACTCTTTCGTCGCAAGACCGAATAAGAGAAAATTAAATCACTATGACAACTTTATTTGACAATGGGCTTCTGCAGGCACAGCTCCCCTCAGCGGGGCTTCAGTTGCAGTGATTTAAAGCTTAATACTACACAAATGTGTTTGTAGCATTGCTGATGAAACTGCCAAATACTGAAAGCTGGCAACAGTTGTTTTATTTTTTTTCATTGCCTTTTTAAATACTATATGTTTGTGTATATTCTTTTACAAAATAGTACATTGTGAGCACAAAACAAATCTGCAAAGTACACAATTTAACTTATTTACCTGATAAAAATCAGTGCAGCAACTTCATCTGACGCTGGGCATCTGCAAGCACACCTAAAAAGGAAAAAACAGTCAAAGGTGACATAGTGACAGTTAAATAAAACAAAAGCTCCCCCAAAACAAAGACTAAAACAAATAAACACTTAAAAATAATTAGAAAAATGTTTGGTAAAACAATATTCATCTGTTACATGGACACCACTGTCGAAATAGTTTTAATCCTTATCTAATGGGGAAATCTGACAACCTTTGGACTTTTTTTAAACATCTTTGTACTATAATTCATAACTTATCCTACAAAGACGAAAAAAGACGCACTTGAGATATACACTTTTGTGCATGTGTCTGTCAAAGAGTATCTATGACAAGATATCCATTCACCTCACCTTGCAGCACATTACCAAACATGGCTATGAGTTGCGGGTCACTGGGTGTGTGTGCGAGATCTCCTGTGCTGACTGAGTGCTGAGAATTGCACCCGGAGCTCACATGAACGCACACACCTCCGGGTTCTAACCTGACAAATGGTTTGATGGGCAGGGACCTCGATCCTGAAAATAACTTCACCTCAGATGGTATTGACGGAGCAGGCAGGTGCAGAGCTGTGAGTCACCACTAGACTGAGCCAGAGAGAGAGAGAGAGAGAGAGAGAGAGAGAGAGAGAGAGAGAGAGAGAGAGAGAGAGAGAGAGAGGCTTTTTAAGAAGCTTGAAACAATACACTTTCAACTTTTACATATTCCTCGATGTGTATTAATCCAAAGACATGTGTATATGCTGGGTAGTTGAGTGAAGGGCAGCAGGGCAAAAAGAGCTGCCAGCTTACACAACAACACAGGCAGAGACACGGCAATGGGAAATGTATGATCCTAGAGCTGTCCGAGATTTAAAGTTAAGCTGTAGTCGTGAAGAAAGCAACTCAGTGTGTGTGTGCCAGAGAGAAAGAAAGATAAAGTGTATAAAGATGGGGCTTTCTCATTTTTGCGTTGCTCCCTGGCAAATTAATTGCAACAGTCTTGCTGCCAGCTGACTTTGCATCGAGAGAGTGGTGTGTGTGTGTGTGTGTGTGTGTGTGTGTGTGTGTGTGTGTGTGTGTGTGTATGTGGGGGGGGGGGGGGGGGGGGGGGGGGGGGGGGGGTTCATGTGTTTGTGTCGAGGAGCTGATGGTGGTTGAGGAAGGTATTCAGTAAAAAAGCTGCAACTTTCTGTCAGTCTGAAATTATGGGCCAGGGTGTCTGTTCTCCAGCACATCTCAGAATGATCAATGAACTACAACTGGATCCCAAAAGCAGCCAGTGATCCAGACCATCCATTACACAGGCAGAGACAGACAAACAGATTGACACACTACACAGCACCATGCGCCAGATTTCACAACTGTCACAGAATTTCCCTTACAAAGAGCGAAAAATTCCTTTGTTCCACCCATCAGACCCCATGAGGCAAGCGACTGGATATTAGAGTTGAGTCAAGGCTCAAGAAAAATTGTTTAAATCTGTTTGTTTTCTGAAGATGCAAACACAAATTAGCAATGTTTGTCCCAGGTAAGAAAATATATCTAATGTAGGACAAAAGTCATTCTAGAAAGATAAAAGGGGTTAAGGATCTTTGAACTCTGAATATAAACAGCTTTCCCTGCATACGTCTTTTGTCTTATTCATCTGAAGAATCCGCACACATCACTTACATCAGTTGACTCTGCGTTGCAGCCTAAATTTAGAACATTACGCATTACATGCACATCATTATTTTCACGTTCATCTTTAGTGAGAGGGTAACACATTCACAAAGATCTGACTCCATCCTTTCCAATCGTGCTTCAATCATAAACATGAACCGTTTTCATCTCCTTCCTGTCTCTGCAGGTAAAGACAGTTCATGTCTGCCAGACTCTGACTTGGCGCCGGACTCCGACCCTCCTGGAATGGACACCAGCTACTGGCAGTGAAGGATCAGGGGCGTGAAGGCGGCCTCTGATAGGCCACCAGGCACAGACTTGTCAAGTCCTCTGGACAAGGGCGATGGCGGCGAAAGCAACAAGGGCAAGAAAAGGCGCAACCGCACAACCTTCACAAGCTATCAACTGGAAGAGCTGGAGAAGGTTTTCCAGAAGACGCACTATCCTGACGTTTACGCCAGGGAGCAGCTGGCACTGAGGACTGACCTGACTGAAGCCCGCGTGCAGGTAATGCAGGACACTCAATAACAGTGTTTTAGGTATCTCAAATTCAGCTCAATAAATAAGCACAAAAAAAACAGCAACACAAACTAACAAACCGAAAGAAACCTATCCAATTTCTAAGCAGAATTTCAAAAGGTAATCATGGCAACCTGTCCTATCAGTGAGTAAGAACGAGCTCTTCGTCACAGCAGCACAGAGGATGTTTTAACAACACAACCTCATGGATCCTTCAACATCTGCAGAGATAACGTCACTCACACAACATGAGAGATTTATCTGGTAATGTGGGAGTCATAGGGAAAGAGTGGGGGAGTGGGAGCTAACAGAGGCCAGGGGGCCCATGGGGGCTGAGGTTGGAGCTGCCTGGGCCTCATATGTGCCGTTTTAGGAGAACAGACTTTCATCAACAGACGAGGAGACTTGTTTGAATCTGTGTCGATGGGATCGTCTCAGTGGCTTTTTGCTTTGTGCCGTTTCGATACGATGTGAATTCAGTTCTGCAGGTTATCAGTTGAGCCTGATGCCTGCAGGTTTACATACAGCATGACTTCTGTAATGCACTCCAACATTGGTAAACAGAGAAAGAGACCGCCACCATTTCTGTTCATGTGTGTGGTGCATGTTGTGTGTTTACATGTGTGTGTGTGTGTGTGTGTGTGTGTGTGTGTGTGTGTGTGTGTGTGTGTGTGTGTGTGTGTGTGTAAGTGTGTAAGTGTACACCACAGACTACCAAAGCCCTTGGATTTTCTGTGTTTTTCTTTCATTAACATCCTGTTCAGACAAGAATGTGTCCCTGCTGTGGGGTACAGGGTAGGTGTGAAACCCTTCCCATGAGCTTTGAGCATTTTGTCAACTGCTATTTCTGCATTTTCATATCTGAATTTTAAACACATTTTTAAGCATATGACATATTCCAGTTTTGGTTAAAAAACTAATGCAAAGATACAATATTTTGGGAACATTTTTGTTGTGTGCCAGTACCGTACGTTTGATGAGATAAGAGCTCTATTGAAAGCAATCTTTTACATGACACGCTGGAACAGTGACCAGAAAACCTCCGCAGTGAAACACAGGAAGTCTATGCAGCCGCAGGGTTATAACTCAACCCCGAGGCTCTGAAGGTATGCCGCTCTGAACTGCTGCTCATACCATCACAGACCCGGCTGCTTCAGACTGGATGCAGCTTTACAGCCCTCGGCTCTCCCAGCGGCCCTTTCAAACACTCAAGTCAAAAAAGATAAAAGACACAAGATGCCTAGTCAGTCAGAAAGCAGGGCTCTGTACTCTATTTTAGTCATTCACACGCAAAAGGACTCGCAGCTCGTGAATTCTGAGTCTGGAGTGAAAGAAATGTGAAGAGAAAAACATGTACTGCTGCTGAAAAGTTTACTTTAACTTTAGAAACGTACAGGCATTTTGGTTAAAATACAAAAATATGTGAATATAATTCTGAAGAGGACCGATATTACACCTCTTTGTCTGATGGTTCTCTCACCAAACAACAAGGGACGCTCAGTTGAAAAACTTTAGGGTTTGGAGTTGTTTGCTTTTCAGTCTCAGTTTCAAAGGGAGAAACTACATTCAGATCAGTCATATGCACTACAGATACATGGGAAGGTCAGGGGTCAAGGGTCGGGGTTTCAACAACATCACATTTCTCAGATTTGCCATTCTGTTAGCCGAGAGAGCTCACAGAACCGAGATGGCATCTGACATGTGGAGTTCACCGGGTAAACACAGGAGTCCGTATGAGTTTATAGATCCAAACGGTTAATGGAAGATGAAATGGCAGGAAAACCTGATTTGAAGGACATGATCGTTCCCTCTGGTCAGTCCAACTAGCAGACATGCAAAAGAGGTCACTCATGTTTTCAGTTATATTATAAATGCATAGAAAACTTTAACTAAGGACAATGAGGAATCATGACAAAGACTTGTTTAACTGAACATATGCTTTCATATATTCTATGTCAGGCTCCCAGAACTATTTGTCAGATTTAGGGATTAAAAATCGGCTTCTAGTTTGATAATAAATCATTTATGTCATTTTACAAGCAAAAATGCCTCATTTGAGCTTATTAATTGTGAGGATTTTATGTTTTGAATAGAGAGACTAAATTGTATAAGATAAACTGAACTGTTAGTTGATCAAAAACAAGCAATATGAAGACATTAATAATACTTTTTTATTTTAAATCATTTGAAACAAAAAAATGGTTCAAACATTAGCAAAGACAATCAAATTGAAATTGCATCATATACATCTATCACTGCACTGTTGTCCTGCACTTTACCTTTACTTGACCAGGGAAATGAGAAATTATGTGGTTGAGGATTCTGGGCAAAATAGAACTAACTTACATTTAATGAGCAACAACACTGGTCAGAGGTGTTTCCATGATATTATTAGTGCTTTGGGGGGTGTTGGAAAACTGAAGCCAGGCTCAGCCTTGGATTTCATTTTACTTTGGTATGGAAGCTGACATGAGTGACAGCAGAGGCGGGTTATCAATCCTCTGAGCCGTTCTCTCACTTCAAAGTGTTTTCAGGCCCATACAGCTCTCCTGCTGGGGCCAGTTTGGCATTTCTCTGCTCTTTCTCTCTTGGGCTGTAACATAAATAAAGCCTCATTGAAAGTCCACCACCGCTACTTAAGCTGTCATGGTCTTTACCAATTACTGTCACAACGCAGTGTGTGCAACACAAAAATATGTTCTCCCTGTATAATAGCCAACAGATTTAAAGCAGACAGTTGGCAGATGAGGGCTTTGGTGATACCTTACATGCATATTTAATGTATAAAAATCACAGAGCAAAACTTATTTAGATAGAAACACAGGGATGTTGTCCGGGATTGTGGATCCTGAGTGACAGGGCAGAGGAAGATGTATGAAATCATCAAGGAGAGATGGATTATGTCATCTAATCTGTGTGCTTCTTTAATTTAGAAGGAGACATCATCTCAAAGCCAGGAGCTTTCAGCCTCAGGAAATTAAAAAGGAAAATGCAAACAAACCCCAGTTATAATTCCATCTCACTTTTCAATTTCCCACATTGCTTCCTGAGAGTTATGCGCAAAGAGTGGATACATGAAATAAGAGAAATCTGCTAAATCATATTGAGGAAAAGTCAGGAAGGAGAAGTTTTTTCTGCCATAATCAGTCCAGTCAGTTCTCAAGAGTTGTATAACATACTTTTACATTTTGACATTTGAAGAAAAGCGTGTCAGGTTCAAAGCCCATCAGAGAGTATGCAGATCACTTCCACACACCCTGATGGTAATTCAAACACAATCATGTTTTCAATAAACAACAGTGTCATATTTAGAAGTCAGAGATGATTATGGGAAACATAAGTCATGAGAAAAAGCTCTTGTTAGACAACAAATAAGCAAAGGTGAGAGGGACGAGCTCCGTTTCCATTTTGTTTTTAGAAACCTCAGTGACCTCACACTGTTTACAAAGGCTATTTCCCCCTTCTTCTTTTTTACATTCTCCAGTGTCTTTGCTCTCTCAACTCTGCAGACTCACATCTATGTTACTTCCATTGCCTCTGAATTATATTTGTACCTGTGCAAAGTTCAGACTTAAGTTTAATGTGCTATGGATATCATGCAGGATACTTATCTATTTTCCTGCTTTGGATGATCTGAAAGGGTCATTTAGATTTGTATCGACAGAAAATAATTTCCTTCAGAATAAGGGGAAACTCCCTGTTCAAGAATTTATTTGGATAAGTCATTGCACTATTTTTTTCCTTTCTAATTCTAAACATCACCTTTACCAAAGACCAATACTTGATACTTTACTAAATGAAAATAAAGATCCTATCTCCAACAAATAAACACTAACAATCCTGCCAGTTTTATGACATTCAGACATTTTCTTTCTGCAGGTGTGGTTTCAAAACCGAAGGGCCAAATGGAGGAAAAGGGAGCGTTTTGGTCAGATGCAGCAGGTCCGAACTCATTTCTCAACAGCTTACGAGTTGCCTCTTCTGACGCGCCCTGAGAACTACGCACAGGTACACAATGAGTACTTCAATACAGGTTTGACATGTTTTAGCCCATTTACTTAACATGATTTTATATTTTTACTTTGATTCTACAACTTGCTTCATGGCATCAACACTTTAATAGCCCTAATTTTCTCTGTCAAAGACAGATCAATGCTCCTTTTAATAGTTTGACATTCTGGGAAATTTACTTATTCACTTTCTTGCTTAGAGAGAGTTAAGTGAGAAGATTGATACCATTGTCAAATATGAAGGAAGAGCCAGCAGGGAGTTAGCTTAGCTTAGCATAAATACTGGAAACAGGGGGAAACAGCTAGCCTGGCTCTAAACGTAACAAAATATCCCAATGATTACCCCTAAAGCTCAGAAATTAACAAGTTATACCTCATGCAAAAACCAAAGAATAAACAAATAAATTCATGTTCTCTCTGAAGTTACGTAATGGAAAAAAAAAATTGCCAGGCACAGCAACTCTCTGGAGTCATTCGAAGCACAGCAAGACAGCGAATAACCGTATATATATCCAAACTATTCGAAAACATTTCCTATTTTCTGCAATTCCTGTTGGATTCTCCAACAACTTTGCTAATATATGCAATGCTTTTCAGCAGCTAAGTGGTTTTGAATGCACCAATAAGCATCATCGCGAAACAGCAACTATTAGTAACTAGGACAAAAAACAAGGCAAGTAAATGCTAAATCTAAAGCAAGATTATCTTTTTTTTTTCAAATGGAAATTGTTAGCCTGAGAGGAAGGACTTCAATCTAAAAAGTACATTGTGTCACAGTTGATGCCACAGTTCTTTCACTCTTTTACAATGTTGATTTCAACCATATTTCAGATTCAGAACCCCTCTTGGATTGGTGGCAGCAGCGCAGCCTCTCCTCTGCCGGGCTGCGTTGTGCCCTGCGACACGGTGACTCCCTGTATGACACCTCACCCCCACTCTGCCAGCGGGATGTCTGATTTTCTGGGCATGCCGGGCCATGGAGGTCATTTGGGACAGGCTCACATGGGCAACCTGTTTGGAGGGCCTCCTGGCATGGCTACAGGCATCAACACGTACGATCTGAACATGGACCCTGACCGCAAGTCCTCCAGTATTGCCGCTTTGCGCATGAAGGCCAAAGAGCACAGTGCCGCCATATCTTGGGCCACATGATGTGCTGATGTCAGCTGGATGGGGGACCTTGTTGACCCCTGAAATGTCTACACAAACCCAGCATGGTGAGAGGGGGCACTATAATCGAAATCTAAAAGCAACAGTGACTACCTTCATAAATGTTGCAATAAAATAATTATCCAAAATACAAGGACGGGTGAAGATTACTCCAAGAGAGAAAAGGAGATTTTGCAAGATAAGTGCCGTGGCACTGCCATGTTTCTCAACCCCTCTGGTGGGAGAAAGCAACCACAGTGTGTGAGTGAGCTTTGTGGAGAGCTTGGTGGGAAGTGATGCTGTACTGTCTAACAGGAGTTGCAGCTTAGTTCAGATGATAGGCAAAGGAACATGTTAGGAAAACAATTTCAAACAAATCCATGCACTTATTTGCTAAAATACAGGAAATTGAGTTTGTACAGTCCTTTCAGTGTCATTGTAGTTCTCTGTTCAGGTGCCGTTTTATTCTTACCTTATTATTTAAATTTTGAGTGTTATTGTTGTTGTTTTTTCCTCCAGTCATTTTGTTACTGGTTTTGTTTTGACAAATAGTTCAGCAAGCATCCTTAAAAAAAACTGAAATTATAATTTTGTTGTTATATGATATGTTCATATTATTCTAAGGCAATCTTTATCAGCATGCCGAAGCGTGTAACTTCAGTCACACTGTTGTTATGATAGTGCCAAAGAAAACTGTTTATATCCTGCATATCTGTCACATTATTAAGCTTCTCAGATTCAATGCAAACATTTTGGTTACTAAAAGAAGTTACATTTAAAAGTCAAAGAGCTGAAATGTGGTTTGTTTTAGTGTGGTCAGGGTGAGAGATCCACCTGCTCCACTGACTCAACCCACTGATGGCCAGATAGAGGACGGGATGGAGGAGGAAGTGGTGGGTGGGAGTGTGAGTGGGGCACAGCAGGCCTGCTGCTCTCAGGGCTGGAGAGCCTGGGAGCAGCAGCCTCCAAACAGAACCAGCTCTGTTTTCAGGAGGATGGACTGCAAGTGAACATGACTGTGCCCAGTTGCATTTCCAGTCTGAGGAGTTTCAGAGAGAGAAGTGCCTACTAGTCAGTCATTCTGCCAGAAATAACACCAAACTCAGCATCAGCCACCTTTTGAAACAGAGGAGGCTGGTGGAGATTACACAGAGTGTGTTGACACTTATAAACACTGAAAGGATGTCAGTGTTCAACAGCTTTTTCTGGACTGTGACAAGACCGTGTTTGGCTGTCATGGCCGACCGGTAACTGGTCCTGAAGCAGCTCTGGCATAAGCGTAATTGCATTTTTCTGTCATTATTTCTGTTGAATCCTAACAAAGGAAGCTATCAACCAGATTGTTGAGAGTAAACTTTATCGTCTTCAATACGATTTTGACAACATCTTAGTTGGATGCTGCAGCTTGGATGACTTGGCACATGCTTGAGTACTAAATATCAGCTTCATCATCCATCTTCAGACAACCCAAACTCCTTTTATAACATAAAAAAACATCCTCATGTTCGTCGCATATGCATCAAACATAACTCAAAACCATGTTGCATGGCATTATTAAATTCTAGCAAGTTAGACCACAGTAAGAGTCAAGGTGATTTCTATGGAAATGATGTTACAACTGCCTGAGATAGCAAAGCCTCATCATCAACCAGGCACAGTGGGCAACTAAACCAGTGGGCAACTAAACCCAGGCCCCAAATTCCCAGATTAACTCTCAGTTATTGTTTTTGATAATTTGATTTTGCACTGCAAAATGCAATAACAATTGGATCCTGCAATAGTATGTACTCTTTTGGCCTTATTTTGTAAAGGAGCTGTGTGTCAACATCCAGCTCTAAAATCTTAATTATCTTAATTTATATTGTGCTAACATGGTGTATAATCCTAAATGTTTAATCAAACAGCTGTACAATAAACTAAATGACACAGAGAGAAAGCATTGGGATCGGGTGATATTCCAGTATAGGTGTACTGGTCGGCTGCTCTACGGTGAGCTGTGTGCACGGACCTTTAGGGGAACTTGGAGGCAGCATGGCTAATCTCAACCCCACAGTTAGTTAGGTAAACATTTTGTAGACTAGCAGAAGATGCAGTGATAGATATTATGTCAGATAGTGTCCCAAAGTTTTAGTACAAACAGGAGGATGTTGTGTGAAGTTTGAGCCCAATCTCATTAGTTATTTGGCATGATATGGGCGCAGGACCTGTTATAGTAAAACCAGTAAGGTGTAAAGGCTCGAGCTCCATCAGGAATCGTGTTCCCCGTCTCCACTCTGGTTACAGT